>JAMZAV010000492.1:0-342166 GCA_024449915.1 Sweltsa coloradensis | reverse complement strand
ATAATTGTTATTATAAAGTAAATAATTGAGTGTATTTACAAACGACCTCTAATCCATACAAAAGGGTTGAGGAACGCGTGGTGATTAAAGACAGGGCCCTGGGCTTAATTACCATAACTATTTGGCATGTCACTTGATTGGATGGAACCATAGCATCACTACTCGGGTTGAACGTACCCCTAAAACTGATGGAGAATTCCCATCAATCCTCTTACAGTTGTTCATGCGCAATATTTTGAGACGGGAATAAATTATTTCCGTTTCAAGTTTTGCAAATTAAACTGTCACCCAGGATATATTTCGTTACACCATTTACACCCTTAAAATGTGCCTGGCAAATTGACGCACTATTGTTTTGTAATACAATATACGGGGTAAAAAAATTATAAGTAAAAAGCCACATGAACAAACCAGATGCAAGTGGTTTGCATCAGTAATTAAAACAACGGGTGCATTCATTTAGTTTCGCGCGAGGTAAATACGAATGCACAGACAGAATGAGTATATTTACATGAAGACTTAAAATAAAGTAATTCGAAACTTAAACAAGTTGTAAAGTAACAACTTTGAATTTAGTAACTCCCAAGATATGTTGACATTCTGTTTACAGGAAATTAAATATTTTAAATAGTAATTATAAAGAAGAATGTAACAATTGGGCGGTCATGATCAATATTAATCGTTCTAATCATCTCTGTTAGAAATGTATAGTGACCAAAAGTGTTCCCGAGATCGTGACAGCCTTTATACACAACGCACACACTGCGAGGCTACACATTACTGTACACACATGACACAACCTTATAATGTTCTATAAAGGAAACAACTTTAGTGGAATGAGGTTTCATGTGTTTCCAGTCAAACATTCGTAACACCAGTGGATGACTCCCATAAAACATCCCATCATAAAAACCCATGAGCAAGATCTAAAGTCGGCCATAAATAACGAAAGTATCCCCTTAAAAAGGCAATGTCCCATTTCGTTTCGGCTACATTTAAATCACCTTCCTATGCTATACGCCATGATACATTTAAATTGGTTAATTTCCATGCTTTCAGTGTACGAATCCTTCAATACTATGTCTCACATTCGCATTGTATTCGGGGCACGTTCCGCGTTAAGTGCTGATTCATCCCACGTTTCAGCAAATTATTATCTTCAAATATTTAAATACATTTTGAATACGGCGTAGAGATCCTTGGGCTGGAACCGTATGCAAAAATGTTTGGGAAGCTGAGCTGTGGGCGAGCTGCGTTTACTTTTCACTTGAGAGAAAAGTTATTCCCACACATACACAAAAATGTTCTAATAATTATTGTAATTTGAATTGTTGGACTTTGCCCCACACATGGACAAATATTGATTCGAATGGAACAATAGCTGTGTAAAACGCATCATCACGAATACCATGAAAGCCTATAACGAGTTTTCTATGTGACACTGCGTTACTTTAAACAATAGCTGTTATAAACGAGATCAAATCGCGTTTTGGTTAATTGTTCGGGAACCCGCACGAGATAAACCCAATGTGAGTATTCCCGGGCAGTGTTTTAAATGTGTTTGCAGCCCACACTTGCTTGCTTGTAATTTGCAGCCTTGAAACTCGGTAAACATCAGCGGTAGTACAGGCCAGTTATGACAATTTTTGGGCAAAACCCAGACATTTAATGTTCCTCAAATATTATTGCTGGAATATGCTCAGGGGATGTCCCTGATCAAAAACTTAAGTTCCCAAAAAATCCCACTTGGGGAAAATCCGCCATCTTGAAAAAACTCCGCCATGTTGTATTTCGCAGATTGTTTGCTCTAACAGGTGATCCAAGTGACCAAATGACTTGATTTTTTTTCTTGTTATTATTTGCAACCCTTATTGATTGAAATAATTAATTGTCATAGGAAAAAATCCGCCATCTTGAAAAAAATTCCACCATTTAAAATTTTTGTTTTTTTCTGCTATAGCAGGCGATTCAAGTGACCTAAATACATAACATAATTTCCTCTGTTATTATTTACAACCCCTATTGACAGAAATAATAAAATTTCATCTGCCATCCTTCATAATAACCAGAATTTATACTATATTGCAAATCATTGCGACAAAAATAGCAACCAGCAAGTTCAATGTTATTTTTTGCAGTTAAAAGTTTCCAGCCAAGAAATGTAGTAATTAAAAACTTATTATGAGTATCAAGTAGTTTCAATTAAATGTTTCATAGAACATCACCTACTTAGTGGTTTCCCTTGAATTCACCATCATTCAGCAGTCACCGTTGTTCCATCGAAATGTCATACCAAGAGTTTTACAGAAAAATAAATAACTGCTGTTCCTTAAACATTTTTATCGCGTTCCTTGTAGTATTAAGTAAAATATTAACCCCCCCACCCATTTGTCCTTGAAATTAATTGAGCCGTCGACGCCTCTTAACTGGCGACATAAGACTCTTGCCATCGTTATCATTTTCACTGTCACACTTAGTTACGATTGGCTCCTGGCGCTTTACCCATGGCCGAGGTCTTTCTGAAGCGACCGTTGCCAAATGGGTGCATTCAATTTGCCAGCATCGACAAAGCATCTTTTGGAAGAGTTCTGTGGAGTCATCCTAGCCACATCCGAACAGCACATCGAGATGCGCATGTCCCGTCAAAGACGAGATACCAAGACACCACAAAAATGCAAGAGTGGCTACATCTCCACAGCCCTTCCAGCGCGTCTCACCTCTGCTTGTGTCTCTTTCAAACGATGTGGTGGCAACAGACAAGTGTCAATTGCGACTGTGCTAGAGATGTGGAGCCATGAAGGCAATGGTTAGAAACCGTTCAGTCAAATTTACCTGAAAATGCAAGCGAAGGTTAAATTTATGGCAACCGTCTTAAATGGTATCCAGGTCCGCAATGATGTAGTCCACATCAATCCTACGCAGCTCTTCCACTGAATGTTGTGCATCGTCCCGGACTTGACGAGGAGCTTGCAAACTGGCAGCAAAACCACCTACACTTTTTGATGAATTCTCTTAAACAAGGGGACGAAGTCCACCCTCTTCAGGCCTCTGCAAGAAATTGCTCCAGCTGAACAAGACCTTCCCCCAAATGAAGCATCGCCACATTCGCCATCGACGGGGGTTTCTTGTTGCGCCGCGTTGTGTGGATACGACACTCTACATACAGGCAGATATGTCAACAGTATGTGTCGTATGTAAAACGTCACTATAGCTAAAAAAATAAAAAAAAAAAAACTAAAGCTCAAACCATGGTGGTATTTGACGGCTACCAGAAGCCGTCGACAAAAGACACGAAGCATGTCCGGCGATGCCATGGATCATCTTCAGCAGATGTCGTTGTTAAATGGATAGGGGTTCCCCTCAATCCTACTGATTGGGAGTGGAAACTTGCGAATGGACAACTGACGCCAATCCCAACACTTAAGGCTCCAGAATCAGATAAACTACTCAGAATTGTATCATGCAACTGTAAAACGGGATGTGAGCGCCTAAATTGTAGATGCCAAAAAATGGACTAACTTGCTCCAGCATGTGTGACTTCTGCACGGGATATGGTTGATTCAACTGCGCTCCCACTTTAGAAGACGACGAAAACGTTGTAGACGTTGGATGTCACAAAATTAGTTTGACAGTGTAATTGATAATGATAGTGATAGTCATGGCGAGAGTCTTATGTCACCAGTTAGGAGGCGTCGTCGGCTAAATTCATTTCAAGAACAAATTTGTAAAGGGGATGGTTTAGTAACTTACGTGACAGTACAGGGAATGCGATAAAGTGTTTTGGGAACAGCAGTAAATTCTTTTTTTGTAAAACTCTTGGTATGACATTTCGATGGAGCAACGATGACTGCTGAATGATGGTGAATTCAAGGGAAACCACTAAGTAAGTGATGTTCTATGAAACATTTAATTGAAACGACTTGATACTCGCAATACATTTTTAATTAATGTAATGATTTATTTTGTCAAATGTCATTACACCCATTGAAGACAACTGAATAGTTGTCGAAATATTGTTTCACTTAGTTTACTTTATTTTCAAGTGCAGTGTACAGTCCAATTAAATCAAAACATTATGAGCCTTTAGGCTTTACTGCTCTAAAAGTTTCATTATTATATTAACGTTTTTAATTAGTTGGCAACGTTTAACTGCAAAAATAACATTTAACGTGCTGGTTGCTATTTTTGTGGCATTGATTTGCAATATAGTAAAAATTCTGGTTATTATGAAGGAGGGCAGATGACATTTAATTATTTCTATCAATAGGAGTTGTAAATAATAACAGAGGAAATTATGTTTTGTCTTTAGGTCACTTAAAACGCCTGCTATAGCAGAAAAAACAAAAATTCAAAATGGTTGATTTTTTCAAGATGGCGGATTTTTTCCCATGACAATTAATTATTTCTATCAAAAGGTGTTGCATATAATAACAATGGAAAAAAAATCAAGTCATTTGGTCACTTGGATCACCTGTGAGAGCAAACAATCTGCAAAATACAACATGGCGGAGTTTTTTCAAGATGGCGGATTTTCCCCAAGTGGGATTTTTTGGGAACTTGAGTTTTTTGTTCAGGGACATCCCTGAACGTATTCCCGCAATAATATTTGAGGAACATTAATGTCCGGGTCAAAGTCTAATTTGCCTGTACTACGGTGCGTCGAGCAAGGAATAACAACAGCCGCCACGGATCTGATAACAATAGCTTTTAGCATAAAAATCGTGTCAAGTAGAAACAGAGTACAACTAAAAATTATTCATTCTTCTTTATTTTCTCCGTCTTCATCCCCCTACTCATCTTTTAAAAAAGTCCACTTTCCTACTAAAACGTCCAAAGTAATCTTACAGATGGAAGCCATAAACCTATATTACTCTGAAAAAGAATTTTCTATTTTTCTTTTTTTCGTCTTTTATTCTTCTTATAAAAATTTAATATTACTTTTGAGAAGATATAGTAGAGAGGGGAAACAGGAGAGGAAGGCTGTGAATAGCAAAACCATCTGCTGCTGATCATAAATACGGGGGAATCGAACTAAACGACAGCAAAATATAAATCAATGACATTTCTCATCCCCAGTTATATTCAATCAGGATAGGATCTCGCAACTCGCAGAAATCCGATGCAAATACAGATTAAATCAACATCAAGACGTAAGTTAAACATTTATGGATAGTGGATACCCAAGTCAATATGGACCAGATTCGTAAATTGCTGCATACAGCGTATTGATTGATTGATTGATGGCACCTTATGTACACACGGTATAAAACTAGAATTATGCTCCAGTTTGCGGCACTTACACAATACTATACATCACGTTGACGTTGGCACTAGTTTCTAGGTAGTATATATAGCCCAGATTGAATACTTACAGTAAGGCTTCGTTCTCTTCAAAAGGCACTTTCGAATCACAGCTAGTAACAGAGTAATGAGGTAGTCAAGATGGCTCCCTGAAAGAAAAATGGTTGAAGTAAGTCCAAGATTCATGTGACCTTAATCAGCCAAGCAACATTGTTGCTTCAATTTTACAGAGAAACGGTAACAGTGTACATAGGTCTATTTCTTTCGTATTTGTATTACATTATTATACAATTTCAACCGATGCAATTATTTTCAACGGACGCTGTCTTATTTTCAAGTCAATGTGTAAACATTCGCAACAATTAATATGAATTTTTGGATGAGCGTAGCGAGCGAAGCGAAGATTCCATTTCACTACACTGAAGAAAAAAATCCGGAATGTTTTTTTTTTTTTTTTTTTCTGTATTTTTGTCTGTTTGTCCACACGATTCCGGCTAAACCAATACTCCAATTGCGATGAAATTTTATGGGGGCCTTCGAAATCTCTGAACTTAGAACTGCCACGTTTTTGAGCGCAATCGAAAAATTATTTCTAATGAAAATCGCAAATTTACGATTTTTTTCGATTTTTAAAAAATTTCTTCGACTTATAACATCTACATGCTTAATCCGATTTTAATGATTTTTTTACAGAACCTTAATTTTATGAATTAAGATATTCGTGTGAAATTTGAGAACAATCGAAAAATTATTTCTCATGAAAATCGAAATTTTACGGGTTTTTTCTTTTTTTAACAATTCTTTCACTTATAACACCTACATGCTTTATCCTATTGTAATGATTTTTTTACAGAACCTTAATTTTATGAATTATTATATTCGTGTAAAATTTGAGAGCAATCAAATAATTATTTGTTATGAAAATAGCAATTTTACGATTTTTTTTCTTTTTTTAAAATTACGATTAAGAAAAAATAAAAGAATAAAGTTAATTTTTTATTTAATTTAATTTAATTTAAAAAAATCGACTTAGTAATAATTTTTTCACAAAACAACAGAAAATCTGCATAACACATGGCAGGTCAATGCACCAATTACGCTCATCCAACAACGCGGCGGGACTTAAGCGTTTTCCTAGTAAATTGAAATTATATGCGGCACTGGCGTGTCTCTCCACCCGGGGTGGGATCGTATTATAATTATTAGTGTAAAAATTGTTTTCTAATATAAACAGTAAACAACCTTAATTATCAACCTTGGATTGCAGGTTGTTTTTATGGTGAACAATGTAAAACAACATCCTTAGTAAGATGAAAGGGTCAGAGTGTTTGTGTAAATTATTAACTTTTTAACTTTGTTTTATTGCATATCCAATTAGGAATCAATTAAAATAACAATTAACGTTAGTAATCTAAATAGAGTTTTCAGAGCTAACGAAAGACACTAGCCCTCATGCTTCATGTTTAGACCATGCAGTTAAATAACATATAAATATATCATTCTATAGATTCCTTAAAATAGAAAACGGAGTCGAAGTCGTGGTATGTGACAAGACAAGGTTGTTCTTTAATTATAATTTCAGTTTTTTAATTGTCATGTTTACCATGTAAACTTTTGCTTTGGTAACTATACTTTCGGAATAAAAAATAATATTGTTATTTCGAAAATGTTAAACAAAACATCGTTCACACTAAATAGTACAAGATCATTTTGGGGATAACATATTTTATCTTTCTTTGACAAAGGTAAAACATTAACAGCAGTTTCTACTCTACTGACACAAACTCGTGTTTGTCCACGAATTGTGATGAATTTATAGTCTGTCAACACAGAGTATAATTATTTGGGCGAAACATTTACACATCTGGGCCCCGATTCATGTACATTTTTATCCCGGTATAAGCCGAGTTAGGTGGTATAAGTGCGGTATAACTCCGAATCCAATTCATGAAGACTTATCCCGCCTCGACCGGGGATAAGAAAATACGTAAACAGATGGCGGACATTTTAAATTTTGCATCTATGTGTAAAACGAGAAAAGTTGTCATTACTCTCATAAAACAAATCAGAAACCGTCCCGGGCCTAGGCCCAGATGTAGAAAATTATTCATAATACAACAGTGTAGGCCTAAAGTTCCATTAGGCTATAGGACTACATTCAATTAATTCTAACATAACACGTTTGACAAGCCCTAGGCCTCTCCTAGGCAACCCTAGGCCTGCACGACCATGTTCTGACACACATTCCGCACAAATAACTAGTTTTGATTACTAAAAGCCTAATGCAGATAAAGAATGGTATGATAGTCCTAGGCTATTCCAAAATTTACGGCAATAATAAGCCTTTTCTTTTCTTTAAATGAATTCACGCAAACTCCTGTCACTAAATGAAAAAGTAAAACAAAAGGTGGTGGAAATTTTCAGTGTTCTTTTGCTAATTTGCTGATTTACATGGCTGTGGAATGCAGTGGAAAATAACATTTGTTGTGTCTGTTGTTGCATTGGAAATTTTTGATTGGATGAGAGTTGCCCAGATTTAACCACCCTTATCCTGCCATGTCCTGCATTATACCGTCCTTATACCACCTATACCCGGGATAAATGTAAAATGAATCGGGCCCAGGGCCCCGATTCATGTACATTTTTATCCGGTATAAGCAGAGTTAGGTGGTATAAGTGCGGTATAACTCCGAATCCAATTCATGAAGACTTATCCCGCCTCGCACGGGATAAGAAATATGTAAACAGATGGCGGACATTTTAAATTTTGCGTCTATGTGCAAAACGAGAAAAGTTGTCATTACCCTCATAAAACAAATCAGAAACCGTCTCGGGCCTAGGCCCAGATGTAGAAATTATTCATAATACAACAGTGTAGGCCTAAAGTTCGATTAGGCTATAGGACTAGAAAAAATTAATAGTAACATAACACGTTTGACAAGCCCTTGGCCTCTCCTAGGCAACCCTAGGCCTGCACGACCTTGTTTTGACACACATACCGCACAAATAACTAGTTTTGATTACTAAAAGCCTTATGTAGATGAACAATAGTATGATAGTCCTAGGCTATTCCAAAATTTACGGCAATAATACGCCTTTTCTTTTCTTTTAATGATCTCACGCAATCTTCTGTCAATAAATAAAAAGGTAAACCAAAGGATGGGACAAATTTTTAGTGTTCTTTTGCAAATCTGCTGATTTACATGGCTGTGGAATGCAGTGGAAAAAACATTTGTTGTACTTGTTGTTGGATTGAAAATTTCTGATTGGATGAGAGTTGCTCAGACTTAACCAGGCCTTATCCTGCCATGTCCTGCATTATACCGTCCTTATACCACTTATACCCGGGATAAATGTACATGAATCGGGGCCCAGGAAGCAGAGAAGAGTATATGGATGCATACAAAATATATTTTGATTATTTTTTTATCATGTTAAAAAGTCCAATAAAACACTTACAAGTTGGGTTTATTTTATCCGGCTAAAATTTACAATTATAGTAACAAAGCACGATAATATAAATAGATATATTATTTCCGTGCTTGACACCAACAGTCATACCAAGTTTCATATCAATGAATGCTTTCTCGCTGCAAAAATAGGTATTTGCAAAATGGCAATTATGTACTTTACTACTTGAATACGCAGGCCATGCTTTAATGACACATTGATATATTCTGAGCACCTTGATTGATACGATTCATATTACTTCCGGCACATGACAATGTTCTATTTAGAAAACGGCAATAAATAAGAAAATAAATCATTTAAAATATCGATCTTCCAAAATTTCGGATTCCGCCAAAAAGTTAAAACCGACAATATAATTATGTCAGCATTTCTTGTTGATCTACAGCCAGAAATCCAAGTTGATATGAACGTTTGTATCTAAAATTATGCACTATATTATTTTATACGTAATATACTAATAGATTATTACATTATATGATTGATTAGTATGCATAAATAATTCTTTACAACTGAAATTGGATAATACCAATATCAACTGAATCCTACTCACTCCCTTTAGGTCTATGGTACGTGGGTTCTTAGCTTGTAGCACATTTAACGAGCAGCTCCTGCCGCTCCACCCACCCATCCATCCATCCCCACCGTTCCCAACGCATTCAGGGGATGGTGTCAAGGAGGGTAGATCACTCTGACACGGGCTCTAATGTGACAGTTTTTTGTTGCCGATTGGGGTGTGAAATGCACTTCATTTCTCAAGAACAACGTGGTATCACAATGCAAACGTCAGTTTATAGCTTTTTACTTCTCGTAACAGATCTCTAGGAAAATTGCGTATGTTTTATGGCGTTATGGGGTGTAGAGTGTGGAGTGGAAGACCAATATCTTTCAGGTGGTGCGCGTCCTTGCAAAGAGGGTCTTAACCTAAGCTGGAGCAGCAGTCCGGCTCCCTTCGTGACCGGAGAAGTCGAGGGATAAAGCAAAGCAGAGGGACGAGATACAAGTTTGGGGGGCATGTACACAGCAGTGTCCCAAAGTAAATACTCAACCACGTAACTAAACCATCAAACAAATACAAACGGGAAGAATACTGTAAAGGAAATGTATCAGAATGATCGAATAAAGATGTGGGGGCCTTACTTTTCTGATAGTATTTAACTAAATACAATATGTTTTAATTAATAAGCCTCAATTAATTTTGCTTTCATAAAAATTGAATTAAAAACAATGAAACCAGTTTGATTACAACTTATGACAAATGTCAACGCTTTGGGTTTAAAAAAGATATCTTTGAGAAGTGTTCAATTAAAAAGGAAGGATTACATTTTCTGGAAATGCGTTTCAAATTTTAAGCACTAATTTTAAAGATTGAAATGAATTATGAAGACGGTTAAATACAAACATCGATAAGAAATCTCTTGATAAAATTATAAAATAAATGTATGCAATCAAAACTATACTTAATCCAATTAGGTATATCTCGACTTTCCCAATCGGCACACAACTTTTAGAGGCATTTCTATGCTAGTCATATTTTTGATACAGTCACAATCTTTCAGAGCACACAACTTGGCGTAAGTCACCATAATACCATGACAGACCCCATTTCTTCAGTTGAAGTGTAGCATAGAGCAAAGAATACCCTCTGGTATAGGTTATTGTTTGACATGATCAGCTCTTTCCATCAATCACATGGACACAAGGCAATATCATATCAATCTCAAAAGTTACGCTTTCCCTACATCTCTGCTTTGTATGAAATATCGTTGAATTGTGTCCATAGTTCTGATTGAATCTAGAGCTGAACAAATACATGTTTCTAATAATTGTATTTACATTAGTGATTTTCTGATTTTCCTGCTTTTTGGCAAACCTCATTTATTGGTTTCAGTGGGAGCGTCTAATATTTTTTTATGATTTTTCTTTCTTCTGTTTTTTCTTTCCTTTCATTTCTTCCCCCCCCCCTTATATTTGGTCCGTTAAGTTAATTACATTTAATATCCTTTTTGAATTTGTTACCAAAATTATTATTTTACAAATATAATTGTAGTAATATTACTTTTTCAAATATTACTTAACTGTAGTTCATTGTTATGTCTGCATCTATGTAATTAGGTTTTATTTAGTTGTCCTCCTTGTATATCAGTTTTTTAACTGAATATGATCGACGTAAAATAAATAAATAAAAGTTATCTTACCCTCCATTGTGGAAAGTTACGAAAATAAAGGGTGCATATGAAATTAAATTCAAGTGATTTGTTATAGAATAACGTTGAAAATATTAATTCGGTAACGTAACATGCAATTATATTCCTGTTTCAGATGAACCAGGAAGCATTTCCTCGCATTCGACGTCAGAAGTAAGGCGACAGAACCCAAACTAACCACTTTGCAAGTACGTACGTGCTGGCTAAACCAGCCACAGTCGACTCGAGATACCTAAACGAGTGTCAAGGAGGGAGTTGGGGATGAAGGAAAGGAAAGATGCGTTGTGAAAATTTCTAAGTTGATTTCATTATTAATTATTTCAGTTGTTACAAGTAGGTGCATAAAGCTCCTACCTAATAAAAAAACAACTTAAAAAACAGTATCATTGTACGAATTATTAACTCACAAAGTATATGAACCTATCTTACGTACCTAATAACAAAATAACAACACAGTTTTTGGAAAATGAATGACCATACATTTTAGAAAACTCTATATCAAATATACACGCCAAACCGTGTTTACCCACCCCTTTGCCATCCCTCTCATTCTGCACTCTATACCAGTCAAACGTAGAGAGAGAGAGAGAGAGAGAGAGAGAGTATTTGTCTGACAACTCAAAGCACGTAGGGATTGCAGCCAGCACCTTCAATATTGTGACGTGATGGCTCTGGAATATGCAGATGGCATTAATCACTCTTTCACGAGGCTTAACAGAGATCGCGTGTGTGAAACCACCGACTATTAACCACCCTAAAAGCTTGGCGTGCAACGGTGCAGCGCGGGAAATAGCCATTCAATTCCTATACTATGGTTCAACGAGACAGCGGAATGACATGCATGCCAACAACACTACAATAACATTCAAACATGAACTACAAAGACACTTGTGAGAGGCGATTGTGACAAATAAAATTATTGTTAAGAAAGTGACAGCTCATTAAAACATTAACTTTTTACGTAAAATTATCGCGTTTCATAGCAGAAAAAAACTAATAAAGGCAGTGCTTACAACTACGATGTATCGTTTTTAAATCGAAATAACAAACTCGGTGGACCTTGAATTGAGAGGTTACGGTTTCGAATAGCGTCACATACAGTATTTTAACTGAATGGTTCAATCAGGTTTTTCAGCCATTAAACAAATATGTGGATACTGGACAGCATTATTATTATTATTATTATTATTATTATTATTATTATTATTATTATTATTATTATTTTTATTATTATTATTATTATTATTATTACTAATAACCCCCACCAAAGTACCCTAACGAATTTCTATCTGAAAGAATAATGCACATTTCACATGGCCCTGTGTGCATTATCAGTGAAGGCCCCGTATTCGGGGAGATGTAGTTGAAACTGTCTTCCCCCTGAGGGAAATGTCATGCGGCCCTTCTTACGTCATGGTAGCAAAAACATCATCAATCATTGCTGTCCACACATCTAGTTACTTTCTTGTATGTATTGTCTCCTTGATATCATTAAAACAGTAGGTTCCAATGTATCTAAAAAAACTGCCTTGATTACCGCTTCCATTAGCACATTTTACGCCAGCAATTTGTTTATTACTTCAGATTTACCTGGTATTGATTGGTATAAAATAGGGAAAAAATTTTCTGTTTAAAACGAGCAAGAAAATATTAATTATTAAAAAATTGGGAAAAACTAAATCCTTAGACAGTAAAAACAGAAAAATTTCAAGTTATTTGATTCATTTGATTAATTACACCAAAAACCATGGATGGACGTGGAGAAATGGAGAGAGAAATAATAAAAAATTTGTAAATTAAATAAAAGAATTGAAACATTAAGAGGGAAATTTTGGGTGTGGGACATGATTTTTTTTTAAATTTTGGTCGAAATATCGTTCTATTGGGACGAAGTCTACGTCAGCATCACTGTTATGTCCGTCTGTACATCCGTTCTTTGCGTGTCATGTCTAAAACCAAACAAGACTCCGTTGACATGCTTTTTTCAGACTTTGCCCTTCAACGAGGATGATATGAATGTTTTTTCAACCCTGGGATCGGTTGGGAAAAAGACTATATACGTCATTCAAACTGAACATAATTCAGGGCCTCCACCACCAATATTTTTTCAACCCACAAACATAGATTTTTTTAAAATCCCTTCCCTTAACCCGGCGCCCTCCACCCAACAACGAGACAATAAAAACGTACTATTTCATTTTCACATTCTTCTTCGACGATCTGTTGCAGAATCTGTGCTCCCTCTCTTTCTACTCCGTACCCTTACTGGTTGCAGATACTGATGACCTATACCTGATTGATATTTCGTTACGACCAATAATAAAATATAATAGTATGCCGTTTATATGTCAATATTAAATTACGCATCGTCCGATATGACAGGTCCTCTGTTCTATTATCAGTCTACCACGGTGCAAACGGGTTGCCAGAGCGGGAGTCAACTTTTGCCTTATACGAACAGAACCCCTGGGAGACGAAAATCGAGTAATTTGTTGCAATTGTTATTGTTATTATAATAACAGTAAGTTAAGTATTCGGTCTAGATTAACTCCTGATAAAAGTGTTGTTTCAATCTGATTTAGAATCTGACAAGCTAAACTCATCGCATTACTATAAATTTGCCTGTGTGATCTCTACGGGGGGTAGCGTGGCGTACAGTATACAAATGAAGGCTACATTATGCAGATGTAGGTGATAAACGTATGTTAGACCGCGGCTGACAATGAGTCCTAAGGGCCTCGCAGGCGAGTGTGGAGGCACGCGCCCCATGCTAGCCCACCAATACCACCAACAGCAATTTGTTCCCATGTATTCAAATAAACGCCATTCATCTCATTTTATAATGATTGTGACACTTCTACAGAGATTGAGTTGCAACATCATTGTATCCTTTGACCCACGGCGTAGCACGGATCGTATGCAAAAGACTTGAAGTTTTAAAAAGGGCCAATGACATTCAAACGGCGAACCCATAAAAATCTGCCTGTATATTTGTTTGATTTGATTGACAAATGGCCCAATCAAATAGAATATAATGATGGGCGGGGGATATGCAAAGCTGTCCCTGTACCGAAGCGCGTGCTCTCACCTCCATTGTGGAGAACAAGACGCGGCGGTCTACGTCAGTCTGTCACAATTACCATTCAAATTTAAGGGTTGAAAAGGGGTGAGTTAATGATTGTCTACATGTCACCTCATCGGATCATGTTCCAGCTCGATTTAAAGCGCCTGCCTCGATTGCCGTACGAGAACAAGGGACTTGAGAAGGGGGTGACGCTTAATATTCAACATATGCAAAAAATATACCTATAGTGTAGGGCTTATAAACCACAAAGCCCAGCTATAAGGGTTTCAACCTTTTTTTCGTTTAGTTTCCCTATGCAAATACAGGTGAACTGAAAGGATGGCGGACTACCCTCTTATGAATAATAATTATCATATATCCCCCTGCCCCCGACACATAAATATAGATTCATAAGCGACAGAAAACATCGTCGATGTAGGCCCAGCTGTTCGCGGTTGGTTCGATTCAAACTCACCGCAATGCAACATTATAATAATGTAACACTTTCAAACTGTTGTCAAATTCAAATTTCTGTGTCATTATGCATTTCTTGGGTCTTGGCTTTGCCTCCCCTGGTGGATGACATCAACTCGTGAGCTGGGATTTGGGCGGGTGGGTACGCGGATGTCATGTAAAGGACTAATTCTACTGCCCACGTCGTTGCTTGCTGTTGGAAGGGTGTTGAGTGAAGGGAGCAACTCACCTGCCCTCTTAGAGGCTTTAGGTAATGTGTTGATGTATCAATCGACACTCAGAAAGATCATGGAACTTGTTCCTACGGCGGCGATTCTTAGCTCAAGCTCCAGTGACTGGTGCATGTAAATACCGTAACTAAATGTTATAGTAACATTGCACTGTTTGTGCAAGAATGTATCGTATTTTATTTTATATGATAAGTAAATCAATACTATGCATAAATACCCTTTGTACAAATCAAAGAGAACTAAACCACAAACTAATCTGACCTATTTGGCAATTATCGGTCAAACGCCAAATGCCCTGTATATAATATAATTATATGTATATATATATATATAATTATATGCATTGATGTCTACTCTACTGGTCGACTACGTTTATTATAGTGCATTTTATCCATGGTTAAACCAAGGTATAACATTAATTACAAAATTATAATTTCGTATATCAGTTAATAACAAGAAAAAAATTATTACACACACATAAAAAAGTCCCCCTTCGACAAAAAAATTGCATGCGTGACGAAAGAGACGTTGGGTAAACAAGACCATAAAAAACCACCATGCGTTACATCGCAATTAATTCATTTTTTATGTAAAATTCAATTGGATAAAAGCACTATGTATGCATATTGTGACGTTAGAATTATATAGTAGGACAAAGCGTGCATCGTTCTTGTGTAATATATACAAGTGTGGAGACGAAAATACAAGGGCGAGGCTGTTGTCAACGCAGAAATATTATAGGTAATTTTAAAACAAATTTCATCGACTAGCAAAATTATAGTGAAATATTATTGGTCGAAACTGTTAATCATTGCAATAAAGTTTTGAAACTACAAACATAACTACCTACTCAAACAAACGATACCTAGTACACAAATTGAGAAACTACAAACTATTAATAGCGCAAACTCGTCGCTATGAGGATCCGCGTGTTAAAAACAATAGAGAAGTACACGCAACTTACTAGCTGACCAAAACAACCGAAAGAACTATCAAGTATTATAATTCACGTCTGATAGCATTCTCTGAAGACGAACCCCTAGATATTACACGCGTTCGTGACGCAAGAACAATTGGCCTACATTTCAATTAACATTTTTCACCAGGCAAGATAAGAAAGATAATTTCATCAAATGACGGCACAATGCTTAAATTTTGACGATATGATATTTTAAATGTTGAACAGATTTTTGTGTTTTGTACTTTAAACGATATCATGGCTAGGACGTAAATATATATGATTGCATTGTGTTAGTATCTTAATTGTAATGCTATAGTAAAGTAAATTGTTTACTTGACGCTTTGGCTAAACGTATTCCGGACATAAGGATCAAATTGTAAGGACAATGATTGTGAACTTAAGAATAGTAGTGCGGTACTTGAAAGTAGTTACGGGCATTCCAAATGGGTGTGAATCCCATCAGTTGAAAGGTAATAATAATAAATTATAATTATAATTAATCTTTGAGGAGGGGATATGAAAACCAACCACGAAACAAGTAAATCGAATTGATAATTTATAAACGAGAATGTCTAGAAACTAAGCTAACCACAGTGACATGTACGAAGAAAATGACAATAAAATGTGCAAGTTTTCTTGAAGTGCGCATTTTTTTTGTTTGTTAATTTGATAATTATTACTTTGTGGTTCAACGACATGCTTAATTTTTGTTCTATTTGTCTCGGTTTTCTCATAATGAGTTATCTAGCTATACAGTAGAGTAACAAAAAGCTTAACAACGACAGAACATTTACTCCTCTCCCCCCCTACACACAAAAAAAGTGAAAATAGCATTATAATATATACGTACACCAAAAATATCGGGCTTACCAAAATAGTGAACTGAAATAATATGAAGATGTGTTGATGTGTGAACGACTAAAGAAAATGAGAAGGAGAGAAAGTTAATTAATTACTTTGTATTCTTTTCCTTTTCCTTTTTTTCCTATGTGATTCATTTCCATTCACATTTTTAATATACTATTTTAATGTTATCATATACATTGTTATCTTATTATACAATGTTGTTAGGCCTCGTTTGCATATCAGATTTTATTACTGAATATGACGATGCTAGATAAATAAATATACACAGATTAAAATTTCACAGTATTTTGATAGTATTATGTCAATGTCAGTCAAACACAAGGCATGGTACTAAACTTTCAACTAAAGAAAAGTAGTATCGCTTCAATATGCAGTGCAAAAGTATAGCACAAGCCTCGACAGAATTGGTGGTACGGTCTAGTGATGATAAAGAGAACCACACGCAGGACTCTGGTATGCCAACATAAAAATACAAAAGGTATGCATTTTTAAACACAAACGAATTCCACTCAAATTATATATATACTTCAACAAGAGCGCGTGGTGTAACTTTCCCATCATCACTTGGTAAGTAAACCTAAAATCTAATGAATTGGAAAACAGATGGACAAACTTTTATCGTGCGGATAGTTTCGAAGACAACCAAGAATCGCTTAAAATTTTAGATTCGCTAAAGTAAAGAAGTGTTAAAAACTTTGAAAGCGGTAGGCAACCCACATCACAAATTTGAGTGGTTTACTTTGTCACAAACGTGGGCTTTTAAAAGAGTTGACTTTTTTGTGACAATCTAGAATTCGAGAGTTTGTAAAACAATGGGTATCGAACTTTTAAAACCAGCGTAGCAGCCGTGACTCGTGTTACTTGACCTATCAAAATTGTATGACATTAAAAATTTTAGTGGTGAGAGATTACGTATTTTGTCAAAAAATGTATTTGAATGAATTGTTTTAATAAAGTCGCAACAAGTTGTGCTTCTTCAGTTATTGTTCATTCTCATCAACAGGCGCAACTCTTGGTAGTTTTACTTGGCACAATCGCACCGATGTTGATGAGAATTTCTTATTTATTTATCCACGCTTGCCATGTATTTCCTAGATGATGGGATAGGGAAAAAGCTTGAAATTGAACACGCAAACAATAATGATAATACGAAATGTAACCTAATCTGAGACATTCGCATACAAATAAGTATCTTAAACTTAATGCACAGTTCAATCAAGGAGGGTAGGCTATATTGCACACACAAAAATTTTAAATTGTTCAGATATTCCCAGATTATAGCTGGGTAAACTAAAATGAGATATTATCATAAGTTGTATCGAGGCAGGTAATAAATTATAAAATTTAATTGAATTTATAAAAACACGTTATTTAACTGGAAAGGTCGACGAAAATTAGGTATTTTATTTGTACTATTTAATATTTAGCTTGTCCACCATGCAATGAAGTATAGAATATCAATGCACTAGTGTATAGTAACTCACCGCAACTGTCAGGGATTATAACGTATAACGTACAAAACCCGCCCCTTTGGTATGCCTGGGCATTGCGCTCTTGTGGCATAGTGAGATATAATCGGCAATCTGAAGAGGCATCCTAATAATCAAATAATAATTTGAATAATACTTTCCGTCACTACAAAGATATTTAATCAACTGTTCATTATTCGAATTATACCATTGAATAAAAGTGACAACGAAGACAAATGACAGCGTCAGAACTTATTGTTTTAATCGTATTTTTTCTATGCAAATCTCGCTCAACGATCAACGTCACCACCACCAAAATAGAACAGCACTAGGTTATGTTTTATTAGTGCATTTCTTAGTTCTTCGAAAATATTTTGGGTATTCCTGTACCCATGGTATAAGGATATCTCTGTGTGGCAGAATATCATTGGATCATGTCCCGTACCCGTGCTTGTTTATAATGGGATGTGCATGTTTAGAAAACAATTTTTAAGTTGAATGCTTTAGAATACTAGTAAGACGCCTGACTTTTATAATGTGAATACAATAATTGGATGAGCAAGCGAAGACTTCAATTTCACTGACCCCCAAAAAATTTAGCTCGGGTGTTTTTTTTTTGTTTGTTTTTCTGTCTGTTAGCTAACTACCAGGTAAACGGCATATCCGATCTTGATGAAAATTGGAGGGGACCTTCGAAATCTCTAAACTTAGAGGTATTGTTTTTGGGTACAATCGAAGAAATATTTCTCATGAATATCGTACTTTTACGATTTTTTTCGATTTTTAGTGCGATATTTTCGTGCCATTTGGGCCGATTCTGACCAAACGGGTGGGGCTACAACGTTCATATTATACATGGACATTAAGGTTATGGTAATGTAGTACCTTTCGAAAGAAAAAGTTGAAAAAGTTAGCTAGAATCTATAGAAATAAAGGTTTTAATATGAGTTTTTTTAGGAATATAATACCAATTAACAAGTAACAATAGAAACTTGACAACAATCACCTACAATGCATTCAAAAAGCACTTGCAAAGGAAAAGTGCAAACAAACGCAAAAAACGCAAACAAAAAACTTACAAAAAAAACGCTCATCCATCAACGCGGCGGGACTTTAGCGTTTTCCTAGTTATTAAGTTGAATGCTTTAGAATACTAGTAAGACGCCTGACTTTTATAATGTGAATACAATAATTGGATGAGCGAAGCGAAGACTTCAATTTCACTGACCCCCAAAAAATTTAGCTCGGGTGTTTTTTTTGTTTGTTTTTCTGTCTGTTTGTTAGCTAACTACCAGGCAAACGGCATATCCGATCTTGATGAAAATTGGAGGGGACCTTCGAAATCTCTAAACTTAGGGTGTATTGTTTTTGGGTACAATCGAAGAAATATTTCTCATGAATATCGTACTTTTACGTTTTTTTTTTCGATTTTTAGTGCGATATTTTCGTGCCATTTGGGCCGATTCTGACCAAACGGGTGGGGCTACAACGTTCATATTATACATGGACATTAAGGTTATGGTGATGTAGTACCTTTTGAAAGAAAAAGTTGAAAAAGTTAGCCAGAATCCATAGAAATAAAGGTTTAATATGAGTTTTTTGAAATGCATAACAATAATTAACAAGTAACTATAGAAACTTGACAACAATCACCTACAATGCGTTCATAAAGCAATCTTCAGGCCTACAGATATTTGACATTCTAACTAGCAATTAGTACTTTATAAAAATTATTCTAATTTAACAAAAATGATTTTGCAATGGGACTTGAAGAAGTAGAGATCCCACGCATACTAAAAATTAAATTTTAAAAAGAAGCCTATCCATCAACGCGACGGGACTTTAGCGTTTTCCTAGTAAATAATTATTAATGTTCAAGAATTATCTACTGTCACCTAACAGGATTCCAGGATTCCAATCTATTCTATTCGACAAGATGGTGGAAGAAAATGGGAGCTTTTCGATGAGGATGGAAAGACTAAATATTTATGCGGGGCTTGAACCCGGACCCTAATTGTTAAATTTTTGTATTATTATTTATAAACACGCTATTACCTGCGCCCCCATTTATATTAGTCAACGTGTAAATCTATGTATTATATAAAGACATATAGTTCTAAGAAATTTGAATTTGGGAATCTGAGACAAATTTGCTCTCTATATTTCTACCGACATAGTTTTCTACGTCTATTAATATGTTTGTGATTACCTTACGCCTTACCTGCATCTTTAAATGCGATTGGTGACGGAAGAAACTCTGGACAAAGTTTTGTCCACACAAAATCTGGTTCTCGTTTTTATTTATTAAATTGAATCAATCAATCAAGCCGGTAACTTCTGGATGATGCAATACAAATATCACACATAATGTGCATATAATAGTACCGAAATAACCATGTTGGGGATGATTGTTTAGCAGTTTTGAGGAATACGATAATAATATAATAATAACAGACCCATATTCCAGCATGCGTCGGGTCGGGAGGCGACTGGTCACCAAATTAAAACAAACTTCATAATAGAGGATTAAAAACAAGCAAAACAATGTTTAGGCTTGTTAAGACTTTTGAGTATTGATTATTCTATAAGTTGTGACATTTCGTTTAATTGAACCTCATAAATTATTCGTTTGAGTGGGATTGTCTAATAAATCAGTTTTATTATTTTCATTTTCTTTTTTGATGTTTTTTCTGTGTTTTATCTTTTTCTTTCTATTTTTCTATTTTCCTTATTTATGTTTGGTTCGTTTTAATTAATATCATTTAAATATTGTTAACATCGAATTTATAAATACATTATCAGGAAATTGTTGTCTTACTATTGTTGTTGGAATATTACTATTTTAATTTAACTACAGTTTATTCTTTTGTCTGCATTTATGTGATAAGTTGTATTTATTTCTCGATTTGGTTAGTCAGGAAACACTCCCGTAGGTGGAATTGTATTAAATATTAAGTTTGATTTAGTTTAACTTAGGATAGAAGTTAAATAAATAAAATAAATTCAGTATGCAGAAGCTCAACTCATATCACTACCATGTTCTTTTCTTGTTCCTCTCTTAAATTACTTTAATAAAGATATGCCGATATGCACCTATGTGCTACCGATGTGTAATGGTACCTGCGAAAATTATATCAATACTTTTGCTTAAGTAATGTACACATTATGTTCAATCAAGCAAACCTCCATGATTTCCAAACCCTTGACAGAACAAACTGATCAAGTTACTATGCGAAACGTCGTCCCCATTTAATTCCTTATATTTGCCATGCATGTAAACTGAATCTTGTACACAAAGGATCTAATAATCTTGTAAACAAAGGATCTAATTCAGTAATTTATCTGCAGCCTATCACACCTGAAACTCACGGAAGGAGGCGGGTTATCGAGAGCTCAGAGCAAACACATTTCAGTTGCGGGTGAATATTTCTGAAACGAGTTTTTAAATTTTTTATTCCCCATGATGCCCATTTCTTTTCTACTACACAATATGAATTTCACTCTACATTTTACTGTGAAAATAAACATGCCTTAAAGTTTTACTTCGCTCCGATCCTTGGCTCAAGATATGACGTCATCACACATAGAGTAGTTAACCTATCCAATTGAAAAGAGTGCTTTCCTCTTTCCCCTCACACGCCGAAAGTGGTAGTAGCTTTTTACCTTATGTGCAATATTCAAATGCATACCGCATAATTTACTGTACACCACAATAAGTCTTATTTTATTTCCAATGTGGAAAAAAGAGTGTAATAAACATGAAAATAATTGCGTCCGGTCTAATGTGTTTTCTAATCTTTTATTTTGGTTGTTCATCAAGGCCTGGGTAGACCTACGTAGGTCGAGAACGTGCTATTGTGCAATGTAGCTTCCCAATTACAAGTGGGAATAGCATATTGTTTATTATCTGCAGCTCATGGGGTATTCATTGTGTTCAGTCCCCTAGCAATCTCTTTACAAAACTCTTAAATAAATACTCCAACCAGACCAGATTTTCAGAGAGCGAAATTACGCTTTTCAAATGAAAACAGTGTGTCTACGAAAAGTTTAATTGAATGGCATCGTGGGAGATTGATTTCGTCTGGAAGGGTAGAAAAACAATCAGGGTTTTGTAACTTTAAATGGGTGGGGCTGTATGCTTCAACATCGACAATTAAAAACGAGCTATTGAAAAGTTTTCTTAACTAGGGAAACGCCAAAGTCGTTGTTAAACGAGTGAGTGAGCCATGTGTTGAGTACCCGATTACATTACTTTTCTTCCCCCTACCTTAGGCCTACCTAGCCTATCATAGGCAAGAGAGGCGCATTATGACCTTACAGTTGACGCGCCCGTCCCCGTATACCAACTAAACTTTAAAAAACTATTATTTATACGAATATAATTATCAAACTTAAATGCAAATGTTCCCGGGTACTCACCACATGACTCGCTCACTCGTCTAACTACGACTTTGGCGTTTCCCTAGTCTAGTTGGCTAAGGCGCCCTTGTAGCCGAAATGTGGGAGACGTGGGTTCAATCCCCTGGTCGGGAAAGATTTTGTAATTTCTAGATTGTATTTCAAAAATAATTAAACATGTTTTGAAATGCATATAACGCAGTGTAGTCCATCATCTGTGGCAATAGGGCCTACTATGGTAAACATAGCCAGTACGAAATACGTGAAAATATTGCAAGGTTTACTCGATCTACGAGCGGAATTTGGGGGTACCTTGACGTCCAACATTCGACTGACCTTGCATGGGCACGGCATTTCACGGCCAGGCGAAAAACAAACAAAAAATATATTTTCAAAATCTAAAACATTGTCGTTAAAATAATTCTAAACATTGGAAGTCTATTTTTCAGTTTATTATTTCTTGTAGGTTTAAATCGCAATGAATCTTGCTGATTTTGTTAACAGTTCTCAATAAACTCGTACCGGATGTCTGTTTAAAATTTCAGCGCAATCTGTTCAGCGATTCGGCTGATTTTCAACGTACACACACACACACACGCACGCACGCAGAAAAACAATTAGGGCCGTTTAAGTCGAATGGAAATCACTACGTTCGCTACGCTCACTCGTTCAATTATACTTGGATAAGTATAAGCTATCAACTAATCGTTCACTACTGTTTACATAAGCAGGATGATATCGAATAAAACTTGGAAAATTTTCTAAAAATTTATGTACACAATAGAGTAACTTTTTGAACTATTTCGATTTGTAAAGTTTTAAAAATAGAGATGCAATCGAAGGGATGTTGTAAAAAGTAAACTAAATCAAGCAAACACAAACTTAATAAATAAATCAAAACAACGTAGCAAGAGATATCCCATTACTTGTTACTTTAGTACGCCAATCTTGTTGAATCTCTATCACGGTAGATCCCCTACGGCCCACTTCAGGAAAAATGAATGCTTTCTTGTACAAATGAAGTGTATTCCCCGGGGATACACTCGGCAAGCTCTAAAGCATCCATTATTTAGTAGCTGTGTTATGTTGCAATAGCCAGGTTACAGACACTCCACACTTAGGAATCTCAAGCGGCCATAGTATATCGGCCAATTGAAACTGCTGCATACCTAGCTCTTTACAGGTGAACGTGCACATGTTCTTGGCCAATTGTCACGTGTATGCAGGGTGATAAAAATACAACACATCTCGTGTAATACGCGGGAATAAATATTGGATGTTGTTTCAAGTTCAGTGACCGGAGTAAGGCAAGGGTAGTTTTGTCTATATCCATGTACTAGTCTTATAAAGGTGTAGAGTCGCCTCAAGGAAGAGGGGTTGACCGTGTTGTCTAATGAGCGAGCTGTTCTTAATAATTATCTGGTGTAAATATACAAACTACTTTATTGCCATGTTGTTCTTCATGTCGGAAAGAAGTGTCGAGTTTAATTTGTTACAGGGAGAGTCAACCGTTAGGTTACAATGCACCACTCTACCACAGAGGATGAGCACCCACCATGCTGCACATCACCAGTTACAGCCAGAGGGGATGGAAGGGGAGAGAGGTTCTCATGCCGTCATCTTTGTCATCGTTCGTGTCTTCGTTGGGGAAGTTCGGTAAGGTGACGTCGAAAAATGCCAGAGCTCGCTTCCAGTTTCGGGGAGTAACACACTCCCCTACTTACTAGTTGAAGTTTTGTAAGATGGTCGTTACTTCTCTTCTCGCCCTTTAGATCAACAGAGGAGTGCTGTGGGGATATTCTACCCCGGGCTTTGGCCTTTGGGTTTATAAGTTATAAACCCAAAGCCCTGGGTCTAGACGGGAAGAGTAAGCATTGAAAGCAGAACATTTGTTTTGTTAGAAGAATGAGTTAAATTAACAAGACTTGACTAATAATAATATTGAATGTTTATAATAATAATTACAATAACAATCTACCCACATAATATGTAATATGAACAGCGAAATGGAGATAGATTTTGTGTGGCTCGTTGGTCTTGTGGTTAGCTTACCTGCTTCCAATGCAGAAGGTCCAGGGTTCGATTCCCGCTTAAATCAGAAGTTTTTAACTTCTGATCAAAAAAATAAATTTTAAAAATCAGAAAATCAGAAGTTTTTTAGCTTCTGATTTGGACATAAGTACATTAGTTCTTGGCTTGGGAATTTGTAAACAGTGACTTTGGAGCCGTCCTAGCAACGAGGCACATAATAAATTTTAAGTTGTTCTGAATCGGCTTTGTTGATTCTAACGTTGATCCGCGGGTGTTCGCACTGTCCATAACACTGATTGCTATATTTCCTATTAAAAAATATCGATCTTTGGTAGGTTATCGCTCACTCGTCGATTGCGTCGGGACCTACAGGGTTGGCTTGGTCGCTTTGGTTTACTGTCCCCGACTGAAAATCAGTTATGTGACTGAGTGGGTAGACTCTAAATACGGATTTATTTATAGCATGTCAATCTAGCAATATGTACGATGTACAAATAAAAGATATCGTGTGCATATATTAAATTAGTTTAGTTCCTACTTCCCATCACACACAGACTGTGGCCAACGTGCACGGTTACAGGAAAATGAAAATAAGAAGTGCTATTAAACTTATGTGCAAGATTCGCTCGATCACAAGTAAGGCATATCTACATCGCACACTGTCGTACTAAGTACTAATAGAATATTATTTGGTAGTATGAATAAAAATGAATGTTTTACCATCGGTTTTATCATTTTATCGCACTATTTCATTCTGAGTAGATGTTCAAATGACCATAAAAGTATATCTTCTTTTTATATTTGCTATTCAGAAGTAAAATAATTTCCCTATGTATATTCAGAGCGCAGCCGTAGCTTCAACCATTGATATATGTGCTCAATAATTGGAAAGAAAAGAGAATATAGTATACCATAAAATATTCACATTCTTTTTTCATATTTTCATATATTCTCCTGGCTATATCTTATTTTACACAAGCGACGTGAATTCTCCGAAACTACTAAAACTTTTCGCCGTTCCTTCCCTCTTCACGTGTAGCCCCCGTGCACCTTCACTCGCGTCTCGGAGAGGCCTTGCAGTGCATGCATTACTCTGTACAGCTAGCTCTAAGCACAGCAAGCCGGGTAAATATGATTGCTTTATTTATGCATGATCGGTTATTATTCAGTGATCCAAATTTCTTCGCAAAATTACTTAATGTTTTCCATATTCAGCGAACCCAGCTCCACAAAGAGAGTTCATGCAAGTTCAAATAAAAGGTTACTGCATATAAGTACTTTAATTAACGGCGTACTTTATTTGGGGGGAGGGGCGGGGAGAATTATTTCTTCTGATTGGTGTGGTTTTGTTCTTCCCTTGTCATTAATCTCACGACGAAGCACACTAGGATCTACCTCCATAAAATCAGACAAACTCGATAGTGCAACAGGATTCAAACCCACGTCTAAGGGTCCTTATACAATCAACCTTGAAAGAACCTTAAAACTAGCCGTAATAGGCACAGCACATATAGCAAAAAACTTGTAAAAAAACAGCCAAACCTTACACAATCAAAAGCAATGAGATCTAAAAGAAATGCCAAGCTTATGTACCATCCTACATTTTCGCAATCTTAATAGATAAATTCACTTTGCCCTGTGACTGTATTCTTGCAAAGCGTGGCAAAATTTTATTTGCAACTATTGTTTTAAATGTAAAAGTTTGTACAAATTTTAACTAGCGAAGCAAAGAGATCAATTATATTAGACTACCAGGAGAAAAAGAGTTGGATATTGTGAATAATTTTGTGCAAGCCGAACAACGAAACGAATTTGACGAAATTAAAGAAAATCTTTAGAATATCAGAATTTAATAAAATATTTTATGTCTCTTCTTTCCTATGGCATCATTTTCTGGGGCATATCACCCCACGCAAACCGCATTTTTATCATTCAAAAACGTGCTGTTAGGAAAATTGCTGAAATATCCCGAAGACAACCATGCAAAGCTCATTTCACAAATTAAGTCGCCTCACAGTAACATGTACGCTAATTATCATAGCAGCAACTTTTATATAGGTAGTCTAATCCTAATTATTTTCCAGTAAATAATACCCACCATTCCCATTAGATCTATACTAACATATTTATCCCAAAATCCAATCACACATTTTTTGACAAAAGCCCGACTCATAGGTTACAGTACAATATTTAATAAATTACCAGCATTAATTAAATACTCCACTCCAACTCACACTTCCTTCTTCTAAATAAAGCATATTAGATTAGTAGGTACTCATACTCATTAAAAGAATTTCTTGATGATCATTTCACAATTTAACTTATGTTGTTTTCACACTTCTTTCATTCCTCCTTTTCTCTTCACTTAATGGTTACCGGAACCGGTTGTATATAATGTATTTAAGTACTTGTTATTATGTTTTGTTACTTAAATAAATAAATAATAAATAAATTGTATTTAGAGTCTACTCACTCAGTTATATAACTGATTTTCAGTGGGGGACAGTAAATCAAAGCGACCAAGCCAACCCTGTAGGCCCCGACGCAATCGACGAGTGAGCGATAACCAACCAAAATTCGATATTTTTTAATAGGAAATATAGCAATCAGTGGTATGGACAGTGCGAACACCCGCGAATCAACGCCAGAATCAACAAGGCCGATTCAGAACAACTCTGAATTTATTATGTGCTTTGTTGCTAGGACGGCTCCACCGTTTACAAACTCCTAAGACAAGAACTGATGGACTTAAGTCCAAATCAGAAGTTAAAAAACTTCTGACTTTGGCGGGAATCGAACCCTGGACCTTCTGCATTGGAAGCAGATACGCTAAGCACAAGACCAACGAGCCACACAACAAGATTAACGAGCCACACACAAGACCAACAAGCCACACAATTATTATGATTATGTGTTTGTGTATGCATTGTCCCATATGTACAATGTAGGCTACATGTCAGTGGACTACAATAAACAACAATCATATTTCGATCATTTGGAAAATAATCTATCGCCGAGAAAAGCTGTGACAAAATATTCCATTTAAAAAAGATAGGGCCTACATGTTATACATAGCACTTATCCCTATGAAAACACAAAAATACAAAAGGCAACATCTGATGAATTTCTTGGGCTGGTCATAGACAACACACTAGTATGGCATCCACAAATTTAAAAAGTAGCTACAAAACTAATCTCTGCTTGGCGCTTGCTTTGTCATAAGACTGCAACCACAAGGGTCTATCTATAGTATAATGCACATTTTCGATCTCATCGACTATAATAAGATAAGATAAGTCTTTATTCATCTCCAGTTCAAATACATAATTATACATTTCATATTTAGCTGGTTAGGGCCAATAATAAGAAGAAGAATACCTACCTAGAGCTGGAGCTCTGTGTGTGGGTTCATTCCAATGAAATTTAAATAAATTATAAGATTTATGGTCATTGGTTTTTGGGGTACGATAGTAGTACTACCAAAGGGATATTAATTACACAACGGTACTAGCCTACAGCATCTCATTCAGACAACATTTTCAAGATACAAAAACGAGCAATTGGAACCAGTCAAGACTAATCCAAGAACCTCCTGTTGTAGGCACATCTTCATTTTTATAGTTGTCATTTTTTTAAATGTGTTCAACGTATTTAATTCATCCCCCCTAATGTACAGGCTACATTGCATTTTCAATACATCATTTTGTTACCAAGTGTTTTTACACAATAAATGCAATTGCAAAACATATTAGGTAGGCCTACCATGTCCTTATTAGTAAAACTAAAAGATTCATTTTTGTAAGCCTTCTGTCTTACAATGGTCTAAGAATAAATGGTAACCCTAGCAGACTAATCTTTACGTTCACTGTTGAAACCAACAATACTGTTTAAATTTAATGAATCAGGAAACACTCCCTTAAGTAGGTAGGCCTATACTAATATTATAAATAAGATAAGATAAAAAATGTATTTATTAGCTAACACACATAGGCTACATACATATTTTGTACAGGGTTCCCACCAAAAAAGACAAAACAATTTCCCTGACCAATTGTTTAACATTCCCTGACCAATTCGCTCGGTCACAGTCGTAGTGTACTCTGTTATCTGTGGCTCGGTGTTACAACTCTTAAAATAAATTAGCACATCATTTTTGTGATTAAAAATTAAAATGTAAGATGTAACATTTTATTACCGACATATTCTTGTTATTACTACAATATTATAATATACATTATAAACAAATTATGATTTTTTTTTTAGATACTGCCTCCTCCTCCTCCCCTTAGCTGCACCCATTTGCACCACTGTCTTGATAATTTAAAAATGAAAAGAAATCTAATTTTTTTCTAACATGGAAGCATAAAATACATCCAAGGGGTATATTGTCAGCTTTGTTAGCTCGACAAATCCTTCAAACTTATACTTTACAAACCCCTAGCTGCTGAGTTATAAAGACTTAGGCCCTAATGCTACAGCTGTGTGAAGAGCCTAAGGTGAATTTTTTTGCAAATGTGCAACTTTTAAAAGCTCCGAAACACACTTTTTAATATCTAAAATTACATTATACTGCAGAGAAAATGCTTATTATTTTCTTGCAAAAAGTATTTTTGTTTTGTAATTTTCACACATTTTACGACTGAACAATGTCAAATTTCCCCGACTTTCCCTGACTTACTAGCATTTTTGCTCATTTCCCTGACTTTCCCTGACTTTCTATGTTGGTGGGAACCCTGTTTGTGTAGGCCTAGGTAGTACTTTAAATTATATTTAAAACAAGATTAAAATTTCATTTTTTTTTTTTTACAAAGATAAGATATGTCTAGATTTAGAAAAGGTAGGCCTAGGTCCTAGGTTTATTGAAATAAATTTGTTAAGAGTTTTACCAGGCCTAGGGTCAAGTGTGGTAAAAATGAGACACACCAAAAAGTGATTAACAATGAGACAGTGGTAATTTATAAAAACCTAATTGACTGATTCTGGCAACCAATAGCCCTATGTATTAACTAGGAAACGCTCAGTTGGACGCGTTGATAAGCGAGCACGTGCTATAGCTAGACCCACATTGCACATTTTTTTAAATTTAAAAATTTGCGACGTTCGCTGTCCACAGGGCCATGTTTCCAATATTATTTATTATTGCCAAGGTATTTGGGTAAACCCATGTGTAAGTAAACCTTTACTTTGTGGATGAAATCCACCGCCATCTAGAGGACCTTGACTCCTTGGGAAAACTATTTAAACTTTTTGTTGACAAATAATAGACTGCTTCCTCGAAAGTATTTTGATTTCTTCTAGGTGGCAGTGCATTAGAAACTTCGCGCGTCTTTTCGTTGCCATGGCAACGTTACTTTTGTTATAATGTAATTTCCATCTACACTACTTATCGGATCAAAATAAAATTAACATATTCGTGACCGGACGGACATTCTAAATGATTTGGCTATCTCAGATTTTGTCGCCGTTTAGTTTGAAAAAAAACTTTCGATTAACTTTAATGTAACTTTTTAACTTTTTGAACGATTTTGCCACAAAACTAATGGCATTCAATCCAGATTGAAGCTTGCGGATGGTCAAAATTTCAACTCGATCCGAGCCTCCGTTCGAACGTTATGGCGAGACATAGGCCCTACAAACAAACAAAAAAAAAAAAAAAAAAAAAAACAAAACCAGTGACTAATTTTTCCGGCAGAGTCAAATGGAAACGCTCGCTTAATAAACTTCAGAATTTTTTAAAAATCATTGCATCTAATATTAATCTAATATTTAATACAATTCAGAAATTTAAAAAATAAATGAATTGTATTAAATATTAACAATTCCACCTACGGGAGTGTTTCCCGACTATCCAAATAGAGAAATATACCCTCGCTCATACCTGCGTAAGGTAACATGACATTATAAATAATGTTTGTTTGATCAGTTAAACAGCAACAGTTTTACGATGCTTTTTTTGTTCCAACCATTCAATTCTATCATGTAACTACAATTCAGAAGTTAAATAGTTACCACCTCGGTGGTCTAGTTGGCTAAGGCGCCTACCCGGAATGTGGGAGACTCGGGTTCGTACCCCGATCGGGATGGATTTTTTATTTCTAAATTGTATTAAATATTAATTATTCCAAATCGAGTAATATACCCTCGCTCATACCTGTGTAAGTAGGCCTAATGGCATTATAAATAATGTTTGTTTGGTCAGTTCAACAGCAACAGTTTTCCGATGCTTTATTGTTCCATCCATTCAGTTCTATAATTTAACGTTACCCCGCTGGGATGGATTTTTATTTTTTTAAATTTCTGGATTGATTTCTATAAAACAAAAATTCAGAAGTTAAATAGTTACCATCTCGGTGGTCTAGTTGGCTAAGGCACCTGCCCGGGATGTGGGAGACTCGGGTTCGTACCCCAATCGGGATGGATTTTGTAATTTCTGAATTGTATTAAATTTATTAACAATTCCACCTACGGGAGTGTTTCCCGACTATCCAAATCGAGTACCTAATATTAATCTGTCTATTTTCATTTTGTTTTTCTACAAAATTTTAGGCCTATAATTTTCGTTGCCTACCACCTACCCAAGTTGCATGTTAGCACTGCAATATGAATTTACTGAATTGTCATAAAACCGTCTCATTTACCTCGTAGGCCAACAAAACATTTTTTAATGGTATTTCGTTATAATTTTATTCCAATATGTCTGTCTCATTTTTACCACCATCCCACTATACAGATATGTGTAGCTAGAAATGGATTGTTCTTAACTATTAAAACAACACGTCTCATTTTGTCCAAAACGTCAGAACACATAAACTGTGTGTGTTGTTAATTGTTTTTTTAATGTGTTAAATACACTAAATATTAATTAAAATGTTTTGTCACAATTTCATTCAGATAGGGGAGCTGAAGATTGTGACATCAACTTTCATTGAACTAGATGTAAAATGTAGCTTTAAGTACACATGAAAGTTTGCTTTTGTGTCTTATTTTTACCACACTTGACTCTACTTGTTCTTTATGACATAACATTAAATAAAATTAGTGCAATATTTCCTTTCTAAAGGCTTAGAAGGGTATTGAAAATTTCAAAATACCCAAACAGAAAAAGAACAGTAAAAGTCTTAAAATTGTATGTCATTCAATACTCTCACAGTCACAGGTGTGACTGATTGTATGGGAACTAATCCAGAATTTACAGAATCCAGGGGTAAAGCACACTACTGGCACAGATAACAGACTGGAGATACAGATACATTATCTGTGCTACTGGCAATTAGGAGACCCAGGTTTGATACCCGGCTGGGACTGATTTTTTAATTTCTGGATGGGTTTTGCGGGGTAGTGGGGTATGGAGGGGACGAGCACAAAAAATAGTAAAGAATCCGTCTGTAAGCCTAGTCACATTTGAAAGGTTTAGCCTTTTTTAGCGAGGCACGAATGGGCATGCCGCATTTTAAACCCAAAGGTACCGCCACAGAGAACAAACAGGTAGCGCAACCTACAGGGAGAATCACAGTACACTGCGATATGTTCGCCGATGACGGCAGCTCGATCGGTAAAGTTTGGCGGCGGCGGTCATCCCTAGCCTCTTCGCCTGACTATCCATCTATTATCTAACCCATGTGCTAGGCCTACACAAAACAGCAGAACATTTACAAAATTAAAAAAGCTCTCCGAAGTTGTTCTTTATAAGGCCGAAACAATCCAAACCCGCTCTAGTTAGGTCTACCTGTCAGATAGACCTAGCAAGCCCGGCTTCTACGCACAGTGACATCCGAACTCCAAGGTATAAAACACGCACGTATAAATTATGGCACGGCATACTCACCAATTTGATGTGTGATATTGCAGTCCAACTTGATTGGTTAACACGAAATGATCACTGGTGAAACAGGATCGTAATTATAACAAGACTTTGAATTAATCTGATCGAGACATTCACCCGATCGAGGTCCGCTTGCTGTCTGTTTTGGCGAGCCAGTGCTGCCAACCGCACAAATAGCTATCTCGTCACGCTGGCCAGGCTTATCGCTGTAAATCGGCAAATAAATATACTTGAATGAAGCCGCGAAAACGCATCGAAACTAAAAAAAGTCTTATCATAGTTATTAGAGTATGATAGAAACATTTCAATAAAAATTAGTGGAGAAATAAAATTGCAAGGATCCGGTAACACTAGCTTACAGTCGCATTGAAGGGCAAGATCTTGGTATATTATTGGTATTTTATTTATTAATTTAGTCAGTTTTCTATAATTTTACTCTTGGGGTTACTGAACTTTGCTCATTTAAAAAAATTATTTGCTTTTGCGCTCAACCAAGTGGCATGCCAAAGTGTCAAAAGTTCCATGGAAATTTAATCAAATTTGGACTTTACCAATCTGTCTAGAGGTCTATCTGGTTATACTAGTATCCAGTGGTATCGGCGCCCTCGGGGTTAGCTTGCAGGGTCTGCTGCAAGAGTTTAATGTCCCCCAGTGAAAATCAGTTAGGCCTATTTTGCACAAAAAATCGGTTGGTCACAGACAGGCAATTTTGATGATTCCCAGTAATCCCAGTTCAGCCAAAATTTTGATTTTGATGTGACGTTATGCAAGAGAAGGTTATACATCAAAATGTAAAACAGGATTACAATTCCATGTACTTGTCTGCAACATATTAATATGTATGTACCGGTATATTGGACATGTATATTAGCTAATAGCTTATATTATGTATACCATCAACTGACTACGAATAAATAAATAAATAATAGTGCAATCCTTAATAAATAAACAGATGTTGAATGGTGAGGGAGGGTGAGATTGTCAAGGAAGAGGGTCCAAGATAGTAAATAATACATTTCATACCGGTAACAATTTATAAAACTCTGAAATACACAAATTTCCTCAAGAGAAGATAAATAAAATTAACAATGTTATTTAATAACAACTACGTAACTACTATAGGTACTTGGGTATACTTGTGCAACTGTAGACAGAAGTAAATCGAGGGGCAGGCATAAACTGTCTTCACTCTTTACCTACACAGTGAACAGCCAAAGCATCATAGGAGGAAGAGAATTACCATCAGCTAGGGTGTGTGGACGGACTGCACCCCCCCACAGTCAGTACAGTCAGTCACAAGCCGAGATTTACTAATTTAATTTTGAATTACTGTGGAACTATTTTAGTGACATACCCTCTAGCATTCAGCAACAGTACACACCCACAATTCTTGGTAGATGATTTAAAAACTACTTGAAACAATTGAGTGAATCAACAATTGAGTGACTTATTCAAATGACTATTAAATAAATAACCATAGTACATCTCCATGTTTATATTTACAATTTATACTAGGGAAACAGAATCTAATGTGCATTCACTAGCCAGTAATGCAAGAATATAATTATTAATTACCTACCGGTACCCGGTCAAAAATTTGATTTATAATTTGCCTTTGTGATTTAAATATAAATACATCGCACTTGGCAGGATTTGTATCACTGTTACAAAAGTAGTTTTTGACATAATAAATAGGGCCTATTTATGATTTCCCATACCCTGAAAGAGAAAGTGAAAGTATTAAATATTTTTGTATGAATGCCTGTGAAGGAGTTGCAGTACACATTATTATTAGTTTAACCTGTTGTGACTATCTTCAGGTGACTAGTGACTACCTGGGTAATTAGGGTGGTAGTTACAAAGGAGTGTCCAAGGGTTGTTAATATTTGAATCGGTTATTTGAGAAACCGAATAAGTCACCTAAATTGCGTAAATGAGTTAAGGTAGCCATTTTCTTCAGAATTTCAAGACCTATCGATTAGTAGAGAAACAAAATATTTTTCGACTATGCCTGTGTATATTACAGGGTGTCAATTTACCCTTTGAGTTGAGAAACCGAATAAGTCAGTAAAAGTGTTTTACTAGTTTCTCAAATCAATGGTGTTTCTGTTTCTTTATTGAAGCGGTACAAAATACAACGATGTTGATTCTTCTAGGTTGTCAAGATGTCCGGCGATGAAGGTGCGGGTGGTGTTGAACTGAGGAAACGTAAGAAAGGAAGGAAAGTTAAAAAACTTCCGACTTTAGCGGGAAATCGAACCCTGAACCTTCTGCATTGGATAACATATATTTTTTATTAACATTTTATGATCTCAAGATGTCATTGACACTTGACACAAAGATTTTGTAATTTTGTACGTCTTCCATACGTTCTGAAGAAAAAATTGTATTGATTTGAGAAATGGAATAAGTCACTTTCAGTTTCAGTAAAATGAGTCATTGCCGAGAAATCTTAATTAAACAAAGTTTTCAAAAATGTAGTTTTATGTAAACTTACTATAATAAACAATCATAAAAACTTATAATACTACCTTATTTTTACTAATTTTAGATATACCCGCCCCATTTAATTGAGAAACCAAATAAGTCCACGCTAATTACACCCTCGTAATTATGAAATTACGTGCTCATAAATATCAATATCAACAAAAATCAATGTTACTATGCCACATCTAAATTACTTGATAAAAATACCTACATTTTTTGACTTCAGGGTATTAAATGCACGTTTTTTGCATTTTACTCTGAACAATGGTTACATAACTTATTCGGTTTCTCAAAAATAACCGATTCACTTAATTATGATAGAGGGAAAACTTGGAAAAACTCTCAGGAATGCCGTGGCTAGCATCGACTACCAACCTCCTGCCTCTGATGGTCATGAGTGTACATTTACTACAAATCATATAAGTATTTTTAATTTACTATGTACTACTGTATTGTATTGTTAAAACAACTCTAGATCTGTAAGTACTGTATTATTGACTGTATCCTAATACACTTTGCAAATGCTAAGCAATTGTTATTTTCTAATATAATGTAGACTCTTACCGGTAGTTTATATTTTGCTTCACCTACTAGAACCTACAAGTACCAGTTTTCCATATTGCTGATGACATTGAAAACCTATCTAGTATCTATACCCATGTACTGTAATAACAATAATATCATATCAGTAGAATAATAATAATAATAAAAATAATAATAACAACATGTATGAAGCTGTGAATACAATGAAACTGTATCATCATTCTTTACAACTGGTAAGGCAGATAGAGGGAGCAAACAAAATCCAACAATTGGGAGTTTGTCCATGTTTCGAAGGGCTTAATTACCTTTACAATAGAACTATTTGTTAAAAAAGGGAATCTTTTCAATGTGTTAACATCTTGCGTTGTTCCAGCCACCATAAATTTTATTTCCGAGTGTAGAGATAAGAACGATCTTAGAGATGGCTCATCTGTTTCATGAAGTTTCTCCATCTTCAGGTTGTAACTAGAAAGAAATATATACAAGTTTGTTACTACAGTAAGTCTTGTAAAGTACAAGATAATATGTAAATAGGTATGTAAGTTATTGAATGATAAACAAAGAAATGCAGGAATAAAATTGAATCTATTATTTTAATTTGTCATTGATCATTGTGTTGTTGGTTTGCCTCACCGATTTTCTGTCTCTCTAATGTAGTTATCTTTCTCATTCGATTGTTTTCCTTGCACATGTAAAGTCAACATTTTAAAGTTGTCAATTTTATCATTTTTCAAGCAAGCATAGCATAGATGCAATGCAGCCGTAGACTCTTTTTCACCATCAAAATAAACACATATTTCTTCTGGTCTAGGTACAGAAAATAAAACAGTAAATTAATACTTATTAGTTATTATTATGTAGTAAGTAGTAACTTAAACAAACCACTGAGATCATAATGTATACTAGGACTGTGCAACATTTGAAAACACTTGATATTCATCAATATCATTCCTCCTTTGTAAATCAGTTTTTATAACTGAATAGGATAGACCACCGCCTGCTCGAATGGGATGAACCCAAATAGACTGCCTGTTTTGTGAGCCAACATTTCGGTCCTAATCACAGTCGATGAAAGAAGATTTTTGCGCCGTAACTAGCACGCTCTGTTGAGTATATGAAGAAACATGACAGGTTTTGTTTACCGACACACAGTCACACACACACAAACACAGACAACCAGAGATCTTAGATAAAGGTTTTTAGTTGGAGCTTCTTTGCAACTTCAAATTGTTTGGCGCAAAGAGGCGCCGTAGGTGGCGCTTTCTTGCGGAATTCTTCCAAAGCTATGTCTTTTGTTGGTCAATTATTTAACATGGGGAAAATGACTCACAAAACAGGCAGTCTATTTGGGTCCATCCCATTCGAGCAGGCGGTGGGATAGACATTAAATAAATAAATAAATAAATAAATCATAACTAATCATTAATCAAAGAAATATTGGCAAATTTAAAAAAATAATGTTGAGTACGAGTACTTATTTGAGAAGAAACATTTATTAAATGCAAAAATAAGACAAAATTTAAAAACTGATTTACAAAGGAGTAGGCCTACAATACTAAAATGAGTGGTTTCCTCATGCCAAATGTGTAAAATGAATGATGCATGACAAAAAAATGTACAAAAAATGTGTAATTTTGATTTTCAGACATCATAACGTTCCATTGGCGTAACGATCACATTGCCATATGGAGGTTGATGGGAGTGCTTGCTGGTTGGTCGGTCAATTTATGTTGGTTGGATGGGTTGCGTATACATGACTGGGAATGGAACGGGACTGGCGCATGATTAGAGGCATTTCAAAAGCGGTAATTTGACAAAGAAAACTAAAAAAAAAATCTGTTCATAAAATTAGCAATTGCAAACCCAAAACTTCTAATAGGTTATCATTTTATCAATAAAATAGTAAAATTTATGCAAATAGCATAGCCCAATTAAATCGTCGATTCATAATCGATGATGATGACATGATGATGACATAATATATCAAATGATCTTACTTGTGACTTTGGCAATATTTCTCCATCAATAGAACAGCTTCTCGTATATAATGTTCCTTTCTTCTTTCTGCAAGTTTCATCAATTTATCATGGGCATTTTCTAATGGTGCATTGTCATATTCTACCAAATATTCCTTCGGTAGAGATGAAGTCAATTTGTTGTGTGCAAGTATCACGTCGCCTTCAATGTGAGACTCAATTGTCAAACGAACTTTATAGAAACTATCAAAAAATTTAGGGTATGAGCCAAAAGTAACATGTGGAAACTCATTTACAATAGCATTAAGAATATTTGCTATTGTTGCTTCATCTGCACTCAAGTAGACCTCTTTCAGGTGAAATTGTATACAACCACCGCCAAAAAGCTGTTCACTAACAGCCATGAAACCTCTCTGTAATAGCTGCGGCACCCCAGGGAAAATATAGACATTGCTCACCGCTATATTAGGGTAAAACGTCTTCTTCCCCGTTACCTTGTCATAGCCAAATGTAAGCCGGGCCGATTTTGGTATCTGAAAAATAATGCAAGAACTAAAATTAGAAAGAGAGAAATTCGTAACAGTATTTTTAGTGTACCTACCCACTCAGTCACATGTTTTATAGTGGGGGACCCCCGGGAACATTTGCATTAAAATTATATTGGTAGGCCTACATGTAAATAATAGTTTTTTAAAGTTTAGTTGGTATAAGGGCGCGTCAACTATAAGGCCATAATGTGCCACTCTAGCCTATGATAGGCTAGGGAGGCCTTAGGTATAGGGGGAAGAAAGGGAATGTTACCAGGTACTCAACACATGGCTCACTCACTCGTTTAACAACGACTGGCGTTTTCCTAGTATCATATTATGCATCAGTGACATGGACAATAGGAGGAAAGGAAGTCAGCAGATTACAAGCAGCAGATATGAATTTTTTTAAAGAAGTTCTGTAGCCTCAAAAAAAAAAATAGACAAGGTAGGGTAAATAAATAAATAAACTAGGAAACACTCAGTTGGACGCGTTGATAAGCGAGCACGTGCTATAGCTAGACCCACATTGCACATTTTTTTAAATTTAAAAATTTGCGACGTTCGCTGTCCACAGGGCCATGTTTCCAATAATATTTATTATTGCCAAGGTATTTGGGTAAACCCGTGTGTAAGTAAACCTTTACTTTGTGGATAAAATCCACCGCCATCTAGAGGACCTTGACTCCTTAGGAAAACTATTTAAACTCTTTGTTGACAAATAATAGACTGCTTCCTCGAAAGTATTTTGATTTCTTCTAGGTGGCAGTGCATTAGAAACTTCGCGCGTCTTTTCGTTGCCATGGCAACGTTACTTTTGTTATAATGTAATTTCCATCTACACTACTTATCGGATCAAAATAAAATTAACATATTCGTGACCGGACGGACATTCTAAATGATTTGGCTATCTCAGATTTTGTCGCCGTTTAGTTTGAAAAAAAAAACTTTCGATTAACTTTAATGTAACTTTTTAACTTTTTGAACGATTTTGCCACAAAACTAATGGCATTCAATCTAGAACGAAGCTTGCGGATGGTCAAAATTTCAACTCGATCCGAGCCTCCGTTCGAAGGTTATGGCGAGACATACAAACAAAACAAACAACAAAAAAAAAAAAAAAACAGTGACTAATTTTTCCGGCAGAGTCAAATGGAAACGCTCGCTTAATAATAAATGAATGAATGAATCCTATGGAGCAAAACAAGAAACAAACTAGGAGTGGAAAGTCTACGAAATAAAATAGGAAGAGAAAGACTTCGATGGTGTGGGCATGTACGAACAACGAAGCAAGATAGAATCCCAAGAAGAGAATTCGAATGCACATGGGGGGGAGTAAGAAGAGTTGGATGCCTGAGAGATAGATGGAGGGACCAAATGAAATGGAACGTTAATATTTTGATATTGTTGTAAAATCAAAATATTGATATGTTATGTTTGACATTTCTATAGTGGGAAGGGTATAAAAAATAAAAGATACCTAACCTACATGAGCTAGCTTCATTGCTGGTGAACTGAGTTCAGTTGTCTTGAAATAATCTGCACATATCTTCACGAGTGTTGGGTGTGGAATAAGAGGTTCGTCAAAAGCCTTTGCAATTGCTGGAAAAAACAGAGTAGAGATCATTATTCTAACCCAAAACCTTCCTATGTACACTGGAATGTTTTATAGGTAGGCCTTCACTGTACCACTGTACTTGTAGGCCGAGTCTACTTTTAAATAGGTAGAACCCTACTCGACCCGACACTCGGGTAGGCACGTATCTACCTCTCTTTTAACAAAGAAAATGTAAATGCTTGATAATCAAAATATACGAGTTAACTAATTCTCTTAGATACAGGGACGAATAGGCCCATCTGTCCACCGGGTAAATGCCAGAAGGGCCGGTAGGGCTGACAAAATTTTGGGCCGCCTACATTGAAATCAATCATCGTTCAGGTAATGTGCTGTTGTTAGAAATATAAAATGTGGAAGAGGGAGCTCTTTGGGCCGAGTGAGCATCATTCATTTGAGCATACAAATACGAGGCCAGTGTAAACAAGGATAGGGCCGCTGTGACACAGATTGGTGAGGGAATGCTTTTATGGACTGGAGGCACATTTATTCACGCATCAAAGACAGAGCATGGGGAAAAAAGCTTGGTAACAAAATAGCTTGGAACAAATACTACGAAAAAACTACTGATTATTGTTGGGCTCTGTTAAACAAGGCTCTGTTGTTGGAAATCGCCAGGGCCGTTTTTTTTATCAACAAAAAACTACTGATTACAGGGCCGTTTTATTGGAAATTTCCAAGGCAGATTTTCACCCCCCAAACCGCCCCTACTTAGATGTTAGAAAACATTTTGTAAAAAAAAAAAAAAAGATACCTGAATTGGCCTACTTCCCAAAAACATCATCCATCCAACACCTGTGCAATTTCTAACATTCATGTCCCCCTCATAAAACTAATCGATATTCCAAAGGATGTATCTACGCCTGCCTCTCCAGTCTACACACACAAAGCTGCCAAAACACATCATAGACATCAAATCTCACATTACATTAACTAGGAAAACGCCAAAGTCGTTAGACGAGTGAGCGAGTCATGTGTTGAGTACCCAGTAACATTCCATTTCCTCCCCCTACATAAGGCTGCATCCTCATATTAACTCAAAACCCTATCATGTATATTGTATAGGCCTACCTACCTTAGGCCTATATCAACTTAAATGCAAATGTTCCCAGGTACTCAACACATGACTCGCTCACTTGTCTAACAACAACTTTGGCGTTTTCCTAGTCTAGTTGGCTAAGGCGCCTTTATATCCGGAATGTTGGAGACCTGCAGGTTCAAACAACGGTCGGGATAGATTTTTTATTTCTGGATTATTTTATTATCTCTGGAAAAGCATAGAACATGTTTTGAAATGCATACACTACTATCTATGGAAAATATATTTAGTACAAAATACGAGTAATGCTTGCAATTTCCAAGATTTACTCAATCTCCGAGAAGATTTTTAGGTAACCTTGAGCGTGTAAGATTTAATACACCTTGGTACTGCATGCAAACATGATTTGTTAAAATGATTTGTTCAAAAAACAAAAAACATTGTTGTTATATTGTATGTAACATTCTTACCCTATTTTCAATTTATTATTTATTGCGAGTTTAAATCGTAACGAATTTTGCTCAAAATGTTAACTGCACGCTAAATACTTGTACCGGATGTCTTTTTAAAATTTCAGCTCAATCTGTTTAGCTGTTCTTAGTTGCTTTGCTCCCTCCTCTAATTAATTAGTAGCAAACTAAAAGCATTCCTAATCCTAGTAGAAAAAGCATTTTATTTGCTTAAACAAATTCCTACCAGATTATCCCTTGTCCTCCACTATACCAATTACCAATTGTCCCTTAGATCCGTACTATAGGCTCGACCCATATCCTGTACATCATACCTACATATTCATAATTATTATATTATGATTATATCATATCATTATTCAACCACACCATAGGCTACCAACCTACCATATTGTATTATAAATTTTATAATTCATCCTTTAAATCACCTTGCATTATATGATCTAGGGCGACAGTCGTTCGCCTGCAGCCAAGCGCACGCGACTGCTAGAATGTGATGACTAACTCGACTCTGTTAACTCCTACCCAAGTTGGGGGGTTTTCAGCTATCTGCACACGCCGTCCCGAAATATTTACAATCTTGAAACTCGGTGTTTGACCTGATATGTGGTCCATGCCCTTCCAAAAAAAAATCAGCCCAATCCGATAACCCGTTCTGTGTTAAAAAAGTGCCTCAACTTGGTCTAAAAATTCCGGCTGGCTGGGTGGGTGGCTGGATGTGGATTCTGACTGAGAGGAATAAGAGCCTACAGAGAAAACGGTACATCTTAGAACTAAGAAACTTGGACCACACTTGGATGTAACTCAAGACTTGTACACTTTTGTTTTCAAAACCAAAACCAAAACAAACACTATTTAAATTCAAAACCATTAATAAATATCTAACACATGGGCTCCATGCGCAAAATTTGGCATGGAGGTAGATAAAAATATCAGAATTAATAATCCGCTGAGAGGCAAGCGATATTCCGCCCCCAACACCCCTAAATCATCCCCTAAAATGGAATAATTCATAGTCATAGCTCTAACCCAAAATTGAATTTTTATTCAAATTAGGTATTAAAATTATGTTTTAATTTAATGTGTTTTAACCCAATCGGCCTATTCTCATTTCCTAAACCACATTCTTTCAACCCCCATCCCTAGTAGTTTACATTATTTTTACCTTGATTTCCAGCATTCACCATGAAGGCACCTAATGAGTATCAGCATGAAATTAGGCATGACCTTATAGTCGTCCGGGCTATGCTCTCACCAACTGAGCTATGCACTATGCAGCCACCAATTTAATTCTTACAAAAATTTAGAAAGTGAATCAAACTCCGTCTAAGTCGTACATCCGAGCAACTTAGATTGAAAATTACATTTTAAAATTTCCCTCTTTCTTTGAATTTCCATTTACAAGTTTTTCACGCCTTGATATGAAACAAACAGCAAAAAGATGTGATCCCCCCAAATACAAAAATTTGTAAAAAAAAAAAAACGGCAGCCAAGCTCTCCTTCAAAAGTCTTTGGCTGTGAATGTTGTGAGATATAGAATTTGAGCCAATCTTTTCATTCTTCCTCCCTAGTTTCGCATTGAAAAGAAGTAAGATCATTTTGCCTGTTGACGAGCGCCAAGCCAACCATTTTCGTGGTAAAAAAAGTAAAAATATTAAACTCAAAATCATAAAAAAAATTACTTGGCCATTGACTTTTTAAAGTTCTCATAATGAACCAAATTCAATGGCCAAGTAGGCCTAATTTTTTTATGATTTTGAGTTTAACATTTTTACTTTTTTTACCACGAAAATGGTTGGCTTGGCGCTCGTCAACAGGCGAAATGATCTTACTTCTTTTCAATGCGAAACTAGGGAGGAAGAATGAAAAGATTGGCTCAAATTCTATATCTCACAACATTCACAGCCAAAGACTTTTGAAGGAGAGCTTGGCTGCCGTTTTTTTTACAAATTTTTGTATTTGGGGGGTATATTACTACCGTAGTATTGCCGGTAGTCTATAATACTAGTCACCATACTAGTACTCCTAAACCTAGATTCGCATGAAATGTACATATTATTTTATTATTTATTTTATAGGCCTAATACGTTTTAGCATGAAGAGTTGTAGTTTGTAGTTTGTAAGCCTAACATGTAGGGGCCTATAAGTCTAAATGAATAAAAACACTAATCTATCTCACCTTGAAATGTAATGTCATCATGAGTTGGACCAATTCCTCCTGATGTTATCACAAATGTAAACTTTGGTGATAAATACCTCACTTCTTTCACAATGTCATCTTCACAATCACCAACCACAGAAATCTGAAACATAATTTATTCCATAGTAGGTATATACCCTACCTAGTAAAGTAGTCTGACTACCGGTAGTGATACCATTTATTAGCATTTAGCTATTAGTAGTACATACATACAAGTAAATTTGACACAAAGGCCCTACTTACACAAAATTGAAAAACAAATACAAGAATCAAACACTATTCATTCCATAGTCCACTGACTGGACATCACACCATATTTCTATAGGGCTATCCACTATAGCCCTACGCAAACGAAATGTAATATTAATATTGCCGCTACGGCCCTTGGGTAAAGTTATCATTGCCACACTATTGTAGATGGACTTTACTTTGTAAAAGCGGACATAATATTTAAACTACAAAAAAGAGCAATAAGAAATATTCTTGGGCTCAAACAAAAGAAAAATTATTACATTAAATTAAACCTCACTGTAAGCCACACTTCATCAAACACAAAATACTCACTTTCTACAGTCTATAGTAGGCTACATATTTCAATCCATACTTAATTTTAAAAAATCTATGATTAATGAAGAAATTGACAAGAACAATAGCATTCACAGCCATAACACAAGACAAGCAAACAACATACACACTAATTATCTCAAGCAAACACATTCACAACTCAACTCCAATTATATTAGTTCTAAATTATTTAAACAAGCTACCGACAAGTCTAAAAGCCATTTCTAGTATGAGCATTTTTTAAAACAAACTAAAACAACTCCTGTAACAAAGCATATTACTCTGTTGAGGAATTTTTGAAGGACAAACAACTATAACACTGTTATCTTTGTACTACAATTCTTAATAATAGGTATAGATATTACGTTTACTATGATTATTATGTTTGTATTCCACAAATAGGCTAAGATATATTTTATGGTAGGCCCATTTCTTTGTCTTGTGTCTTAAATTTTGTCTTTTTTTCGTTTGTCTTATTTATCCAGATTCATTTACGTCTGATTATTGGATGAGCGTAGCGAGCGAAGCGAAGATTCCATTTCACTACACTGGAGAAAAAAATCCGGAATGATTTTTTTTTTTTTTCTTTCTGTATTTTTGTGTGTCTGTTAACACGATTCCGGTTAAACCGATACTCCGATTGCGCTGAAATTTTATAAAGGCCTTCGAAATCTCTGAACTTAGAACTGCCACGTTTTTGAGCGCAATCGGGAAATTTTTTCTTATAAAAAAGGCAATTTTACAATTTTTTTCGATTTTTAAAAAATTCTTCGACTTATAACACCTAATGCTTTATCCGATTGTTATGATTTTTTCACAGAACCTTGATTTTATGAATTAATTTATTTGTGTGAAATTTGAGCGCAATCAAATAATTATTTCTTATGAAAATTGCAATTTTATGATTTTTTTCTTTTTTAAAAATTACGATGAATTAAAAAAAATATGTTAATTTTTAATTTAATTTAATTTTTACTAAAAAAATCTTCGACTAAGTAATGATATTTTCACAGAACAACAGAAAATCCGCGTGACATATGGCAGCTCAATGCACCAATTACGCTCATCCAACAACGCGGCGGGACTTAAGCGTTTTCCTAGTTATATTAATAGTATTTGTTTGTCTCATAGGCCCTATACCGCTTTATGTAGGTACTGCCTTAAATTGAAACCAATCTCGGCCCATAAGAAAAACTAGACAAATACTTGTTATAAAATAAATAAATAAATACATTTTATTTAGAGTCTACCCACTCAGTATTATAACTGATTTTCAGTGGGGGACTTTAAATCAAAGCGACCAAGCCAACCCTGCAGTCCCCGACGCAATCGACGAGTGAGCGATAACCAACCAAAGATCGATATTTTTAATAGGAAATAAAGCAATCAGTGTATGGACAGTGCGAACACCCGCGAATCAACGCCAGAATCAACAAGGCCGATTCAGAATAACTTTGAAATTTATTATATGCCTCGTTGCTAGGACGGCTCCAAAGTCACCGTTTACAAACTCCTAAGACAAGAACTGATGGACTAAAGTCCAAATCAAAAGTTAAAAAACTTCTGACTTTAGCGGGAATCGAACCCTGGACCTTCTGCATTGGAAGCAGATACGCTAACCACAAGACCAACGAGCCACACTCTCTCGTTTCATTCGTATTCTCTTATATACGAGGCACTCAAATTCTATTAATAGCCAACATTAGGCCTACAGTAAAATTGTTATGATATGTACAAACTAAGACTAAGGCATTAATTATCAAGTAACTTATTTTTAGGATAGATATTGTGACGGAGTATCTCTCAATTTGCATCCTGCTTGATACAGCAATTGCACCTTTCCAAACACCTCAATATTTAACAAAGTTTATTTGTTTAGGAGTAAGTAAATAAATACTTATCCCAGACAATATAATCTTAGAGGTCATCACAAAGTGTTAATTATAAATTACTAGGAAGCTTCGCAAACGCTTTTTCAGGCGCGTTGTTGGATGAGCGTATGTTTTTTTAAACGAAAAAAGCGTAAAATTGCGATTTTCATGAGAAATTATTTTTTGATTGCGCTCAAATTTCACACAAATATATAAATTCATAAAATTATGGTTCTGTGAAAAAATCATTACAATTGGATAAAGCATGTAGGTGTATAAGTCGAAGATGTTTTAAAAATTTAAAAAAATCGTAAAATTGCGGAGAAAAAAAAATCATAAGAAATAATTTTTTGATTGCGCTTAAATTTCACACGAATATATTAATTCATAAAATTAAGGTTCTGTGAAAAAATCATTACAATCGGATAAAGAATGAAGGTGTTAAGTCGAAGAATTTTTTTTTTAAATCCAAAAATATCGTAAAATTGCAATTTTAATGAGAAATAATTTTTCGATTGCGCTCAAAAACGTGGCAGTTCTAAGTTTAGAGATTTCAAAGGCCTCCAGAAAATTTCATTGCAATTGGAGTATCGGTTTAGCCGAAATCGTGTTAACAAACACACAAAAATACAAACAGAAAAAATAAGAAAAACAAAAAAATCGTAAAATTGCGATTTTCATGAGAAATAATCTTTTGATTGCGCTCAAAAACGTGGCAGTTCTAAGTCTAGAGATTTTAAAGGCCTCCAGAAAATTTCATCGAAATTGGAGTATCGGTTTAGCTGGAATCGTGTTAACAAACCCACAAAAATACAAACAGAAAAAACAAGAAAATCGAAAAAAATCGTAAAATTGCTATTTTCATGAGAAATAATTTTTCGATCGATTTTTCGCACGTGGCAGTTCTAAGTTCAGAGATTTCAAAGGTCTCAAGAAAATTTCATCGCAATTGGAGTTTCGGTTTAGCCGGAATCGTGTTAACAAACAGACAAAAATACAAAAAAAAAGAAAGAAAAAAAAACATTCCGGATTTTTTTTCTCCAGTGTAGTGAAATGGAATCTTCTCTTCGCTTGCTACGCTCATCCAATAATGTAGCCTAATATGCAATGTGTCTGGAAATAAAACTTACTTAGGCCTGTTATAAATAAATAAATTTTATTTAGAGTCTACCCACTCAGTTATATAACTGATTTTCAGTGGGGGACTTTAAATCAAAGCGACCAAGCCAACCCTGCAGGCCCCGATGCAATCGACGAGTGAGCGATAACCAACCAAAGATCGATATTTTTAATAGGAAATATAGCAATCAGTGGTATGGACAGTGCGAACACCCGTGAATCAACGCCAGAATCAACAAGGCCGATTCAGAACAACTCTGAAATTTATTATGTGCTTCGTTGCTAGGACGGCTCCAAAGTCACCGTTTACAAACTCCTTAGACAAGAACTGATACTTACTAGGGTCTACGGTTTAGTATTGCCGGGGATACGCATAGAGCTAGGCCTAAGTATATCACAGAGCTCGGAATCGGTTCAGGCAAATCGATTCAGGCAAATCGATTCGGGCTGAAAGGGTTTGAACTAGCCTATATATCTATATGGCCTATATCAATAGATTTTGAACTGATTCGACGGAAACGGTTCGAGATTTTGTAGCACTGGAACCATTTTGGAAAACAATTTTCTAGGGTAAGTGTGACATTGATTCTTGATTTTGTCCGTACAAAACTTTTAAAAAGTATAGATAATGGTGTAAGGGTGTTTTTAGCTTCGGAAGGCAGTTAGGAAGTCCAATTAAAGTCAATAGGCCTATTTAAATTCCGAGATTGACATATCGCGTTGTCAATGCGTTGTTATTTCCCTTGAATCAGTTTGACGTTTATCAATCAATCGATTTGAGTTTGCCAAATCACTTTCCGAAGTGGTTTGGAATGAAACTAAAGTGTTTTTGGGCAAAACCGACAGGTACCAGAAAATATACTTCAAACCGATTCCGCCCAAATCAATTTGCCTGAACCAATTTCGAGCTCTGTGATAGGCCTATACGTAGTCATAGACTAGAGATGCCTACTTTTAGCGTATGCAATTGCAGTATGTACATACCCTCTTTACTTTTATTCCAAGATCATAAAGGGCTTTTGAAATGAAATGTGAATTTGTGTCATGTACCTGACCTTTAAGGATTTCATCTCCAATTACTGAAAAACAATTAAAATATTTTAGCAGAAAAATTAACAATAACCGTAAGGTCAATTCACAATTGCCCGATAATGGGAACAGTAGGCCTACTAACGATAATGAGAAGAAAAACGTTAAAGGGCTCCAATGCCAACAGTCCGTGAAGCAAAAAGACTCCAACAAATAAAACATGTGTGTGTAACTTTATTTTGTTATTCCGCATATTTTTATTTGATTTATTTCTCATATTACTTGCATATAAACAATTAGCTGATAAAAAATTGTATGCCCTACACTGTCAACAGGGCATGATCAACTTATACCTTCCGATTGGTTCCGGTAATGTCTAGAATGGTAACGTTACGCAAAATTAAAACTTTTTGATGTTCCAGTTATTAAAGGGATGCGGGAATGGAAAGCTTTATGAGTATCGTGTTGTACCTTGTTAGTTTCATAGGGCCCTATGAGATATTATAACTTTCCTTCCCGCTATCGTCATCATTCCAGTTATTGTAACCGGCTAATTGTGCATCAACCTTTACATGAAATAATTAATTATGTTCACACTAGCATGCTAATTTAAATTCGGCGGGGAAATCGTACCAATCAATGCAGCTGTTTTCGTTTCTGGCAATGTCCTAGGACAAGTACCAGAAGCTTGACTGGGTCTAGGAGAGTGGAAAATAAAAAAATATCTTCTCTTTTGAAAGTTCACATTTCTTACAAACTGTAATATGAATCGTGAAACACCTGTCATTTTGCGTAGCCAGAAGAACACAATGTTTGGAAAGTTTTAGGGCCAACCCTAACCTTAAACTTGCCCGAATTTCCAGTGGTCACATGCCTCGTTATTTCAATTTAATTTGTGAAGCTCTGTTGCGTTGCCTGAATGAAGAATATTTAGCTAAGGTTGTAGTCCCTAAAGAAATCTAAGTAGTAAATCATTATTTCTAAGACGTATTCCCACTATCATTCCAAAATCACAGATGTAATGTTTAGGTTATGTAACTTTCACCGCTGCCAACGAACTAGAACTAAAATTGTATTTGCTGCCAATTTCAAGAATTTTAACTCAACATTTCCACGGTTTGGGAAGGCGGTGATAAGACGCGCGCAGATGTCAAAACGTGAAAGCTCACGTGGTAAATCTGTTGAATATAATTATTCGAAACCATAGGCGTGCGCAGGGGGGGGGCTTGGCCCCCATTACGCTTAGCGTTCTTGAAAATTCATTAAAAATAATTGATTAAAAATACAAATTAAGAAATATATCTACTTTGTTTTCCGAAACCTTTACCTACCTTTTCCTCTCATTATTCCCACTTTTAAATAAGTATTCTTACTCTTAAATACGTTTTAAGCCCTCCCCCAAAAAAGTTAAGATTTCGGCGATTTCCCTCCTCCGCCACCACCATTCCTCCGTCGGTATGGCGATCCCATAGGTGGGCGATCCTATGGCAGTGGCGGAAAGGGGGTGGCGGTGAGGCGATCGCCATCCCCCATAATATGATTCTTTTAAAAAATAAAATATTTCATATTATTCCATTAGTTAATTATTTTATCGTGCAAACCTCTGAAATGCCAAACTTTAATATAATTGCCATGTATGCTGTAAATTGTAAGCTCGACATGACGACAAAACAAATTTGTTCACACAAACTAGGTACATTGTTTCGGTATTGTATTCAGCCCACCACTTTTTTCAAAAAAATGGAGTAAATAATAACACAAGGGACAGAACAACCAATCTGTTATCTGAGGTACAACATAGCACTGACATTTATTATTTAATTGTAATTATTTGGACATAAATAAATAAAATAAATCCGCACTATTAAGAGTCTACTTACTCAGTCATATAACTGATTTTTAGTGAGGGACAGTAAACCAAAGCGACCAAGCCAACCATGTAGGCCCCGACGCAATAGACGAATGAGAGATAACCAACCAAAGATCGATATTTTTTTATATACACTATTATTATAGTAAATACTTCATAATATTTCGAGCCGAAATATGACAAATTACAATTAGATAATCAATTTACCTGTTCTACTAGTTTCATATTTTATAAGAGATATTATCTAGATAAAAGATGGGATTCAATGGCCATAGTCACGGAAGGGGTGTTCCAACATTTTTCTCAGTAGGTAGTAAGAACGAATAAAAATTAGCCCTCGGGACTCTCCACTCCATTTCAACTATAGGCCTACTCACTCACTATTCTATACTTAGTGAAGAAGGTCCGGTTTTCAACGAAAACGGTTTAAACACAAAATTTGTAAATATTCTTTCAAATTAAAATTAATTTGGCGAGCGAGACGAGGACATATTATGAACTTCATAAACATAAGGAGAGTCGAAGAAATAGAGTACAGATAATGAAAATAGGTACATTAAGGTCGTGGGGATCAAACTTTAATAACGAAAAATCTAGCTACTATTTATTTCTGCAAAGCACAGTCGAGGATTGGAACAAGATAGAAACATTTGAACAATTTTCTTCATGGTTGAAAGCTTTCCGGAAAATAGTCAGAGAAGAAAAACGGTAATCTGAACACGCATAAGCTTGGTCCTTCTTTTTGGTATGGCGATACTTTTGAGCAACCTTTGAGGGTGGAAGGCACGGCTATCTCTTTAAAGGGGCTGTTACCCCAAAAAATTATTTCTAAAATTACCGATTAAAAAATGATATCTTGTGAACTGTGATTTTACACCAATTTTCCATTTTTTTAATCCAGAAATTTGCGAAAATTGGCATTTTTAAAAAAAATTTCTTTAATCGGCTTCTTTTTTGTTCCACATAGATAGTAGAGCATCGTACCAATCTAAAATGGCCCTTTACAACATCGTGTCTTGAAACTGTGCACAAGTATACACCGAAACACACAAAAATAAAATAGAATATGCATTCCAAAATCACACTCCCTTCTTGGCAATCAGCATCTTTTAACCAAACCACTTGCCCAAATTACAAAACAAAATATAGATAATTTACAGAAAAGGCTGTAGAGTACGTCAATAGTGGCCAATATTTTTTTGGATAAAAATCCTCCAAGGTCACGGGGCATAAAGATCATCCCCATGTGATTTCTTATGGGAGATTTTTGCCGATGGGACCTAGCTCGAAAAATACCAAGTTTGATATTTTTTGGAGGGGTCATGGTGTACCCAAAAAATTTTTCTGTTAATTTATAAATTTATAACTAGTTACCATGAATGAAATATATTTTTTGAGTTTAGCGGGTGAATACCCCTTTAACAAGTTGTTTGCATGAGTGGAATTCTCTAAGTTTTCGTGGATATATATTACTATTTTTTTTACTATTATTCCTATTACTTAGGGGTTCTGTCCCCGAAAGTATACACTTGAAGTGAGTGATATGGGGAGAATTACGTGGACGCTTGGTAGAATAAGATACAGAGTAAAAACAACTGTTTTATTGCAAAAATGGAGAAGCTATGCCCATCAGAATGGTACGATTGAAGCATGTGTCTGCAAAACTGCTCATGCCTAACTAATCAATGCTAATATTAAAACATTTATGCGTATATAAAAGGTGAGATTCTCTTGTATAATCAGAAGGAATATAGTTTTCAAAAGTAAATTATCACAACAAAACAGCTTGTTAAAAAGTGACTTATCGATAAAAGGTTGTGTTGTTCCCCACTGGCTATTGCACAGTTTCTTCAGATGTCATGTTTGGCTGTATAGGAGCAAAGATGAAATAATGAAACGAGGGAGCGGAGCGACCGAGTGTCTCCATTCAACTCAAACGGCTCTCATTCTGTGATTCTGTCTGTCTGTACGTCGAAAATCAGGCGAACCGCTGAACAGATTTCGCTGAAATTTTAAACAGACATCCGGTACGAGTTTATTGAGAACTGTTAACAAAACCAGCTAGATCCATTGCGATTTAAGCCTACAATAGATAAAAATGATATTTTTTAAAAAATCGATAGCATTTGTTTAGTAGCAGCTAGCGGGACCAAATCTGCGTGGTTGATATGGTATAGTGGTGAGCAAGCCGTTGGTTAGAACTTTTTTATATTTTTACACCCACATATTATTTTTGAGGGGTGTTAAATGGGAAATAAAAATTAGGTGATTTTGTTTTATCTTGGAAATTTGTTAATGTTTCACGCTAATACGTTTTAAACACGATTCGCATTTTGAATGTTCAATTTAAATAATTATTGTTGCAGAGTGAGTTCCAGTTTAAATAAGGTGACCAGGCGGAGCGGTTTGAGAAGTCAGAACACTTGTACCCAATGTACCGGTGTCCCGAGTGACTCAAATAGGGAAACGCCAAAGTCGTTGTTAAACGAGTGAGTGAGCCATGTGTGGAGTACCCGGTATCATTCCCCATACTGGGCTAGATCCAGCCTTAGGTAAAGGGTAGAAAAGGGAATGTTCCCGGGTACTCAACACTTGGTTCACTCACTCGTTTAACAACGACTTTGGCGTTTCCCTAGTCTACTACTTTGTCGCCGACATTGCACTAGGAATGTCGCTCCCATGTCTTCTCCTCGCTATCCACGTGATTCAGAAAACCAATCACTGGAAAGTCGTCTGCATGCGGGTTAGCCTCTTTGTACCTTATTTTACCCACCTATAATCACGCCGATTCTCAAATAGGCCTATGAGGGGATGTTCTCCAATTACAATAAATACAATTGAGATCAAGTAAGAAAATAATTTAGACCAGAAAAAGTTTTGCCGAAGATATGAGCATAACCAGTGATGTCAGTATCTTGTTGGCTGTGAAGTCCGCGCCAGCTGCTGACTTTTGATGTGGTGCTGCTACATGTGTGCCGTTGTCGTGTGTCGTTGTCGTTGTCGTGGTTGTTGTCGTGGTCTCAGGCTCGTCGGTGAATCCCTCGGCACGGCCCTCTCGCTCTGGTTCTGGCGTCACGGGGGCGTTGGGACGCACTCCCTGCTTTACACTCTTGCAGATCGTGTCGATGTCAACTTCTTCCTCGCCTTCACCACACACGCGAGCCGTTTCATCAGCGAGACTCTTCAGAGAGAGCTTACAACCAAATTCCGAGTAACAGTAATTTTCTTTGGCTGGATTAAGAGATGTGATTGATATTTGGATCAACGTGTATGCTATCACGCTCTTCGCTACATTGCAGTCACAAAATACGTCATTATCTCTAAAGTTTTCCAGATCCAGCATTGGAACTCCTCCATTAAAGTTCAGTGTGAAATTAAAAACTTTATTATTTGTGAATGTTATTTGCGAAGACTCATGTAGTTTTGTCAACAGTCCGATTGGCAAGATGGTAAATGTGTTGTAATCAATGTCAATTAGATTTGATTTAATTAAGAACCCATTAGCTGAGCTTCCTGGTCCGAAAAAGTTCTTCACTATTTTAGCACCTTCCGATGCAGACACGTTCACGGCTTGGTTGCCTATTTCTTCAAAGTGTGAATCAGTCAACAGCAATCTAGTAGTTTGTAATTCAATGGCGCCTTTCTCGATGGTGTCCACCTGAAATACAATCATAGCATATTATTGTATACACAATAAATTAATTGTCTTAAGTTAATGACAGTTTGGTGGCGTGTGTAATAATAATATCAATCAATATATATGGTATTGTTAATATAGGTGATACTAGATACTTATGTTGGTACCACTTTCCTTTGAATCACTCGATGTCAACAGATATTTATATTTTAATATATATCATGTTAACATTTTATTATTCATTAAAATTATGCCTATAGACTCTAAGCAATGTGCAATGCAGTGTGAAATATCGACACTCTGACACTCGGAGATAAACAAAGTCTAAACACAAAAATTTATTTTCATAATAAAAATTTAAAAATACAATCGAAGTGAAAGTCATGGTGTATCCCGCATAACCTTCAGTACTTGGAACGTAAAATAAAATTCCCACCAGGCACATAATACCAATTGTATACTTCAGAGGACTCAACCCCTATCATCCGCCTCATTGTCTGATTAAAAAAATGTGGCTGGTAAATCAGGCTTCAGAGTACATACAACTCAATAGTGAGGAAAAACGAAGACATTGACATTCACCACTTAGAATTAAACTGTTTTAAAACTACAATTAACAATATATTTAAGATAGGCTTAATTTGCAATCAAGTAAATGGTTAACAACTGCATAACCCATGTTTAGACACACGCGCACACACTCACACCCACACACACACACACACACACACACACACACACACACACACACACACACACACACACTAACATTTCCAATCGCACTGCACCCAACACTCACATCATACACCCACATTCACACGTCACAAACATAATCATATGTCAAGCAGTAAGTTTACAGGGCCTTTCTTATTGTGTGAACTGTATTTTATTATTTTGTACTACTTTTTTTTTATATATTCCATTATTGTAATTTAGACTTAAGATATATTATATCACACTTGTGGGGTACAACCCTGTTGATGATAAATAATAAATAAATAAATAAATAAACCGGCAACATGGACATGATAACCCTTATGATCAGGAGAGGCAGAAATTCCAATCGTCTTACCCTGCAATGATCTATGATGAACGCCGAATTGTCGGCCATCTCGACTTTAATCGCCTGCTTCTTCATGAGGTTTATGATGACCCCCTTCATCTCGATCTTCCTCAGTCCCTTGACGTCGTAGATCGCTAAGGCTGGCAGGACACTGATGTTGGACCTAAGTATCGTGATCTCGTGGATGTCTCCCGCCCCCAGAAACACCTTCTTGGAGAGCTGGAGGTCGCCGACGTCCTCCACCACGAGCGAGGACAGCGACGAGAAGACGCCGACCTGGATCTTGACGAGGCGCACGCGACTCACGGTCACGGTCTGGAGGTCGTGGGAGTTGGCGAACGAGTTCTGGATGAAGGTGAGGGAGGCACAGTTCGAAGCCGAGAAACCTTTGATGTGGTTCACGTTCCCCATCATGTCACGCGTGATGTTGAGATCCTGCATGGACAGAATAACATTTTCATTAGGGTGACATGACATCTATTTTTACATTTTGTTGTGTTTTGATTTCCAAATTATTGGATGAGCGTAGCGAGCGAAGCGAAGATTCCAGTTCACTACACGGGAGAAAAAAATCCGGAATGTTTTTTTTTCCTTTTTTAATTGTCTTTTTGTCTGTTTGTTAACACGATTCCGGCTAAACCGATACTCCAATTGCGATGAAATTTTCTGCAGGCCTTCTAAATCTCTGAACTTAGAACTGCCACGTTTTTGAGCGCAATCGAAAAATTATTTCTCATTAAAATCGCAATTTTACGATTTTTTTCGATTTTTTAAAAATTTCTTCGACTTATAACACCGACATGCTTTATTTAATTGTAATGATTTTTTCACAGAACCTTAACTTTATGAATTAAAATATTGGTGTGAAATTTGAGCGCGATCGAAAAATAATTTCCCATGAAAATAGCAATTTCACGGATTTTTATAAAAAAAAAAAAATCTTCGACTTATAACACCTACATGCTTACATCTGATTGTAATGATATTTTCACAGAACCTTAATTTTATGAATTTATATATTTGTGTGAAATTTGAGCGCAATCGAAAAATAATTTCTCAAGAAAATCGCAATTTTACGCTTTTTTGTTTAAAAAAATAAATGCTCATCCAACAACGCGCCTGAAAAATCGTTTGCGAAGCTTCCTAGTAGTTTTTTTTTGGTTTGTTTTGTCGTGGGAGAAACCTGCCCAGGGTGCATTTCTAGCCCCTAACTAGGTATATTGCGGATAGGAGAAATTGTGAAGGGATGTCCGAGGACTGTTTAAGAGGACTCAATCCGTTGCATTCGCATTAACGACTGAGGAAAACCTCGGAAAAAACCTTCGGTCAGGATTGCCGGTCTCGACGGGGTTTGAACCCGGACCTCCCGAATCAAGAGTCGCGCGCTTAGCGCTGAGTCAACACAGTCGGTAAAGTATAGGTTTCGTTCTGTGTTTGATAAGTTGATAATCAAGACTATGAGTGGTGATAGACGACGATGAAGGACGATAACAAAAAACTCATGCCTTATACGAGATTCGAACCCACGTCCTCGTGGAGCCATACGCTTCGGACCAGCGCCCTAATCGTATGTGACACCGCGGACGGCGTGTTAGATTAAAAAACGCAGGAAGGCCACCCTAAGTATTTCAAAGTAGAGGTGTGAGAGTACTATTACATTACTTTTTCATGAAGTGATTGTAGTCAAGTGAAAAAATAACTATTTGCAACCAATTAATTCTATTCTCTCAACGGTAAAAAAAAATCTGTGTGATAACTGATATTGACGTACACACATCCCTTATGTTACAGAAAACTTTTAGACATATTCTCTAATTCGTAAAGACTGCAGAACATGAAAGGAAACAGAAAAACGTCAAAAGTTATAATTTCTGTTATAAATAATTTCAAATGAATTTATTGTAACACTATTTTCAATTACATCTTGAGAGCCTTGTAGGGATGGCGAAGCGAAGACTTCAAAAATTTAGCTCGGGTGTTTTTTTTTCTGTTTGTTTTTTTGTCTGTTTGTTAACTCTCTATCAAGCAAACGGCATATCCGATCTTGATGAAAATTGGAGGGGACCTTTGAAATCTCTGACTTAGAGGTGTATTGTTTTTGGTACAATCGAAGAATATTCTCATGAATATCGTACTTTTACGGGTTTTTTTCGATTTTTTGTGCGATATTTTCGTGCCATTTGGGCCAAATTCTGACCAAACGGGTGGGGCTATAACGTTCATATTATACATGGACATTAAGGTTATGGTGATGTAGTACCTTTAGTAAGAAAAAGTTGGAAAAAATTAGCCAGAATCCATAGAAATAAAGCTTTTAATATAAGGTTTCTGATTTTTTGTGCGATATTTTCGTGCCTTTGGGCCAATTCTGACCAAACGGGTGGGGCTACAACGTTCATATTATACATGGACATTAAGGTTATGGTTATGTAGTACCTTTTGAAAGAAAATGTTGAAAAAGTTAGCCAGAATCCATAGAAATAAAGCTTTTAATACAAGTTTTTTACAGTAAATAATACCAATTGACAAGAAACAAAAGAAACTTGACAACATTCACCTTCAATGCATAGGCAGCAAAACAAAGCCCTTGCAAAGTAAAGATATCTCACGCAAACTAAAACCTTTATAAAGCTCATCCATCAACGCGGCGGGACTTTAGCGTTTTCCTAGTTTCTTGATCGCTCAATGGGGAAATAAAGCTTTGACAGTGAATTCGGCAATCACATGTCCGAACAGTTACGACTATATTGTCCGCCACCCCGTTTGATAATATTGGTTTGCATCACACTCCGCAGTTGTTTTAACGAGTTCTCATACACAGAAATGTCGTGTTTTAATGTTAAATATTTCTGCAATATTGCTGTTTGTTTCTGACTCGTGATGTTCAGTATCACGTGTTACATATTTATTGAAATATTTTCTGGCAGAGAAAGAGGGAGAGAGATTATCATATAGTAATGCCGACAATGTACATACATAGACAAGAGTTCGTGCAAGTTACAACAACGAATCGCATTTTGGCTTTAAGTTCAACATATTTGGATGAGCGAAGCGAAGACTTCAATTTCACCGACCCCCCAAAAAATTTAGCTCGGGTGTTTTTTTTTTTTTTTTTTTCCGTTTTTCTGTCTGTTTGTTCGCTCTCTACCGGACAAACGGCATATCGCTCCAACCCAACAAGACCTCTTAAGTGCAAATTTATTGCAAAATGAGGTTAAAAAAAAAACCTCTCAAGTACAATAAAATACTCAACAATAGGAAATTCATAACAATGAATATGTATCTAATAACTAAAGATGAATTTTTAAATGACAAATCATTTTCACAATGATCACTTGAGAGCAAACGAAATAATATGTTTTTTATCTCTCCTGAACATTTTTACTTAATGCACTTGAGTGGTCTTGTTGGGTTGGCAGCGATATGCGATCTTGATGAAAATTTGACAGGACCTTCGAAATCTCTGAACTTAGACTTGCCACGTTTTTGGGTACAATCGAAGAAATATTTCTCATAAATATCGTAATTTTACGATTTTTTTCGATTTTAGTGCGATATTTTCGTGCCATTTGGGCCAATTCTGATCAAACGGGTGGGGCTACAACGTTCATATTTCACATGGACATTAAGGTTATGGTGATGTATTGCTTTCTGAAAGAAAAAGTTGAAAAAGTTAGCCAGAATCGAGAGAAATAAAGCTTTTTATATAGTTTTTTTTTACTTTTTGTGCGATATTTTCGTGCCATTTGGGCCAATTCTGACCAAACGGGTGGGGCTACAACGTTCATATTATACATGGACATTAAGGTTATGGTGATGTAGTACCTTTTGAAAGAAAAAGTTGAAAAAGTTAGCCAGAATCCATAGAAATAAAGCTTTTAATATAAGTTTTTACGGTAAATAATAACAATTGACAAGTAACAATAGAAACTTGACAACAATCACCTACAATGCGTAGGCAGCAAAACAAAGCACTTGCAAAAGTAATGATATCCCACGCAAACTAAAAACTTTTTTAAAAAAAAGCTCATCCATCAACGCGACTAAAAAAAGCGTTTGCGAAGCTTCCTTGTGACTACAAAAAGTGAACTTGTAATTATCGTATAGCAAGTAATAACACAAAATAATGTCCTTTCAGAAAAAGATCAATTACGCGAGAAATTATATAGTGATATTATTTTAAGTTCGAGTATACATATAAAATAACTAAGCTTCGCAAACGCTTTTTCAGGCGCGTTGTTGGATGAGCGTATGTTTTTTTAAACGAAAAAAGTGTAAAATTGCGATTTTCACGAGAAATTATTTTTCGATTGCGCTCAAATTTTATACAAATATATAAATTCATAAAATTGAGGTTCTGTGAAAATATCATTACAATCAGATAAAGCATGTGGTTATTATTTGTCGAAGAAATTTTTTTTAAACGAAAAAAGCGTAAAATTGTGATTTTCATAAGAAATAATTTTTCGATTGCGCTCAAATTTCACACGAATATATTAATTCATAAACTTAAGGTTCTTTGAAAAATCGTTACAATCGGATATAGCATGTAGGTATTCATAAGTCGAAAAATGTTTTAAAAATTAAGAAAAATCGTAAAATTGCAATTTTCATAAGAATTAATAATTTTTTGGTTGCGCTCAAAATTTCACACGAATATATTAATTCATAAAATTAAGTTTTTTTAAAAAAAATCTTATAATCGGATAAAGCATGTAGGTATAAAAGTCGAAGAAATTTAAAAAAAATCGAATCAAATCGTAAAATTGCGATTTTAATGAGAAATAATTTTCGATTGCGTTCAAAAACGTGGCAAGTTCTTGGTTTAGAGATTTCGAAAGCCTCCATAAAATTTCATCGCAATTGGAGTATCGGTTTAGCCGGAATCGTGTGGACAAAACACACAAAAATACGAAAAAAGAAGAAAAAAAACATTCCGGATTTTTTTCTCCAGTGTAGTGAAATGGAATCTTCGCTTCGTTCGCTACGCTCATCCAACTAATTTCAGTTCCACTTACCTTGTTTCCTGAATTGCAATCACACGAGACTGATTTCACCTGCCCCTGTTCGCGCGTACACGTGCACATGTCGCATATGTCTGCTTGTACTGTTGCCAATGCTAGAACACCGACGACCGCCAGCAGCAGGCCAGACGAAGACGACCTATGGTGGAACATGTTGCCGTTGTCGTCGTCGTCAGGGTACTAGACGGTATGTGGCAATACGTCTCTCATTTATTAAGACATACACCACAACACACTCTCATCCTGCCGCCACCACATTGAGTCACACGTTGAAGTGAAACTTCTTATCATAAATGGTTCTCTGACATTCGAGGAAAAAACAGAGGATATATTTTCATGATAAGGTTGGTGAATGCGTGATTCAGAGGAAGTGTCCTTCCGGTCTTTATCGGGAACTGTATAGTTGTTTCAAAACAAGTAAGCAGACGCTGACGTGGACGTCACCGGCGGGTGGATTACAACCAATCAGCGGTCCCCGATTTAAAATACTGATCGCTCATTGGCCTAAGGACACGGCGCGCATCTGCTTACTTGCTTCAGAACAACTATATCAATAAATTGAGGTATCACAACAAATCCATCACATGATTATGGTACACGTCAGTTGTATTTATTCAAAGTTTGTACAAGTTGTAGCTTATGAATCGAAGGCTGAATAAAAAGATTGTGGTAATACAGCCACTCCTTTCATGCCTTAGATTCATGAGACTACTTGGAAATCTCTAACAACCATCCTCAGGAGTCAGGAGCAGGAACACATTTCACGTTGTTGGCAAACAATTGGCACATTAAATAAGAATCCTGCAAGGCGTTGTTTTCGACAACCCCCGTCCCGTGTGGAATGGGAACAAGTGTTAGAGCTGTACAGTAGAGTGAGTCGAGTGGGAGGTCGTAGGCTAGTAGCATCGGCATCTGTCTGCGGGACACTGGGAGGGGTAGATGATGCACTTGTCCTGCAGGTCGTAGGCTAGTAGCATCGGCATCTGTCTGCGGGACACTGGGAGGGGTAGATGGTGCACTTGTCCTGCAGGTCGTAGGCTAGTAGCATCGGCATCTGTCTGCGGGACACTGGGAGGGGTAGATGATGCACTTGTCCTGCAGGTCGTAGGGTAGTAGCATCGGGATCTGTCTGCGGGACACTGGGAGGGGTAGATGATGCACTTGTCCTGCAGGTCGTAGGCTAGTAGCATCGGCATCTGTCTGCGGGACACTGGGAGGGGTAGATGATGCACTTGTCCTGCAGGTCGTAGGCTAGTAGCATCGGCATCTGTCTGCGGGACACTGGGAGGGGTAGATGATGCACTTGTCCTGCAGGTCGTAGGCTAGTAGCATCGGCATCTGTCTGCGGGACACTGGGAGGGGTAGATGATGCACTTGTCCTGACAGTAGACGTCGGCACCCTCTCGCCCGGCAAGCTCGCCGATAGCGTCGCACGAGTCCCTGGAGGCAACATACGTCAACAGTCAGAGAGAGTACATTCAATAATATAAAAATAAGATTGTTTATATTTGTAGATGTCGATCCTATTCAGTTCTTACAACAGCTGATATATTAATTAGGAAAATAATTATTTGCATACTGTCATTATTTGCAAATGATTCAGTAGAAATGAAAACGATTTGCATTTATTTAATAAAACTATATTGGTTTAACAATGATAATACATGTTCCATGCAAAATGCATTGCTGTTTCTTGTAAAGCATTTTATATTAGGTGACGAATTGAAGAAAAAGAAGAGGAAGAGGAAGAAAGATTACAAAATACAATTGTAGCAAGAATGAAGGAAGTGCAGGAAAATGTAAACTATGCCTATACAATTAGATAAGGAACGCGCAAGGACATACTGTTTGCCACTGTTATACGACAAACAAGATATCAGATGTGTTTACTGAGTTGCCATGATTGTATGGTAAACCGTTTAAAATAACATTGAGGAAGTCTGCTATAAATAGGAAGGAGTGATATCACGTTACTCGCGTTTTACACTCGTTTAAATCGAATCATGGAATTCCTGTTGTTTGGTGATTTACACTTTCAAAACGTGCTTCTGGCATAGGCCTACGTCTTACTGCAAGCTTACGTTATTGTGTATAAATTCAATTAAAGTAATGCTATTTTTATTGCATGTCTTCGTTATTTCTACTTTCTAGTGAAACATACACAACAATAATGTGTATGAGGCCGTGTGAATTTTATTTTAAATTTTCGCATGTCTCCTGCACTTAAATCATGGCTTATACATAATGAACAAGCAACAAGTACAACTTTGTAATAAACTACTTGTTTGGCTTTGGGTTGAGCAGGTTTAAACTATAAACATAATCTAAGGCTGTTCTTACGGGCACTGGCAGACCTCCCGGGGGCAGTACGGAGGATACCGCAAACAGTTCTGCTCGCACCAGTCGTTCATACCAGGAATTATTCGGAATAGACGTGACGGCAAACAGACTTGAGCTCTGGAACAGAAATTATGTAAATACAAACATTCAAGCATAATAAGTAAATCTGACATTTGCCTTGTTAACTTATACCCAAGAAAAAATATATGAGTGATTTGATTATTTAAAAGAGTCATAGAAATTTGATTTTAACGTTGTATTTTACATGTATTTTTTACTGAAGCGTATTTATAGTGATTATTCCAATCTCAGGTAACTAAAAATAAATCAGTTATTGATATTGAAACCGTAGCTTGGTACACACTCATACAAAATAAATAAGTAAATATATAGTTGCAAACTTAAAAAAAAATCAAAATTATGACTGGTTCTTCTTGCTTTGAAGTAATGAAATTTCATTTTTTAGAAAGAATTTAAATGAACAAAGCGAACACGAAACTTTGAATACCTAATTTCATTTTTAATTAAGGCTATTCGACCGCGTTTTTCTATTTTCCAAAATATGCTACCAAGTCAAAATATAGTGAATGGCTTTGAAACCTGGCTATTTTAGAAAATCAAAAATATTTTTTTCAAATTTTTCTGATCAGGTACACGGCCAATATAGCCACCTCAAAATAATTTCCAGCTTCAATTCGCCAAGGCACACCATTCAACGTACGGTGTTGTGTTTTTGTGACATTAATTTTCAACTGTTTTTCTATGGACTGACTGAGAGAAAAAAGATTTATTTTAACAATAATTGTCTTTTCTGCGAATTTTTTCGTTTAGCGGTATTTTTTTACCGATTTGTACCGTCAAACAAAAAAATTCGCAAGAAAGACAATTGTTAAAAAAATCTTTTTCTCCCAGTCAGCCTATAGAAAACCAGTTGAAAATTAATGTCGCAAAAACACAACACCCTTCATTGAATGATGTGCCTTGGCGAATTGAAATTAGTTTGAAATTATTTTGAGATGGCTATATTGGCCGTGTACCGGATCACAAAATTTGAAAAAAATATTTTTGATGTTATAAAATAGCCAGGTTTGAAAGCCATTAACTATGTTTTGACTTGGTAGCATATTTTGGAAAATAGAAAAACGCGGTCGAATAGCCTTAACTTAATATAAATGTATGTACCTGTAAATGTTATTATGTGCCTTAAAGCGTTTTAAAGTCAGAACATTGTTTTTAAAATAATATCATTCATAATATGGCTTGTTGAAGTATAATAAACGGGATTTTGGTTCGAGCTATATTTTATTCTTACCCGGCACCTCCACCAAAGTCTCCACCTATATACAAAAAGTAAAGCCAACTTAAACAAAATTGGACTAAAATCTATTTTAATATCATTTATGACTTCGTCGTCTTGTTTTGAGGTGATCAAAATTCGTTTTTAGAAAGCATTTAATTGATGGAAAAAGCAAGAAATGCAAACAAACATGCTAATTAACTTAATATAAAATATGTATTTCTATTAATAAATGTTATTCTGTGTCTCACGACAACGTTGTGAAAGTCATAAAATTATTTCTTAAAATTAAGTTCTACGTGGTTTCATGTTGCAGCATAATGAACGTGATCATGCTTTGACATATTTTACTGTTAGACCCGGCACCTCCACCAAAGTCTCCTCATCCTGTTTAGTGTTTACTATAAGGCCAAATTTAAACAAAACAGGACTAACATTTATTCGAAAGGGTAATTTAATTGATTGGTTTTGCACACAAAAATAAGCCCAAACGAAATTGGAGTAAATTTTCTTTGAAAAACTTAACATGCAATTTTCCTTCGTTCCCTGAAAATACCTAAAAGTAAATAAAACCTTGTGCGTTTTAGAAAAAATATAGTATTTCCTTAGGGGCCTAGCCCCCCAGGCTTGTTTAATCCACGCTCACCTGATGATAAGTGGCAGCACAGCATTGGGGCTCTTGAAGTCGCGGTAGTAGAGGAGGAAGGGGTTGTCTTGTTGGGTGATGAACAAGGGCGGTAGACCGGAGGTACTCGTAGTGATCGTGATGTCTGCACAGTTCCTGAAGGTTTCCGGCCGCCCGCAACCCACCGCTTCAGTTCCGTTAGCACAGACGCCCCACATGTTACCTGGAAACAGATTATAGGCATCACATAATGTGTTCCGTGTATCATTATAGTTGTACTGAAGTGTAAGAGAAATATCTCAACCGTTGACGCAGTTAAAAAAGGGAAAAAAAAATTAATCGTTGCAATATTGTCAGCAGTATACTGTTCCACGAGCCCAACTCGGGGTTACTTTGAGCCTCCATCTTATTTACAGTACCAAGTTTTTGAAGCTCGTTAATTGTTATTTTCTCCGTCCTTGGCACTTCTAATCATTTCTCCCATTAATTGTGTGGGGTGTGTAAAGAAAATTCAAATAGCTACACGTGTATCAATTCAGTCAAGTCTATGTATAGACGCGATGACCTATGCAGAGGATCATAAGCTCAAAGCATGTTCATCAATTTACTAGTTGCTTGTCTACAAATACCGTAATAGGAATTCCTATTACAAATTTTGTTGTCTAGGTTTGTTAATCAGTCATTGTAATTTATACGTATTTTGTTTACTTTTCAGTTTATTCTTGAAACGAAACGTTGAATATGTAAATAAAAACAGGTCACGTAGAGGTACATCACATAATATTATTCGCATGGGATATCCGGATCCTAGAAAACTCCAAGATAGCAAAATTAACACATAGATATCATAATATTATCAAGGTTGTGTGGTGCGTAGAAAGTAAGCATCAGTTATTAACCTTGATTTCATATTTTTTTTTATTCTTTAGCATTGTTGAGTTTGGAGCCAAGACAGGTTCGTGATCATACAAAAAAAGATTGAAGATATTTATAAATGTCAAATAATACGTAAGCATATGATGTGTGCTTGGAAGTTAAGTAAAAATCATTCCTTTTTTAGTAGACATGGTTAAAATGTGTAATTAAAGTGTCGTTTAATATTCGCCTAAAACACGCTTTTTCAGGCGCGTTGTTGGATGAGCGTAATTTAAACTAGGAAAACGCTCAAGTTCCGCCGCGTTGTTGGATGAGCTTTTTTGTAAGTTTTTAGTTTGCGTGGGATCGCATTGTTGGTGATTGTTGTCAAGTTTCTTTTGTTACTTGTAAATTGTTATTATTATTATGAACCTAAAAAAAATCATATTAAAACCTTTATTCTATATATTCTGGGTAACTTTTTCAACTTTTTCTTTCAAAAAGCAATACATCACCATTACTTCAATGTCCATGTGAAATACTAGGAAAACGCTTAAGTCCCGCCGCGTTGTTGGATGAGCGTAATTGGTGCATTGAGCTGCCATGATTGTGTTATGAGGATTTTCTGTTGTTCTGTGACAAAATTATTACAAAGTCGAATAATTTTTTTAAATTAAATTTAAAAAATACAAAATTAACATTATTTTTTAATTTTTTTAATGAATCGTAATTTAAAAAAATAAAAAAAATCGTAAAATTGCGATTTTCATAAGAAATAATTATTCGATTGCGCTCAAATTTTACAAAAATATATTAATTCATAAAATTAAGGTTCTGTGAAAAATTCATTACAATAGGATAAAGCATGTAGGTGTTATAAGTCAGAGACTTGTTTTAAAAAAAGAAAAAACCCTGTAAAATTTTGATTTTCATGAGAAATAATTTTTCGATTGCGCTCATATTTCGCACGAATATCTTAATTCATAAAATTAAGGTTCTGTGAAAAAACCATTAAAATCGAATTAAGCATGTAGGTATTATAAGTCGAAAAAATATTTTAAAAATCGAAAAAATTCGTAAAATGGCGATTTTCATGAGAAATAATTTTCCGATTGCGCTCAAAAACGTGGCAGTTCTAAGTTCAGAGATTTCGAAGGTCTCCATAAAATTTCATCGCAATTGGAGTATCGGTTTAGCCGGAATCGTGTTAACAAACACACAATAATACAAACAGAAAAAAAGAAGAAAAAAAAACATTCCGGATTTTTTTCTCCAGTGTAGTGAAATGGAATCTTCGCTTCGCTCGCTACGCTCGCTACGCTCATCCAATGAACGTTGTAGCTCCACCCGTTTGTTCAGAATCAGACCCAAATGTCACGAAAAGATCGCACTAAAAATCGAAAAAAAATCGCAAAAGTACAATATTCATGACAAATATTTCTTTGATTGTACCCAAAAACAATACACCTCTAAGTTCAGAGATTTCGAAGGTCCCCTCAAATTTTCATCAAGATCGGATATGCCGTTTGCCTGGTAGAGAGTTAACAAACAGACAGAAAAAAAACGAGTTAAATTTTTTGGGGGTCAGTGAAATTGAAGTCTTCGCTTCGCTCATCCAATATATATATATATATCACTACACTTTGTTCCAACATCGTTTAGTTGGGTAAAGGGGTGTTTCCAACTAAATCTTTGGCATCACCGAATCAGCACCGGCCTGCCAAGCTTGGCACCTCATCTATTCCTTATTTTCTTGTCGTAACACCAACTCTCTCCACTTTTTCATGTCCTCCCACCATCTTTCCCTCTCTTCAACCACTTCCCACTCCTCTCCTCTCTCCTCCACATCTGCCTGTACTTGATCTTGCCACCTAAACCTATAAACGAAAAAAACGAAACAATTGCGATTTTCATGAGAAACAATTTTTCGGTTGCGCTTTAATTTCACACGAATATATTAATTCATAAAATAAAGGTTCTGTGAAAAAATTATTACAATCGAATAGAGTATGTAGGTGTTATAAAGTCGAAGAATTTTTTTAAAACGAAAAAAGCGTAAAATTGCAATTTTTAGGAGAAATAATTGTTCGATTGCGATCAAATTTCACACGAATATATAAATTCATAAAATTAAGGTTCTGTAAAAAATCATTACAATCAGATTAAGCATGTAGGTGTTATAGGTCGAAGATTTTTTTTTAAACGATAAAAGCGTAAAATTGCGATTTTCATGAGAAATAATCTTTCGATTGCGCTCAAATTTCACACGAATATATTAATTTATAAAATTTAAGGTTCTATGAAAAAATCATTACAATCGGATAAAGCATGTAGGTGTTATAAGCGGAAGAATTTTTTTAAAAATCGAACCAAATCGTAAAATTGCGATTTTTATAAGAAATAATTTTTTGATTGCGTTCAAAAACGTGGCAGTTCTAAGTTTAGAGATTTTGAAGGCCTCCAGAAAATTTCATCGCAATTGGAGTATCGGTTTAGCCGGAATAGTGTTAACAAACACTCAAAAATACAAACAGAAGAAAAATAAACATTCCGGATTTTTTTCTCCAGTGTAGTAGAATGGAATCTACGCTACGCTCATCCAAAAATTTAGAAGAATCTGTGAGATGATGAAAAATGGAGTCAAATGTTGTTTTTGCCTGACGGATCGTTTTGCGTTATACTGGTTAGTCGTTGTAACCGTCTCTGGCAGGGACTCTAACCAAACTGCTTCCAATGCTGAAGGTCCCGAGTTCGGTTCCTGCTTCAGGTAGGAGTTTTTTAACGTCTGATATATTATGCTTACGTATTGCATATTGTCAAAGGGTATATTTTATGCCCTGTCTTCTTGAGAATGAAAGTCTAGTATTTTGAAACGTTAAAGGTTAACTATTTGTTTAATTTACTAGGAAAGTTAAGTCCGCCGCTTTTGGATGAGCATATGTGCATTGAGATAGCCATGTATTACGCGGATCTTTCTGTTGTTCTGTGAAACTCAATGATTATGAATCGACAGATTTTTTAATTAATGATGAAATTATATGAAATAATAACAATTAATTTATTTTTATTTAATTAAATTGAAATTTAATAAAATTAACTAAATTTTAATTAATCGATAATTTTTATAAAGAAAAAAGTGGTTAACATCTTAAACAATTTTGACATAAGAATAATAATTCGATTTGCGCTCAAATTTAAACACGAATATTAATTCAGAAATAAGTCTGTAAAAAAATCATACAATAGATAAAGAAGTAGGTGTTATAAGTAAAGAATTGTTTTATAAAGAAAAAAACATAAAATTTGATTTTCATGAGAAATAATTTTTGATTACGCTAAATTCAAGAATTCTTAAATCAAAATATTAAGGTCTTGTGTAAAAAATCATTACAATCGATAAAGCATGTAGGTTATAAGTCGAAGAATTTTTAAAAATCGAAAAATCGTAAATTGCGTTTTTATGTGAAAAAATTTCCCGATTGCGCTCAAAAACGTGGCAGTTCTAAGTTCAGAGATTTCGAAGGTCTCCATAAAATTTCATTGCAATCGGAGTATCGGTTTAGCCGGAATCGTGTTAACAAACACACAAAAATACAGAAAGAAAGAAAGAAAGAAAGAAAAAAAAAAAAAAAAAAAAAAACATTCCGGATTTTTTTCTCCAGTGTAGTGAAATGGAATCTTCGCTTCGCTCGCTACGCTCGCTACGCTCATCCAACTATTATTCCGTGGTTATTTCCGTTATGTTAAGTATAACATTAAAAATCACATCATCGAATGACATAATAAATGGTAAAAAGTTGTTCCGCACTAGCCTTGTCGATGATTGAGATCGTCGCCTGCGGAATGATTATGGCCAACCAGCAAGCTATCATTTCAATTACCCATCGCAGGCTGGAAATTATTCGCGGATTAATAGCATATGACTAATCTTTGATAGCACAATTAATTTCAGATTGTATTTATTTTAAGTGAAATCTGAAATTTTAATAATAATCATTCACACATAAACATCAACATAATAATTACTATTGTTTAAACATACATAGCAGAGACGAGTGGTTTTGGAACCCCCCTTCCCCCCTTTTATAAACAAAGAGCTGTTTTGAAATCAGTAGTACAAAAATAATTATTTTATTAATAAAATACTATAACCGAATGCCTTGAATAGAAACGAAGATCAATCAAAATTACAAGTAACAGCAAAGCAACAACACAAGCAGAAGAAATTAAAGTAAGTCAGTCATTAAATAAGTACAACCTGAGTGAAAATATTACTTAAGTTATAAATAATCATACTGAATAGAATTCATTGTGTTCTTGAAGAATCGAGCAAATATTTCATGAACATTTTGTTTACAAGCTGTGATAAGAAGCCAAAGCTCGCACTATTTGACAGCAACCGGATGTGTGTTATAGTATCACGTGATGTATGGAGTTAGATCCAAGCGGTTAGGACTGATAACACAAAGCAACACTCAGTTGTTATCAGCGTCTCAATGGTAGGCCGAGATAATGGAGCTTTCTCGTGTGAAAGATGGAAGATTGATAGAGGGTTGTTTTCCCTTTCACTCTGAAGCATCATATTTATCAGGCACCCCTCCCCAAACTACCTCCACCCTTACGTTGACTAGTTTGCCTGGTTAACTCTAAGTTAGCTCCCTCAAGTCAGGCACGAAAAATAAATGATAAACTTTCTTACAAGGTAATTGTTTCTTAGATATTTCCTATTAAAATTCAATTTTATTCTTTGTTGAGATGCCATATCTTAACCCTTCAACTAGAAATTAGGGAGCGAAGCGCCCATAAAATCATCACTTTTATATCTGTTCGTCGGTGCGTGTGTCACGAATCACGATAAAAACCAAACACGACGTCCTATTGACATGCGTTTTATATGGCTTGGCATTGTTCTTCAACACACACGGATTATACAGTATGTTTCTGTTGACTCTAGGGGTAAAGAAGGCGGCGGGGGGGGGGGGGGGAGTGGCAGCCACCAGAAAGTTTAAACTTCATGTGCGCGGCATCACCACCATTAATGAATGCAAGAACAAGGGAGAAACACTTTTTGATGACAAGCTTTGTCCTAGCCCGGCGCCTCCACCAAACGATCAACATAGACCCGCTACAGCTCCGGTAGGCCTACCCGTGCTTGTTTCATCAAATGACGTGTTACATAGATTATGACAGACGAACTTGTAAATAAACGTGATACTCCAAATTAAAACCGCAGGCTTATCCAAGAGGAGATCGTGACAGCTAAATTTTATATTTAAATCAATAAATTGTACCACTTCCTATTATTTAGTGTCAAGTAATATTATTGTTCTGTAATTGTTTTGTTATTGTAAATCCTATAATGTCCATAGTGTACTCAAACCAATTGCATTAGCTTATATCACCCTCCTATTTTCCTATTGAGTATCATTATTCAAGTACATGTGTGATTCTTAATTATGATTCACTCTTTTTTCCCATATAGACGGGTTATAGTCTTTCGGTATCCCTGATTGCCTTTCATGTGTTAGATGCCACTTAGCATCTATTCTAAATGCGTCTGTGATATGATCAACAAGACAGAAACAAGTACCGCGATGATACTGCAACTGCGCACATATTATTATGAGAGCATTCACCTTACAGTTAACTACCTACACTTTAAACACACATGCATAATAATAATAAAACAATCGGACGATTGATTCCTTGATTGGCTCCGCCTCTGTACGTGCAATGGATGCTCATTAACCACTTGACTGGTAGTGTTTACCTGTGTAATAAGTCCACTGAATAACACACTGGGAGCAAGTGACGTACGGAGGTAGGCGCACTTTGTAGATGAAGATCTCCTTCTTCTTGGTGTCCGTGGGAATCAGGAACCTCACTTCCCGTGTCCCCGAGATGTAGAGGGGATACCTGGAATAGCAGGGGACCACGATTAATGTGTTGTGCTCGTGGGGGGCGAAGGGGGAGTTAATTGACTGATAATAATATACACAGATCGTATGGATCGCATTTCAGAAGTTTACCAAACATGTTCAGAGTATAAGATTTGAACCCTAAATTTTCTGCATTGGAATCACTTACAGGACCAACGAGTTAAACGTAAAAATATAACAATTGTTATTTTACATGCAATATCTAGTTACTTGAATACTATTACAATAATGTTTCTGTAATTAAAGTAGGTTCACTACCCCGCAAAAAATATTTATATTGCGATTTTAAATTTTTTTACAGACAAAGTCAACACGAGATGTTTAACTTCCATTAGAGCTGAGCAAACAGCGAAACCAAACACGGCGTACACATACCTTACACACATTGGTTTATTTATTATACTTATCAAAGCATATGGTATTTGCTAGTCTTCCACTCATTCTTATTATTTATTATCGAATCGTGTTTATTTGTTGAAACTTGACAGAGATGGGACACTAGAGGCTTGAGGTGACGTCCAGTACCTAGACGTGTGTCACTCATTCATAGCTGATTTATTCAAAAGTCACCTACTCGAAGATAAGTTCAACCATTAGTCCATCATGTACATGTGCTAACAGAAAAATCTTCTAGATGTGAAATAAGTAAATCTTAATTTTATTTGTCTCCTCTTTTATTACTAGATATAAATTAATATAATATCTAAACGTTCGATTTTCTTGTAAAAATTGATCAATTGGTTTATATCATCAGGTAATCAATCCGTCAGCTGTTTAATTAAATGCTCTTCATATTATCCTTTCCCCACCAATCTGTCTAATCCTGCTAACCCCTTCATCCAATATCCTGGATGATCTGTTCTGTGTTTTAAACCTTCCATTCATTTTCTTTGATAAACAAGTATTTTAGGTTATAAGTACTATACACGCGTAGTATAGGACCGTTCCTCCATAGAAGAAACAAACACGTTGTAACAGGCGAGACTGTTTTCTACAATACGGTGGGTATGCCCACACGTTTCTACAGTAAATCACGTATAATTGAAGGTGGTGCGACCAAGTAATTAATTTACCTATGACCGAATGATGAACACTCGTGTTGCGTCGTGTATTCACGCCCATAATAATGTAACACCAACTCACGTTTCAACAGAACCTCCCCCGATTTTACATTTATAACTTTTTAGTTGATAGGTACCTATCTAACTCAACTGTCGTACCCTGTCAGACGCACCCTCTATGGCGCACCCAGCTTGTCACACACATTGGCGCACCCATGGCATTTGAACCCTGCCATTTTATTCAAAATACATTTTTACAGATATACTACACCTATGGGGTCTGGTTCTAGCAATGTATAAAATAAAGTATTACTTTTTACTTATAAACATAATGCGTTTTTAAATCTTATATTAAATTTGTTCCAACAAATACATTCAATTCTGTCGAACTCTATGGCCAGTTTACCCATTTTTAACCAGGACCACTAAACCTTCGACATGATATTTATTATTTACTGAATTTGGAGGCTGCGTGCTAGTTAGTCATAACGCGTCCTATACCCGTTACTTGAAAGATTATGAGTTCGTATAATATGTATGACTTGTACATAATGACCAACCCAATCTTAATTAATCTCAATAAGTCTCACAGATTCTCGATCTTTATTGCAGCCGGACGTGAGTGCTGAGCTTCATTCTATTGTTGTCTACCTACAAGTCTCTATACACGCTATCTCCTAATCCTACTCTCAAAGACAAGACGACCAGGCTATTTAGTTAAACAACACAACAAACGTTTCTCACCTTAAAGTAAATGCGGCTTTGGAACCTTGGTTTATAATGACAATTACTCTAAATCACAGCAATCTTGAATCCGACAGTTTTAGAAACCGCGTTGATTTTCTGTAAGAGGTTCGCGTATTAATGAAATAATGGGAAGGTTTTATGACACTGAAATTCACTCATCACATTTGTTAACGAACCTTATAGTCATCTGTAGAATAGGGGGTGGTCCATTAACTTTAATGAAAGTAATATACAGTAATAACAGAAACTAACGATCCATAATGATGTTAATTTACTTATTTCCTTTCATTATTTTCAATTTATAGCAAAGGTCAATGGCAATCTACATACCGTGCTCAAAGAATTTTGTCGGCATTCTATTTGAATTGGTTTTAAAAAACGATTTGATTTATTCAGTCGTGACTCGTTTTTCGCAAGATTTGGATAGGGGTATTGTTAATTTTCTAAATGAACACCATAAGTTTAAATTCGATGCTTGAGTCAATAATCACAGGTTTTCAGCGAAGAATTAGTATTCTGTTCACGACTTGTGTTTTAAATTAAAACATACTTTGCGTGCAAGCCATCTGTAATACGATCCTATCTGATCTTTATTGGAAAGTTCAAGGCAAGCATTGCAAGGTTTGGAGGGGAATGGACTGCGGACTGTGTCCACCTTGCACGTGAATATTCTACACGAACTCTTCTTTGAAAAAAAGCGAAACAAATAAATTAACAGTCTACCATCCCTCACACGATATAGCTGATTAATTACTTAGTTTTGTAGTTTTCCCATGACATAAGTAATAAATAAACCCAATTGATTAGGTGTTTGTTCAGTTAGCAACCGTAATAATTAAAGCTTAAAATGAATAGAGTTTTACCAGGTATTAGGCTAGACAGTTATACCTAACTAAAATTTAATCAGAAATTTAGTCAAAAATTATATAAACTATTCCGTAAAAAGGTACCTGCTAACGGCTGTTTGGTAAATATGACGAATACATTTTCTGTCGACTAGAAAACGTGATAATCATGATGAATATTCATTTGACGAACGAACAGCTAATTTATAACTTTACAGCGTTAAACACAAAACTGTTTTGCATTGATGCTTATTATTGAAAGTTAATTAACGTCCTGAGGCACGTACTGAATACTAATATGAAACTCGAGCGCTGGCAAGTTGGCAACAGACGAAGAACTATTAATCATAGCCAATTTGATACATGTATTCGGCGCGCGTGTGAGATTTTCTGTATCACGTATCCACGTGGGTTAATGTGTCTTGTTGCGTGAGTATTTAATCATGTTAATGGAACCACCCAAACGGCGTAGGAGGTAACCTGCATTGGGTCGACTCTAAATACGATTTTTTTTAAATTTAAATTTATTTTATTTCAAACGGCTAACTTTGGCAAAAATCAAATTTGATGTGCTACCTCTGAAGTAAACATCATCTGTGCATACTTTTGTGTGAACCCTTTACTGAAATACCAGTCCTCGAAATCCTCACGCGTCTTCGGCGAGCCACGCAATAATATGGCTTATACGTTAATACTAATGCTATTAAAATTTCAGGTTTACAACGATAAATGGACATAATGCAACACAAAACATAATGGATATAATGCCCTGATTAGTTTAAGCCTAACATACAGCTTGTTTTGAACTCCGATAGGATATTTAGAGGACCTCGCTCAAATGAAACCGCTTAGGGTCTAATGTGACGACATTTTTGGAGTACTTTACAGGACTTAACACTAATTATGGAGATGTTATGTATTATTATTAGCTTTTATGACTTGACAGTTATTTATCGTCCTGGTATTTTCCAAAGCATTAATTTTTATTTTTTTATAAACGCTTTAGTAACAAAATTAACCATTTACTACCATAACAACAAGCGAAACAGGCTGTTAGATTGTATGTCAAAATTAGTCCTACGAAACAGCAGCAATGTTTGGACCAATGGGTGTGCGTTACTAATCTTGTACTAACATAGCATTTAAAGAAGTTCACTAAATATGTTAACTTCTTTTTCTGCTAGGAAGTTACACCTTGACCTTATGATTTTGACAGTTTTCTTCCGCCCAATTCACTACGTGTGACGCACAACGATGCTAGTTGCCAGATGACTTGTTTATATTGTGTATATGAATTTGAATGTGTGAAACTGTCAAAAAAACTCATGGGTGTACGGATTTCCCCTTACCACCCATCCACAAAACCCGTCTAAGATACGACCATCATACCAGTCAAGAGAAGTGTTTATGTACAAGTGAATCTTGAAGGTGCAAACTTGTCAAAACACTCCTTTTTGACAGGACCTGCACCCAATAAAGCCCGTGTAAGATGAGGTACAACTATGCTAGTGACAATGCGACATGTTTATGTGATATTAAGTTTAGTCTCTTGGAAAACTTGCCCAGGGTTCAATGCATACCCCTCTTTGTAACTAGGTATTTTGGAATTTGGAATTGTGAAGCATGAAGGGAATGACCAAGAGCTGTTAAGAGAATGATATTCCTTTCATTCGCCTTAACTTGAAGAAACCCACGGACTAAACGTTAAGACAGGATTTCTGGTGGCGGGATTCGAGTCCGGGACCCCCCGAATCAGAGCCTCGTGTTGAACGCTTGAGCTACCACGGTCGGACATTTTATGTAAAGGTACGTAAGTGTAATTAATATATATTATCTGTGGTGGAGATATATTTGAACCTGTCAATGCACTGCTGCGTCAAGAGTTTTTTATAGTACCACCCAACATAACTCGTGTGAGATGTAATACATCTACAAGGAGTACATGGGTATGTACGAAAATGTCAAAGCACTCCTGCGTCTAGAGTTTTAAGAGCACCACACCACCCAATACTACTCGTGTAAGATAAAATACATGCTACATGAAGTACATGGGTATGTACGAACCTATCAAAGCAGTCCTGCGTCGCCTCGTAGCGCGGGTTGTTGTTCGGACACAAGAACATCTCGAAGCGACCCCAGTGGTTGGCCGTCAGCTCGACCTCGATGTCGATCTCTTGACCGGAACTGTAATGGCGGCCGATGACACCCTTGGCGTACTGACCCCCCGCCTCGTGGGGACGCGGCTCCTCAAAGTGAAAGGGGTCGCCGCAGATCCCGCACTGGCCGCGGTTCTGCTCCCATTGCACTGCGGGCACATACAGATGATCGCTGTCACTCACTCACATATTCGACCTCCTAACAGGGCTTGCAGACAACACCGTTCTGCCCCTTATTGCACTGCGGGCACATGTACATGTACTCTATTATAGTGTCATATTCAGTGCCTATGCAGCCCCAAACAGACAACCCCATGCTGTCCCCAATGAACTACAGTCACAGAAACTGAATTAGTTACATTGTCACTCATTCACGAAAGTACCAAATTTATAGCTTACCAGCGTATCCGCCGCAGAAGAGCTCGTTGTCGTTGTAGTTGACCGGGTTAGGGAAACCGAACTCTCAATACGTTCCTCGCTGGCGTTCCGATAGTACCAATGCATGGCCTCACACCGTCCATGCGCCCGCTAGAAGAACAGTTGCTGTAGTTAGTAGGGACACGGGTTAGGGAACAGACTGTACAGACATATGTTCTGTGCTGAGTCTGCCATGGCCCTCAACAACCGTCCCTGCGCACCGTCTAGAAGAGACATAGATGGCTGTAGTTAGTAAGGGACACGAGAGAAGTCTAGCAAGGGACACAGGACTAGAGTTAGCAAGGGACATAGGTAGTATATAAGCAGGGGTCCATGAGTCTGCCATGGCCCTCCACACCGTCCCTGCGCACCGTCTATTGAAGATATACAGAATAAATATAGGGCTGGTTGTAGGTGATACCAACATTCTTTGAAAATAATTCCTATCTGCTGATCCTTGCACGTTTTCCGGTTTTACTTAAGCCCAGTTTTTTAATCAGAAATCTAAACGAAGGTTACTCTAAATCAAACTGTCACCAACTTGGTTATTATTATATTGATGTTTTTACTAACAAATTAGCCCCCACACAATTTTGTGTTTACGGGCTATGTGGTGCTACATGGGATAATGGCTACATTAATGGCTCGTTTGATAAATCATTAAATTATTAGTAAATAAAATAATAAAAAATGTAGGGAAATTCTGTAATACGTAAACACTCAGTACAACGTACACCCAATTTATTTAAATACATCTTTGTAATTTTGTTGGCGGCAATTGCGTTTAGACTGACTTTAGTTTATATAGCCGTATAATTGGAAAACCGACCCTTTTTACTTCTTACTTCCAGTTACATATTTTTAACTTCTCCAAAATATCATAACATAGTGGTTATTCTATTTTTTCTTAAAATATTACGAAAACTCAAATGACGTAACCAAAGAATATTCCCAAATAACTTGTCCAATAAAAATTTGATGTAGTGAATAACATTAAATGCGTGAAGTGGAGAAACACCCACACCATAGATGTTGTTATTAACATGTTTAGTAACGCTTCGGTGTTGCCCAAACAACTGAATTATACGACACCAGATGGTATTTTGATTACATACCGGCCCACCCATTTAATAGTGAATTTTCATGGCACACGCATTTAAGGATTTGTGTTAAAATTCGGGTAAGTGGTGAAATTAGCTATGCTAAGTGGATAATAATATATACCGCGAGGTTCGAACCCACGCGCGTGGTATCTATACGGCTTTAACGAACCCTAACCAGATGAGTCAATAATATGGTAAAATCTCTACCGGATTGTGACTTTGACTCTGATGGCCTTCTGTACCATGAACAATAAATAAGCAAAAAGTAATGCATGACACTAAATACTGTAAGGCGTGCGTGAAACTGACCTTTCATTCTTGTTATGTTACAGGGTTTGACAAGGTTACCACAACTGATTGTTGCAACTTTATCGACTATTAAGCTGCCAATTCGTGGGTGGGTATAACTATTTAGCCCATGCATTGTTCCAGCGCATAGGTACAGCTATAATTTACTGTTAATTTAGAGCTGTGAAGAAATTCCGAATGTGACAAGACAAGGCTGGATGTCTAAAACTTTCGGCGCTGTTTAATGTAAAGAATTGCATGCTGGGAATAATCCAACTGTATGTCCGAGCTCAGAAGCCGTTAGCTGTGAACAATGGCGGGTTCAAAGTTACAGGGGGAGACCATGGGTTCACGACCCGACGCGGGGCGGTGTCAGTGATGCAACCTAGTGTTGGGTGCATGTACTAGCTTGCAATGCTTTCGCAAAGTAGAATTTGTCTTTCTCTGAGCTTGTCCATGTCCGGTCCCGGACCTTAAATTGTGTTCAATTCTTAGAGATAGCTGGTCCTAGGTGCCCTAAAAAGACGGAAAGACCAGCTACAACTATCATGTTTCAAATTGTTTAAAATAAAGTGTGTGCCCGGTGACAATGTGGAATTCTGTTATTTGGATGTAATGTTAATCAAGCAGGATAAAGTTATGGTTTATGATGTAATTCTGGCCATAATAAATGAAGACATATTGCATCGTAGTAAAAAATGTAAATATTTTATGTTACACATCAATTAAAGTTTACACTCTGTTAACATAATACTTTAAAATTAAATCAGATATCATTTTCAAGTATGAATAACTAATATTAATTAAGCATGGCAATCAGCACATTTATATATTAATTAGTCCGTCTTGAACTCTATATAATTATATATAGGCTACCACTGTTAGCTGATACATACTTTCGGCGGTACGGGTAAGTAGTATGCAAGTAAGGAAGAGAAACATAGTCTACTTGCAAGTGCACTGTGTACGACAGCATATAGGTAGGTCGAAAAGTAAATGTATTCAAAGACTACATGGCTTGCACCTCCACTTCTAGGTGTAGGAACCTTTATCCAAGCTACAATGTCTGTCGCGCAAAGTTGTTTACATCTCAATGAATGTTGAGGAATTAGCTTCAAGACGACAAAACACGTAAAGCTACTGATTTATTTACGTCTTGGTGATGGTGTGGTTGAAACATGGAAGCACGCGGTAGTTTACACATACACTGATGGGAGGCTAGACCTAGTTCCAGCATTGCATAACGAACTGCAACGAAATAATGGGACTTGCACTTTGTCAAGATAAGAACACACTTAATCATATGATCAATATATGATACATCAAATAATTACTCACGTTAGTCAGAATCAACACGCCCCGGCGTGGCCAGAGATCGATCTATTCTGATAGACTGCCAAGCAACATAAGATAAACGCCTAGCTAGATTCATGATTGACCACAGGGCTGTTTATTTCGAGTTTGAGAAGCGAGGCTATAAGAAATAGGTCAAAACGTGTCGTGTATGTAATGTATGTGTGTGTGTGTATGTGTGTGTGTATGTGTGTGTGTATAGTTTTACAACATCAATTATCCGCCCCCCCGTACTCAACATTTCCCAGTTGGCAGTTTCCCAGTGAGGGGCTGTCACGAGAAATTACTGAGTGGCATTCAGATATTTCCTGTGTCTCGTAAACACGAAGTAAAAGCGCAATTTGTTATAAGTACATGTTCAGATACACAAGTCTAGTTAGAATATTTTTTAACAACAATTTACCTGTTTCTACTTTTAATTTAAATTTTCATTTTTAGTTTTTAATATTAGAAATATTTAACGTTATTTATTATTTTAGACAAAATGATTTAAGGTAGAAATAAATAAATTATTTACGTAACTGCTTAAAAAAATGATTTTATTGTAATATTCGAACAGATTATATTACTCAAAAATTTCAATATAAAAAGATTTAAAACCATTTTATATGATATCAATATAAATAAGAAATGAATGTAGTTATATTGTCCATGTATAAACTAGTTTTAGTCATCATATAGCTGATTTTTATTTGGACTATTTTAATTGCTAGCCAAAGAAATTGAGCAGTAGGTACACTCAATTGTCGTAACAACCAAATAATAATATTATATTGTACCCATTTCTACGATTTCAGCCAATTTTTCATTTCATTCATTCATCATGTTTTTCGTAGTTTCTACAAAAGATGAAAGGGCTTAAACGAATTTATTCATTCATTTTTGTGCTAAAAACGTGAGAGTGCCCTGAAGTCGCCCTGAAACCTCAGAGATACGACGTACCAGGTTCAAATCCGGGCATAGAACGTACTTATCGTAATTAAATCAACATGCATCATCTTGAATACCTCGCTGAATAAAACCACTGAACCATGGTCAGTTTATCATTATCATCAGTAATGTAGCCAGTTTAAAAACAAAGTTACAGTACGTCACCGTTCAATATACACAGCTGGCAAAACCGACAGGAAAAAACATGCGGAGTATGCAAATGACCACTAGGCCTAGTAATGCAAGAACAAGCAAATACTGCGATTTTCGACATTTCATATAAAACTTCTTGATGGCAAAACACCGGATTATTCTTCAATAAGGTGAAAATAATAATACTAGGAAGCTTCGCAAACACTTTTTCAGGCGCGTTGTTGGATAAGCGTAATTGTTTAAAAAGAAAAAAAGCGTAAATTGCAATTTTCATAAGAAATAATTATTCGATTACGCTCAAATTTTACACAAATATATATATTCATAAATTAAAGGTTCTGTGAAAAATTATTACAATCGGATAAAAAATGTAGGTATTATAAGGCGAAGAATTTAAAAAAAAAATCGTAAAATTGCAATTATCATGAGAAATAATTTTTCGATTCCGCTCAAATTCCACACGAATATATCAATTCATAAAATTAAGGTTCTGTTAAAAAGTCATTACAATCGGATGAAGCATGTAGGTGTTATAAGCCGAAGAAATTTAAAAAATCGAAAAAAAATCGTAAAACTGTGATTTTCATGAGAAATAATTTTTCGATTACGCTCAAATTTTACACGAATACATCAATTTATAAAATAAAAGGTTCTGTGAAAAAATCATAACAATCGGATAAAGCATGTAGGTGTTAACACCCGAAGAAATTTTTTAAAATCGAAAAAAATCGCACACCCGAAGAAATTTTTTAAAAATCGAAATCGATTGCGCTCAAAAACGTGGCAGTTCTAAGTTCAGAGATTACGAAGGCCTCCATAAAATTACATCGCAATTGGAGTATCGGTTAAACCGGAATCGCGTGGACAAACACACAAAAATATAAAAAAAAACATTCCGGATTTTTTTTCTCCGGTGTAGTGAAATGGAATCTTCGCTTCGCTCGCTACGCTCGCTACGCTCATCCAATTACACTTATTTTATATATATATATATATATTTCCGATTTTATTTTCTTAGTTTTAACACACATTATTTCAGGAAATTTTAAAATTTAGGCCTTCTAGAATATGCAATTGCTATATTGTCCTAATTGGATGAGCGAAGCGAAGATTCCATTTCACTACACTGGAGAAAAAAATCCGGAATGTTTTTTTTTTTTTCTTTTTTTTTTGTATTTTTGTGTGTTTGTCCGCACGATTCCGGCTAAACCGATACTCCAATTGCGATGAAATTTTATGGAGGCCTTCGAAATCTCTGAACTTAGAACTGCCACGTTTTTGAGCGCAATCGAAAAATTATTTCTCATTAAAATCGCAATTTTACGATTTTTTTCGATTTTTGAAAAATTTCTTCTACTTATAACACCTACATACACCTACACCGATTGTTATGATTTTTTCACAGAACCATAATTTTATGAATTAAGATATTCGTGTGAAATTTGAGCGCAATCGAAAAATTATTTCTCATGAAAATCGAAATTTTACGGTTTTTTTCTTTTTTAAAACAATTCTTTGACTTATAACACCTACATGCTTTATCCGATTGTAATGATTTTTTCACAGAACCTTAATTTTATGAATTAATATATTCGTGTGAAATTTGAGCGCAATCGAATAATTATTTCTTACTAGGAAAACGCTTAAGTCCCGCCGCGTTGTTGGATGAGCGTAATTGGTGCATTGAGCTGCCATGTGTTATGCGGATTTTCTGTTGTTCTGTGAAAAATATATTACTAAGTTGAAGATTTTTTTTAAATTAATTTAAATTAAATAAAAATGAACGTAAATTTTAAATTTTCTTAATTAATCGTAATTTTAAAAAAGAAAAAAATCTTAAAATTGCGATTATCATAAAAAATAATTATTCGATTGCGCTCAAATTTCACACGAATATATTAATTATAAAATTAAGGTTTTGTGAAAAAATTATTACAATCGGTTAAAGTATGTCGGTGTTATAAGTCAAAGAATTGTTTTTCAAAAGAAAAAAAACGGTAAAAATTTCGATTTTCATGAGAAATAATTTTTCAATTGCGCTTAAATTTCACACGGATATCTTAATTCATAAAATTGTGGTTCTGTGAAAAACTTATTAAAATCGTACAAAGCATGTAGGTGTTATAAGTCGAAGAAATTTTTAAAAAATCGAAAAAAATCGTAAAATTGCTTTTTTCATGAGAAATAATTTTTCGATTGCGCTCAAAAACGTGGCAGTTCTAAGTTCAGAGATTTTGAAGGTCTCCAGAAAATTTCATTGCAATTGGAGTATCGGTTTAGCCGGAATCGTGCTGACAAACACACAATAATACAGAAAAAAAAAAGAAAAAAAAAAAAAAAACATTCCGGATTTTTTTCTCCAGTGTAGTGAAATGGAATCTTCGCTTCGCTCGCTACGCTCGCTACGCTCATCCAATGAAAATCGCAATTTTACGATTTTTTTTCTTTTTAAGTTTTGATTAACTAAAAAAATTAAAAATTAAAGTTTATTTTTTATTTAATTTACATTAATTTAAAAAAAAAATCTTCGCAACAGTAATGATTTTTTCACAGAACAACAGAAAATCCGCATAACACATGGCAGCTCAATATAACAATTACGCTCATCCAACAACGCGGCGGGACTTAAGCGTTTTCCTAGTAAACTAGCATAAATAATCAACTGTACAAAGTAACCCTCACTCCAGCGATGATGGATAATAATAATACTCTCAAGCTGATACCGTGTTCGGTTGATTAAACAGTAACTCCATCGTAGTCAAACGGTTTAGCCCGTATCATTAAAAATGATCACAAACCTTTCACAACCATCATTTTAAACCTGTACAATGATTATAATTAAAAAATCAACAATCTCCACTTGTAGAAATCCCGCCAAAAACAACACCCATACACCTAACTATAACACATGGTGCTTACTCTTTATGTGTGATGTAACATCAAGTTTGTGATGTGATAATAGGTCCGGGATCGTCTGGTCGTGATAATCGATGATTGGAGTTGAAGATAGTTAGGCCTAATCGGTTGAGTGTTGGTCGGGCGTGGCTACGAGCGCCGGTGTGGTCAAGGACAAATGGAATAACAGTGGTCCCAAGCCTCAGCTCAGACATCGAAATGGTGTAAACTAGAGTAGCTTTGCTTTGAACGACCAGCGGTGAAACAAGGACTAAGTTTATCCATAATTGCATGCCTCGACACACATTGTATATCATTGGTAGATGATGGCATGCCAGCGTTCAACTGTATCATTTCAAGTGATAGATCTTATGATCAGTGATGTGGATTGTATTACAATTCTCAATGCTGAACAATCTTGATATCCTTACGAGTATACAGTTTTGCAGCAGGTTTGCGTTAAACTTTGCATCTTATATTTTCGCATTTGCTTAACTCGGTATAGACAATATTTTATAATTTAAATTTCCGATGTGGTTGCAACAGCTGAACGATTACTAACTAAATTTATCATATTTTTCAGAAAGATTATTGAAGAACCGTTGAATTGAAATTCACACGCGGTTGTGACACATATCACCCCATAAAGTCCCAAAAATGGAAATTCTAAACATGAAACTCAAATTCGTAAATATTCCATAAATTATTGTTTGGAAAATTAATCCGGGCATTCAAGTCTAATTAAACGGTGAGACCCAGTACTAAAGTATGCTTTTAAAATAAAAATAGGTGAAATGGATTGCCAAAGTTGGCAAAAATGGAATGATTTTAGAGTTTTCAAATCAATTAATTTATTTATTAATTTAAATTATATTTCTTATTACCTTGGTGAAATGACATTATCCATTTACCCACAAAAACAGAAAGCCGAGCACTTACTTTAGCTCTATCCTCGACAAATAATATGAAAATAGGTATACAAAGCCTAAAACACAATAGCTAACATCCAGTTTTTGTAGTACCACACAACTATTGAATTGAAAATGAAAGTTTGATCACCGCCCTAATTCAAGTTTCAATTTTGAAATCAGTTTGTAATAATAATTAAACGTTTGGTCTTAGTTCTAAATTCAAATCGAGATTATAGCCTGTCGAAATGAATAGTTTGGCGAGGCGAGGGCGTACCAGCCAGGTTGCATGGAAGCTACGCCTTCTGATCGACAGATCGGCTCAATCACCTTCGCTGTTGTAATACCCTTTAACCTCATAACACGGTGTGAAATCGAATCATAGCTGCGAGATGCAATCTAATCTACCTTCCTCCAGCACGTGCGTAGTTGCACGCGGACACTTGAGACGTGATGCATGCTAATTAGGAAACATACTCTGAACTGAACTCTAAACCGTACACAAGAGTCTAGTCAGACTTGTAGGCCTAGTCACTTTGATATTTCGGAGTTTCTTGCTCATTCCTCAAGCTCTGGTTCTTGTTCGCAATCGTGGCTACTTTGAGTTTCGACCTTTGCTCCTTCCTCAAACACTGCACATTTATTTTTATTCGTTTGACATATTTATATTTTTTGATTTGATTATTCGCGAAACACTCTTGTAGATAAAATTGTACTCAATACTAACTACTTATATGTTGGGCTTTATGGCTTATTCCTCAAACACTGCCCAACGGCTGCAATACACACACTATAAACCGTTTTTATTCAGTGCATAGTAATTTCTATATTTTGGAATTTCTTGCTTACTCTTTCCTCAAACTCTGCCCAATTACGTCAAATTCTATAAACACTTAACATTTTTGCCGAACTGTTGTTTTGTTTGCAATACTTCACGTGTTTTTATTTGCATGATTAATCTGTTTTTGCAATTCTCCATTATAATTATGTAGTGATAGTTAGTGTGCTGTAGTAGTTGAAAAACATTCCACGATGCAATTTTTAACTTTTTTTTAATCTTAGTTTTTCCGTTTTTGCTACAACACATGACAAAGTTTATATGTGAATCACGACATTCAAAGCTGTTTCGTGCAGCTGTTTTCAATGCAATCCCTCGTATATCAACAAGTGCGCTCGCGCAGCTGGTTACACACGACCCTGCTACGCGTACAGAACTTAAAGTATATGTCTGCTCATTTAAATGTTATCGACAGAGATTACAATTCTTGCTGAAGTTTTTTTAAATGCTGGATAAGGTTGCACTTTTTTCTCACAATATTAAATGTCGATTTTAAAATTGCTTATCGTCAAATCGAGTGACTTTCATACACGTCGTGCTGGACAACTTTTTGGCTTTTAATTTTAACCTAGAAAATTTAAAACTTCAGGAAATTGGTGCGATCGGAGAACATTTGCACTTTTACATTAAATATATCCTGCAAAAGCTTGATAAATTGTCCACATTGTCTCTTTAACGTAATAATAATAATATTGTTTATTCTTGTCAAAATTACCTTCAACAAAGAAGGAAGTTACTAAAAAAACTAAGACATAGGTACATTCTAAACCACCTTTTAAAGGTTCACATTTTTTTGGGGGGTAACAATCGGTCAACGTTAAAATACAAAAAACAAAGCCTGGTTTGCCCGAGCTCATCCATCACTTTTTGTTTAAGTGTTCGGACAACCCCTCACAAATATTCTTACAATTTGTCCTACTTGAATAATGTAACATACGAATACGAAACGTGTTTTGAATTACAGCAAGTTCAATGCAGACTTTATGCAACCTCAATGTCAATGCAGTTATAAAATATGTAAAATATAATCCCTGGCATATCATAAGTAGAGGCCGGTAGACAGCAGATGCCAAGATTCGCATCAACTTCCTGGAGACGGCGGGAGTCGCTGCGGTTCAACGCTCATTTGATGACAACTTGGGTATTTGTTTTGAAATGTGGGCCTGTTGCGGGTCATTGAGCTATTTGCCCCAGGTGGCGTGAGGCTGTCCAAGTGCGCACTCACATTGGGCTCGCACCGTTGCATCGCGAGGGCTATGCTAGTTAACATCTCCATTAACATACATTTGTTTATGTCAGCATAACTGTGTTGATCACCATGGGAATTGTAATGAAATTCTGAAATCTTGACCTGTCACATTAACAAAATCAATGGAATAATACAAATACCGTGTATAAGCTGTAGTTCGATAAAAAATCATCCTTCATTGCTTTGCTGCTTGGGCAAATCATATAAATATACTATTCTTAGCAAAATATTTATTTTATTTATTTTAATATTTATTTATTTATCTAAAAACTTAATTACAGAGTAATTGAGCAATAGATAGTATGCAAAAATCTAGCCTAAAGGGATCATTCAATAAATTGATTTGCTTGCATCCATGTATAATAAATTAACTAAGCTACTGCATTATTGGTGGAGGATGTGGATTGTGATTCATAAATAGGTCTATAGTTCTATAAACTAATGTGAATGAAGCACCAACTAAAAAGAAAGAAGAAAAAAACTTTTTTTAGCAAAAGATTGTTGTGAACGGAACTGAAAGCCCCCCCCCCCTCCCCCCCCCCAAAAAAAAGGTGGATGATAGTGTTTGTGAAGGCTAACATTGTTTCTTACTATGTGTAAAAATACGTCTTGCAGTGGCATTTTTCTTTTCTGTAGGCACCTGACTCGCTAATCCAAGTTTAACTATTTTCCCCCTGCTAATGGTGAACTTAAATCATATTTGCATTCACTATATTTATGCATAATTTATTCCCATTTATTGACACAAGTTCTTTTCGTTATCGGGTGAGGCGACGACGTACGCACGGACGTTACACCAAACGTCTAGCTAAAACGTTCCGTAAGGAGGATTGTGACAGACCCCCAATAGTAACGATGAGCGTCCTGCAACTCCAAACCCCACCCTTCACCCCACAGTATCCCACCCCACCCCTAGCACCCACCTGTAGCAGCAGGATCCAGGCCCCTACCCCCACCCTCCACCCCACAGTATCCCACCCTACCCCTAGCGGATACCTCCCTCAAGGCCCGTTCCCGTAAGGCCCGATACCTTTTTTCCCCTTAAAGCCCACTTTTCTACCTGTTGATAAAGACCATGTTACACAAAGGTGTATTCCCTTAAGACCCGTTCCCTTAAGACCCGTTCCCTTAAGGCCCGTTCCCACAAGGCCCGTTCCCGCAAGGCCCGCAACCGTTTCCCTCCCTAAGGATTAGTGGTTAGCCTCCCTATTATTATTTAATTGCAATTTAATTGCATTTTAATTAAATTTACATAGGTGTAATCAAACTGCAGTTGTAGGTAAACAAATAAAGTTACAGGAATCTAGTAAATGCACAACTATTGCCGATGTACCACAGGTAACAACATATTTTACTATCATGAAAAGTCTACCATTAACAATTACAATATTATCAATTTAATTTTGGCTTAAATTTATTGCATTAATAAATATATCATAAACGTAGGTAATGCACTATCAACGGCGCAATGGTTTACCACAATTTACATGTATAACATAAACATTTGAAGCTGTTTTATCTAAAAACGGGAACAGGAACGGGCCTTAAGGGAACGGGCATTACGAGAACGGGCTTTAAGGGAACGGGCCTTAAGGGAATACACCCTTGTGTAACATGGTCATAGAAAAGTGGGCTTTAAGGGAAAAAAGGTATCGGGCCTTACGGGAACGGGCCTTGAGGGAAGCCACCCCCCTAGCACCCACCTGTAGCAGCAGGATCCAGGCCCCGATGAGCGTCCGGCGGCTGAGGAGAGACTCCGAGGACCGCATCCTCATCTGGAGTCCTGAAACAAGGACACGAGCGTGAATCCTCTCTCCTGCAGCTGGAGCTTGGGACGAATGTCACGTGTGCATGTACTGCCTGACCGGACTCTGAGCGCACAGAACACACACATACACCGAGAGAGTATACCTCTCTGTCACCGGCAATCCTCACTGAAGGAGTCCGACATACATTGAATCATCTCTTGGACATCCCTTCCCAGCTATCCACACATGTTACTCGTACGGACTGTGCTTGAGGAAGGAGTTGGACACTCCGAAATATAACAATGTTTAATGAAAGTGACCCAGGTTAAAGTTCAGTGTGTTTTTATTTATTATTGTGTTATTTACTACAGTTACTAGTTTTACACCGGAAGAGGGCCATGCTGGTTAATATCTTATGTGTATCCTACACAGGACAGTCATACGTAAAACAGATCCCGCGTGTCTTCTATATTTGGAACCACGCGCCCCCTGACTTCAACAAGTAGTTTTCGTTATTGGAAGCGACATGAGCTCGGTAGATGCATTACTTAATTTATTCATACCACACCCCATAACGCAACTGGTTAATTGAAATAGATAGTCATTACACAAGCAGTCACACCTCCTTTGTGTAACCTGTGTGAGTTCTGTCATCGAATTCCGACATGCATTGTGGAAAGATCCACTCCTTCCTTTGAGCGTTTTCCATTAGTCTAAGTGATTGGCGCGAGAGACCCCAAGGCAAATATTCATAGATCGTCTTAGTTGTGATTGCTGATCGCACACTAAGGTGAGCTCTGCTTCGGGTGATTCGATCTCATAAATTATAATTATGATATTACACATTGTGAGATGCCTTGTTATTATGCAGCTGCCGAACCAGTGGGCGACGGGCGAATATGGTCGTTGGGAGCGTATTAAACGCAATAAAAACGCTAAATTAAAAAACACTTTTTTCCACGACCAAACCATAATGACCGTCTTGAAGTTATGAAAGAGAATAACCTTCGTGAAATATAGAACGTGACTTTAGGTTTCAAAACCCACCTTTACTTAGAAAACTGGTTCATTAAACAATTATTAAAAAACGTAAGGTATTATAACGTAGAGTTACCGATTTTTATACAATTAGTTATTTGAATTTATTGTGAAAGAATATCTTTCACTTTTTCTTACAATTCTTTCTGAGAAATTTATGATTGTGACTTGCGAGTAAACAAATGAAACGTTTATGAAATAAAAAAAGATTGGGAAAATGCTAGCAATGTTTCTACTACTCCAGCAAACCATGATGAAAATAATAACACACCAAAAGATTGTCTGGATTCATGGGATCATCGAGTACGGATCTCGGCGGGATTCGAACTACGGACCACGGCTAGCACTCAGTGTTGTTACTCACCTTAATAGGAAAGTGGTAATGAAACATTTCTACGTTAGAGTAAGTACGTTATACGAGGTACGTCTCCACTTTACTTAACATTCCCACGTAGCTTCTAAAGTTAGATTGCCACGTCTGATGGTATTGACCCTGAGGCAGGGAAGTGATCAATACAAGTTTTTGTAATAAAGAATCCAAGCTGTCCATTACACACAGACAAATAAACAACATTGCCTGAGGTCACTACTACAGCACAGCGTTCACCTTGTATCACACTGGTGTATACTAATTACATTCATTATTGGAAATCCTATAATAATATCTGAGAGTCACATTAACATGGAAATAAAAGCAGAATCATTCATTTATTGTCTGGGCGTTTAGAATGTATCACATCCGATTTAATGCATATGTTTAGTAATTTCCTTCGTCAGTAAACACCTAATTAATGTTTGCATAAACATTATAATAAGATGGCTACTCTATAATTCTTAGAGAATCGTGTCAGCATGCCACAAAGAATGTGATTGATTGTTTACTGCAGAAAAAGTCCTGTCTAATGCAGAAATAATGTGTAATCTAACCGTCAAATGCAGGATAATTATTTAGTCGTTATGAGTAATTTCTTAATCAGTCGTAAATCACGAGTGTGAAAATGTTTGAATTCTTTATTGTTAGCGCATCGTAAACAGCGCAACACCTTGGCGGTAGATGGATAAAGGCTATTAGAGACGGCTTGCTAAATCTTCCGTATAAAAGAGTACGTGATCGGCCAGCAATCAACCACTCAATGTGTTTTATTATGTGCAGTTGATTCTCGAGCGTCTTGTGCTGCGAGCTCGCCTCAACGAAATAAGACAAATAAGTCCAATAACTGACGCGCCCAAAGCAACATTCTACTCCATACAATGAGCAAAGCTCGGAATTGTTTTTTACAGTTGACGCAAGGCTGTAAAGTTGGTAACTACCTTGAAAATGTCAAGGTCGTACGCGGGGTCTTTGAACATTTAATATAGTTTTATTGGTAAGGAATATATGTATTTTAATCCCACGCCTTTCCTTACTCAAAACAGTGGCATTTTCAAGTTCAAACCACTATTATTAGAGTCGATGCTTCCATACGAGAATAGTTTTTCTGTCTGTACGTCCGTCCGTCTGTGCGTGTCTCACGTCTCACTATAAAAACCGCACACAACCACAACATCCGTTTTTTGCATTTCTCTTCGTATGGATGAAACAGAATGTTTAGGTGACCGTGGGGGTAAAGGGGGTGGGTTGGTAGCCCATAAGAAAGTTAAGTATTCATGTGACCGGCACCTCCACCAATACTGAATTATTTTATTTTCGTATTCTTCTTCGACGATCTGTTGAATAAATAGTTTCGCTCCCTCTTCGGGTACTCCTGAACCCGTCTTGTAGAAAATAAGCATCGCCAGTTTCAACCTTTTAATGTTGGTTTTGCAAGAGTGCGATGCATCTTCATTCCAACAAAGTTCAATCAAGTAATGTCTGCCCGAAAACCACTAAATTCGCATACTGTGTTATTTGCAATTCTTCGCCGGTCTTGCCCGGGGGGAACTTGCCGGTCTATTAATAAAATCACATCAATTTCGAATTCGTTTTGCCCCGTATTGTCTCGCCATGTTCTGCCAGACCTAGTCCCCGTCCTTGGCTACCATGCCAAGTGACATCATTGACTCTCACAAGGCCGCGGGTCGGTTATCTTTGTAAACTGGACTTGGTCTGCAATCTTCAGCCTACTGAATAGCAGAATACGGTGTAGGTGTTGGTTTCAGGATAGATAAATGCGGGAATGAAGTAGAATGTCTGGATTGTGTCACGCGGGGTCGTTCATTGCTAATGCTAGGAATGAGCTTTATGATGTGTTGAAGCAAACAAAAACAAAATAACAATTCAACTTTGTATGGAGACATGTCTTCTCTGGCTACCCAAGCTAGTGAGCTGTGTCGTTCTCGGATTACACAAAATCCACATGATATCACAATTTAAAAATTATAAATGTAAATTATGTGCGTTACTTATATTTCGCATCTTCAAGCAGATTTACTGCTCCCTGGTTCTCATAACTAAGAGATTACACTCTCAGATCTGTGCTCTCAGATACAAGTAGGATGACAGTGGTGCAAGGCTATAAGAACACGGTAGGTTATGCAGTGGCGTGCAGAGAACATGGTCTCTGTGCTAATTGGCATATAATACACTTTTCAGTTTGTTCTGCCCCATGGTCTCGTCGGATTTACCGTGGCTGTCGGTGCCCCACTTGGATTATTAATTTAATTTTGAATTTCCAGTGTGAAGCTGCCCAGGTGCAATGATTGCAAGCATTGTGAAGGGATGCCCAAGGGCTGTTTAAGAGGACTCAATCCCATGGATTCGCATTAACGACTAAGGAAAACCTTGGAAAACCTTCAGTCAGGATTGCCGGTCTAGACGGGATTTGAACCCGGGGCTGTCGGTGCCCCATTTGGATTTCTTTGTCACATAATGGCCCTCATGGTCATCATGAAAAGTCGTTGTCTCAGCAATGTGACATTATGTGTGGGATATGGATCGAAAATGGTCTTGCATTATAGTAGTTTCAATTTTAAGTTATAAAATTGTAACATAATTTCTAGAATAAAAATATGTGTTTTCTCCCTCACGGAAAAATGAGTAGGCGTTTAAAAAATAGTTTTTTCTTGTACAAGATTCAACTCGCAACATTTTCGTCGTTTAAAGTGTTCTGTCTCCCGAAACTATGAAATACCTCTTGGTCTCTTGCAATCTTCCTTACTGTGAAGCTCATCCCAGTCTCAGGACATAACATTCAGAGTGCGCCACTAGTGAATATATTTTAAATGTATCTAGATTTTGTTATTAAATATTAAATAAAAGTCCCAAATAAAGTATGAAATTCTGAAGTTGTTACTTTGTACACAACAGTCTGCTACACTGGCATAAACGCTAAAATAAAATTATAAAGTAATTTTCAGACATCACCAACAAACAACTCGGCTATACTTAACTTAACATGTACAGGATGTCATCGAAAACTTGAAGCAACTCCACGGCATAACTAATTTTAAAAAAATTTGGTTACCCCTTTAAACTTATGAAACGTGTCTTCTCTTGTGTTTGTAAGTTGGCCTTGTATCTGTGTGTCTATTAATTAGTTTCTGTGTTCCAAGTTATTCAAAACTCGTAAGTTAAGCAACACACACAGCTTTAGCAGGTGACATAATCCACAATCTACATAACCATAAATCGCATCCAACACCAAGCCATTGACCCAGAGGTCAAAACGTTGGTGTGAACCGAGCCGAAGCCTAAAGGACGAGCCTTCTTTGAGGTCACAAGACTCAAACCAAGACTCGACCGTGGTCACAACCGTTCTGCGATTTTATTTTTGTAAATCCATCATCCTCCAGCCTACACAAAACTAGCCCTGTTGGGTGGTAAGAGCATGACATCACTGACGCAAGAAGGTTTATGTTAGATGTAAAAAGTTAATTTAGATTTGAGTGAGTTACTCTTGACTGTTACTGGCGGAGAACGTGCATAATTAGGAGTAGCGTGAAGCGCGAGAGATTAATTCAAATGAACATCCGTGTTTGGCTTATACATCAAGAATAACGTACTTGTACATTTATGTGGGGAAGAGATAAAATGTCAATAAGTCAAATGATTTTGTTTTAAGAAATTATTATCTGTTTTTATTTTAGTGAGTTGCTTTTACAATTATACATACTTTAATTATCTACAAGAACTTGCATAAAATATAAAAATATCAACAAAACTTAGTAATTGTATAGTAACACAATAATAAAACTGTTGTTAGTCGATAATTTTTTTACAATTTCAGCCACGTTATTAATAATTATGTTTAGTGTGAAACTGCTGTCAATGTATAAGTTAGATTTATTACACCGTAATATATTTTATATGTCCAAGTACAAAATGTATAACTAGTGTGTAAATTTCCTTTACGTCAATTTCCAGACTACAGTTTTAAATGTTGGATTATGGAAAGCCCGAAATCGAGAATGCTTTCCGGAGCTGAAAACTTCACAGAATTACACTCGTATATAGACTGTTAGTTTGGCGTGGGTAATATAACAGTTAATTTATAAGGTTTGCGTAATAATGTACATTCAGTAAAATATGCATTATTATAAATTATAGGAGGAAAAAATGAACAGATATATTCTAGAAATTTTAGCTATCCTCTGGGTGCGATTGGTTTGAATGAAGACGTAAACGGTTACATGTGGTGATGATGGCGAATGAAAGGGTGGATAATTGGCAACAGTGAAACATTTGCTAGCCATTCGCAAACATTAACTATACTATGCTTTATTTTAAATATAATAAATAAATAAAATACATTAATATCATTTTGAAAATGTTTTCCCTCAGAACACACCAAACTATTTACAAACTTGTATTGTACATTTACATCAAAGTGAGATGTTGGTCATACGAGTTGCTAAAAGTGATTATGCTTATCACATACAAGGTACTCACTGCACCCGACGATCACCGATATGTAACTGTATACGAGTCGCATAATGCAATTGTAACCATGCACTTCGCTAGTTGTTGCTATGACCTAGCAACTATTGTTATACGACATTATAGCTGTGATCAACGAGTGAACACTCATTATATTATTAGGCAAGGTATTAGCATAGTTGTTCGTTTCTGTGAAGGTTCGCCGGATCTCACGGATTCACGGACCATTGTAATCGGTTGTTCAGTTATTTAACTGTTCATCTATCTTCGAATATAGTTCATATTAGTAATACTAATTATATGTACCAAAACCAGTCCAATTACTGTTTCTGCATAATGCTAGTATCTTTCATTGTGTTATTTTTGTCTTGTTGCTAAGCAACCATCACCTGACTAATGTAAACGGCTAACTTTCACGAATTAAACGTTTGATACATTCATAAGTTCCTGTACTTTTAAAGCACATTGCTTATCAGAATCACCCTTATTTGCTATGGCTATAATTTAATTTTCTTGACTGGCTAGCCGCAACGTTTCTTATCTTTAACAGGCTATACTTATATTTGTTGATTGTTGATGGTATTTTATTATGGCTGGGAATTACAACAATATGTAAACGATAGTAAGTCGTGTGATGTTAAATGGAGGTGCATCTCATATGATGCCGCGAGAGTGGTGGAGACGGTATAATTATTAGTACTATGACGCAGCGGGAATCTAAACAAGCCTGCTAGTGTAAAGAAAGATTGAAGAACAACAAACAGTTGAAGATGGGAATGAAAGAGAACGGCCATTAAGAAAAATGCCTCTTCTGAGCACAATGACATAAATTGTTTTCGTTTAGAGGCAAAACGAGAAACACAAATATGTGTATTTAGTGGTAAGTAAGTTGAAGTGCTATCCCCAGTCACAATGATGATGCTAATTGCTTGAGACCACACCTACTGTGGCATTTCATCTCCGTTTACTTGAGAAACGTCAACGTACGGAATTGCAACTCCCTATATGGGTTGGCATTCACCTGTAACCTTGAGCTTGATCTTGTAGCACCTACAGGTGGCGGCTTTATGCAGATACAAGTTGTTGCAAAAAAATCTAACGGAAATTGTATATACAAATCAAAATAGCAGTCTAATTAAACGAAACGGGTTTAGGAAGAATTAACATGTGTTGCATTGTATAGAGAACAGACTGTTCCCATAGACACTGGCAAAAAGATATTTCTAGAAGGTACGTCGTCAACACACAAATATCATCATGTACATGGAGGTTTCTCATTTCTGTCTACAGCTAACAAAAGTGACTGCAGCTGATGATACGAGCATTTAGCTATGGAGAAGATTTATTGAAAAGTATGTGAAGTTCATTACAAGTGTGTTATTAGCGAGAGCACCTGAGACAAATGAAACAGGTGTTCGAGCTCGTATTAAGAAGAAGAAAATCAAATTAATTTGGCGTTTTTCTCGGCAAACAAGTCTCTAATACTTTTTAACTGTCACGTTCCGTTCAGCGCTCGCGAACTTGGCCTTTTGAAAACCTGAAAGCTGAAGTAGACATCGCGCGCGCGTGACCAAGGCTGTGGTCGGGCTCAAAGATGGCGCACTGGGTACTCACCCCAGGTATAAAATATTAAACAAGGTGTAGCCTTATTTATCTTTAATTCTGTAATTTTAATTTTTAACGTAGAAATCTAATTTCAGCAATAATACAGTCTACTAGGTTTCAATGACAATGAGTTCAGGACGAAAACAAGAAGAAAACTTTATACATCATACTCTTGTATGCCCACATGTTGACTACAAGTGCTTGATTTGGAAACAAATGTTGTTGACTTAGAGAAAACAGAGATGCCAAAGCTTCTTGGTTATAAATGCTGGACCCTGCTGATCACAAAAGAGCATTTATTTTTTATAAAAGTTTCCACTCATTTTAAGTATCAACAAATCATGCATGTTATCAAAACAAAGAATGATTACGGATGGCTATACAGACTTGTACGGTACCTCGAACGAATTACGTCATTGAATTTTAAAGACAAATTTATGATGCTTTTTAAGAAAAGAGTCTATTTGGAACTCTCGCGATAATAGTTACCGTGATATTCTTGTTTTACGCCAGAAAGTAAAAAACATATATCTATAAAACTCTTTTAAGTTTCAAAAGTTAATTTTAATTTCCCTGAAATGTTGGAAAAGTTAATAATGATAAATTCATGTTGGTTAAGTAATGAGTAAAACGGAAAACAGTAATTGCACACTCAGACATTTTCTGAATTAAGTCTGCGCCCATTTTTCATTTATGTTAGTTTGGGCAATATACTAAAATCTGTAACCTTAAGGTTTAATCCTGTCAAATAAGAATTTTTGGAGGAAAAAATTGCGATGTCGCTGAATTTTTGCAGAGACCTTCCTTATATAATACTTATTAACATACTAAAACTCCCCTACAATCGGAATGGAGCTTCGACCGCCATATTGGAAAATGCCGACCAAAAGGTGTTTGTTATCAAATATCTCAAAATTGGTTTGAGATAGACAAAATATCTCAATCGCGAAAATATTCCCCATTTAATTCCCTACAAAACAGGTGTCTTCTATAGTTTTGGTAGGGGCAAAGGTTACGTCACAAAGTCGTGGTTTATATGTTGCTCATTGGAGTACCAGCTTATTTCCAAATTTTCACGCCCAGCATCAAACAATGCCTGGTAAATCCGAAAGAAATCGATTTAAATACAAAAGGACTTTTGTACGGGGTTCATGAAAGCTTCCATTAGTATTTTAAAAAATCAGGTCTGCGAAATCGAAGTTTGCATTTACCCGGAATTCGGGTTTTTCCATTGTCGGCATTTCCTCAAAACTGCCCTTTTGACTGTCCATTATTAAGCACTAAATAGCATTGGAGGAAAAATTCTTCCTACACACATTGAAATGACTCAAATAATGATCCGATTACAACCAAAGTTTAAATCCAATATGGCTGCTAATTCCTAATATCCACAACATCAAAGTGAATTATGTAACAAAAAGAGTGTAAAAACAGCACGAAAACAGTATTCATATTGTGAATAGTAGGAACTAGCTGTCATATTGGATTTAAACTTTAGTTGTAATCGGCTCACTATTTATGTCATTTCAATGTGCATAGAAAGAATTTTTCCTACAATTCTATTTAGTGCTTCATAATGGACAGTCAAAAAGGGCATTTTTGAGGAAATGCCAACAATGGAAAAACCCAAATTCCGGGTAAATGCAAAATTCAATTTCGCAGACCTGATTTTTTTAAATACTAAAAGAAGCTTTCATGAACCCCGTACAAAAGTCCTTTTGTATTTAAATCGATTTCTTGCGGATTTACCGGGCATTGTTTGATGCTGGGCGTGAAAATTTGGAAATAAGCTGGTACTCCAATGAGCAACATATAAACCACGATTTTGTGACGTAACCTTTGCCCTACCAAAACTATAGAAGACACCTGTTTTGTAGGGAATTGAATGGAGAATATTTTTGTAATTGAAATATTTTGTCTTTCTCAAACAAATTGGAGATATTCGATAACAAACACCTTTTGGTCGCCATTTTCCAATATGGCGGCCGAAGCTCCAGTCCGATTGTAGGGGAGTTTTAGTATGTTAATAAGTATTATATAAAGAAGGTCTCTGCAAAAATTCAGCGACATCGCAATTTTTTCCTCCAAACGTCAATATACGATCTTATTTGACAGGATTGGTTACTTATAGCTAAAAATTATTTCAAGGGACAAATATAGGCATATGATAAGCCCATACCATAGAAAGCATAAAACCGCATGCTGAGCGTTGGTGTATTCACTGTAGTATAATATTTTCAGTCTCAATAAAATTCGGAGCCACCGTCAAAGTCAGACGAAAAATAATTCATCGCAAAACCCGGCACCTCCACCAAAACTTTAGAATTTACTGGTAAATCTCAACTTTCGAAAATGTGTACTTTGAAATTTGAATGTATCTTTTACCGAATTTAGCAGCAATTAAGTTCCTTTGGGTCAAATATTTTATTAGATTTGCTGAAATTGTCACTGAAAACATTGTCATCGTAATTTGAATTTTAGAAGAAAGAAACCATGATGCTTTTCTGTGTGATTTTCATAATTATTCATAATTCACTTATTATTACTAGGAAAACGCTTAAGTCCCGCCGCGTTGTTGGATGAGCGTAATTGGTGCATTGACCTGCCATGTGTTATGCAGATTTTCTGTTGTTTTGTGAAAAATTTATTACTAAGTCGATTTTTTTAAATTAAATTAAATTAAATAAAAAATTAACTTTATTCTTTTATTTTTTCTTAATCGTAATTTTAAAAATAGAAAAAAATCGTAAAATTGCTATTTTCATAACAAATAATTATTCGATTGCGCTCAAATTTTACACGAATATAATAATTCATAAAATTAAGGTTCTGTAAAAAAATCATTACAATAGGATAAAGCATGTAGGTGTTATAAGTGAAAGAATTGTTAAAAAAAAGAAAAAACCCGTAAAATTTCGATTTTCATGAGAAATAATTTTTGATTGTTCTCAAATTTCACACGAATATCTTAATTCATAAAATTAAGGTTCTGTAAAAAAATAATTAAAATCGGATTAAGCATGTAGATGTTATAAGTCGAAGAAATTTTTTAAAAATCGAAAAAAATCGTAAATTGCGATTTTCATTAGAAATAATTTTCGATTGCGCTCAAAAACGTGGCAGTTCTAAGTTCAGAGATTTCGAAGGCCCCATAAAATTTCATCGCAATTAGAGTATTGGTTTAGCCGGAATCGTGTGGACAAACAGACAAAAATACAGAAAAAAAAAAAATTTCCGGATTTTTATCTCCAGTGTAGTGAAATGGAATCTTCGCTTCGCTCGCTACGCTCATCCAATTATTTAAACCTTGTGAGCCCACCAAAAATTGAATTGAATTTTTTTTAAATTCAAATTTGATATAATATTTTATATTAATAACAGTGTAACACCGCAGAAAATGTTATAATTATGTACAAATTTTTAGTGAAAAATTGTTGTATGAATTAAATATCAAATTCTTCCTTCATAGAGATCAACAAATGTAGCTCAAGCGCAACGCGTTATACTCTGAATCGAGAGAACGTGGGTTCGATACTCTCCACAGGCAATCGTGACTGAAAGTTTTTTCAATGTTTCTACAGTCGGTAATAGGAAAACAAGTGATTGAACCCTCTTAGACAGCCCTCGGACATTCAAAATGCAGGACATATGCATGCATGATATTTCTTATCTTACTAACACTACATCTCTCCAATAATCTGATTGGTTTAATAAATCAATTTCTATAACAGAGGGATTCGAATTTTTCGAACTAACTTAAGTGGTAGGAATTTCTCCATCATAGAATAATGGTATACCAATTCAATTGAATCGAACATATAAATGAATTAAACTGACCACGTACGACGGAACTAATTGCGTGCATGGATTGAGTTTATTTATGTGAAATTATTATTGAGTAATTGGTATTGAAATTTATGGGTTTTGTACTGTCGAGTCTCTAGAATGTTTACTGTTTGTAATTACATGTATGACCTTGCGTAATTTACCCTTGACCGTCGAGTATACGCCGTTGAAACTGAAAGTTTTAGTTGAATGACCAACGCTGTACTCTGCTCTGCTCACAACGCAATTGGCGCCAAATATAGATATAGGAAAAAACCAAGAGTGTGGATATTGTTTTGGAGACGGTTCAATAGATGACTGTTCCGATTATTATTAATTATAGGTTGAGTGGGACTTTCCGTCTTTATTCTGGATTTAAAATTCGAATTATTAATTTGTTGTCTTCGTTTATCGAAACAAATATAAGCCCCCACAGTCCACGTATTAACTCGTTTTTACACCTACGTTCACTGAGGCCTAAGTGTAAAAATCAATCAACTAACAATTTACATGATCACAGTTAATGGATGAAAATTGCCAATGCGGATAAAGCGTTCACTTTTTAATTATATAAAGTGCCTATGATAATTACATTCGAAATTATTAAATATTTGGCTCGCTTATTATGTTAAGGTGTTTAACACGCCCGAATATTTATAATGTAAGTAATCGTCTAACCATTAAGTAGTAAGTACCGTGTTTTAATTTACTTTAAATCGTTTATTGATTAAACCGGTAAAATTAGCCAAATATGCAGTGACTGAAATAATATAAAAACGCAATCGATTCAATCTATTTTAACGGTTAATATTTTCTGGAAAACTCCACAAATTTAAACGAAAGTTGTCAACTAAGGACCTACAACCAGAACGGCATTACTAGAGATGTGCAAAAATGGTGAGAACAAAATTCGCGTTTTTTTTTAAGTTGCAATAATCCCTTCAAATTCAGTTTGCACATGAATCACCTGAATTGTGATTGAATGGTACCAATTTCGAATTCGCGAATTTTCGCGATATTTTAGTTGATACCGCGAACTAGTGGCGAAATTAGCAATTATGTCTTTAAACGGGAATTAGGTCACAAAGTTTCAACAATTTTTTTCCAAAGTTTTGGTGGAGGTGCCGGGTAGGTAGTCGGAATTAAATTAATCCTGGCTGGTACATATGGTGGAGGTGCCGAGTAATAAAACGCGATTGTGAGATCGTAATAATCGTTTGCACGCGAGTAAGCTTAAAATACTTCATATAAAAAAATGATATTTCACAAAAAATGCATAATTTCGTAATTTTGGTGGAGGTGCCAGGTAGTCGAAATTAATCATGGTAAAGACTGTCCGAAACTTTGAAAACTGAAGGCTGAAATTGAGCTTAAAATTAAAACTGATTATCACTCTTATGTGCTTGTTTTTCTTTTAAATTAATCATTTGCTGTCCTGGAATTTGTGATACTGATAATTTAAACTAGGCGTATTAAAAAAAAAATTAATATATTTTTATTTTTAAGGCGCGAATGTTCAAACTTAAAAAAAACATTTTTGCACATCTCTAGGCATTACACATAATATTTACATATTTACTTGTAGAACCGTGCAGATAAGCCGAAGTACATACAGCACGTGCGTGGAATGTAACCTACTCCTCCTGTGACCGATATACCAGCGCTGACGCCGGTGACAGGCAACGATTAGTGAACTGTTTAGTGTCACGTTATCACGCAACTTAAAGGTTCATCGCACCGGCGAGAAGTAATTGTTCACTCTCGAGTAAGATGTACAATATTACAAGTAGGAAAGTATCGACTACTCATCCAGGTTTTAAGGTGATGTTGGGGTTTGTTGATTTTCACATCAATAAATCAATTACAACTGGGTTTTTTACACCTATGTTTCAAATTCAACTATGTTTTCGCTGTTCTATTAGATTAATATATTTCAAATAACCACATTAATAATATTGAGTCATTATCCAAAGTAAATCCAAAAAGCAATACAATGAACATAAAAAGATGAGAGGTATTTGTTATAAATCGTGACTTATACAACATGAGCAAACGATGAACATGATGAGAAAACATTTTCAATCTGGTACGTATTGTAAAACGAATTAAGTCAATCGTTACCTTATAAAAAACTACATCCAGGAAAATTTTAAAATTTTAAAAAGAGGAACATACACGCAAAGTTAATGTTTTCAGAGTCGTGTTCTGGTTGGGTTTGACCACGCTGGATGTCCAATGTGACACCACACTCCGAGCCAGCAACGAGCCTCCAAAACTCTCTGAAACCGTTGTTGCCACCGCAAGCCACACACACACACATCCACACACCTGGAGCCAATGTGACACCACCCACCGAGCCTCCAAAACTCTCTGAAACCGTTGTTGCCACCGCAAGCCACACACACACACATCCACACACGTGTAAGCACGAGCCTAGCCAAGATGCTGCCTCGCGGTGTATTTGATTAATTCTATGATCTGGTTTAGCAAGAAACATCACCTCGTGCGGTTTGGCCTTGCTCTCGAGGACGGGCGACGTACGGGCCATTGACCATCCGCCCGCCAAAAGGTTCATTGGGCCCAAAACCAAGTCTTCACCATGGAATAGCTATACCGAAGGGAAGGTCGAGCGGAGAAAATGAATCACGAATTATGAGTGATGAATTCCACGATTCGTCATTTGAAGCGAGACGACACCTGTTTTGTTTGGATCGCAGACACCTCGTAAACAAACCTGATTGATTCTGACGGGCTAAGGTCGCCGGCCTCAACTCATTACTGACTGAGCAACCGACTCCAGTGTAGCCGAGAGCGGCAGTGCTCTTTCAGTTGAGTGTGAGCAGGTCTGACTGCATGACAAACTAATCTCACACAGTTTTAGGCTGGCTCGAGACTGCCTCATGCTGTTCATGCAGAAAATATGCCAAAACTTTAACTTGAATTGGCACTTTCCAATTACTGTGATGCTTCAATTATATTATTTTTATTGAATTCACTTTTTTTTAAATTACATTAATTAATTTGTTTTGGTAGTGTTCTGTGTTGTCAAAACCTAATTGTACAGGACAAGTGCAACACAATTAAATATATTTTCAATACACTTGTATTTTCATATATGACTGTGATATATGTTATTCGTTGCAATTATTGCAACAAACAAGAAGATTTGAACATTGTTGTCTCCTTGTAATGTATATTAATAGGATAGACTAAAAAAAAATAAATAAATTAAATAACAATTATAAATATAATATAAAAAACAAAACGCTCCAAAAAAAATATTTGCATGTTCAAAAAGTATTTTAGAATAATATATGTCAAAGTAATTTGTGTTTTAATTTTATTAGCGGTAGATAGAAAATATTGATTTTTTTGTTTATATTATGAATTGTTGAGATGTATACATATTTTTGTAGGAGATTTGCGGTACAAGGCCGTTGGGACGCATTGAAAATCTAGTTGATAACCTTTTGTATGAATATTAACGATACATTTGAATAAAACTGATAGATATTAAACCAACAACGATATAATATTAAAGAAAGCGTAGTGACTAAAAATAATTTGATATTAGTACTCCAATTCATTCGAATTATACCTCGACGATTATGAAACACATTTCATTAATCTAACTTTAGAGCGGTATAGTAGAAAGCGTGCCGAAACATTTCATGAAAGTAAGTAAACCCTGATTTATTCTTGATAACCTCGAAGGATTTGACAGTTGCTCTCGAATTGCAAGACGTAATAGATTACAATGATTCCGGCGTGATCCTAAATCATAAACAATGTAAATACGTTTATATTTTTTAAGTTGTGATTAATAAGTGATACTCTGAATGTCAATCCACATCCTTAAAATTAAAACAATGATTCCAAGGCGGATCTAAAAGTAAACAAGTTTAAATTAGGTATAGTATTGTATTCACAAATTAGTTATTAAATAGATTGAGATACGAAGATGATTAGACGTTATTTGTATAGAATAATTGAATACTGCGATGAACCATAAAAGGTGTGAACCTTGACACATCCACGGCAATTGTTTCGGTATAGGCCTAGTAGGAGAAAATTATAAACAATGCTAACATTATTTAATTGTCACCCCAAGGTTATAATTTTACTGTTTATTTTTAAAAACGTTAAACCAAATCGTCACAATTGGTATTTTCCGTTATACTTATCATAATAATGATAACAATCAAAATCTATAGCATACAAGGGAGAGTGGAAACTGGCGACAAAAAAGTAAGCTTTGCTAATCAAGAATGTTGGCTCATGGGCGTTTGCCGTTGGAATGTGGTAGGCCATGCAATGCAGTTTGTGTGGGACCAGACCCGAAATCAGAACGTTAGTGTTTTTATAGTAAACCGCCAGTCGAACGATTTATCTTATAAGCTTGAGCTTCGCATCAGCAGGAGGTCTCAATGCAGTATGCAAACTACAAGAGGAACCTGGAATTTCGTTTGCGAATCTTCAATCATGTTAATGAGTTGTCCCATAAGAACGAACAGCAATTATTCACACCTAGGTATAAGTGCACCGAATATATCATTCGCTCAAGTATTTGGTTAAGTGTTATATTAATTATCTTTCCTTTGGCATGCAGTCTAGGGTAGAGTTAAGTAGTGCTCAGTCTATTCTACACTGCCAAACGACTACTGCGGTCTGCCAATCTGGGACCTTAAAATCTATTAACTTTAAACTGCCACGTTTTTGGAAATCTTTCTCATTTAAATTTCACTTTTGCTATGTTTTCTAATTTTTGTTTATAATAGGGAATTTGCATAAGTACCAGATATCGGTAAAAGTATGTGCAATTTGTAGATATTCGTCTATAAAAAAACGTTAATTTCATGTTTTTAAAGTTAATCGTTCAATATCTGTTAAAGGTCAAAGTTTGACCTTTTAAATTTCCCGCACATTTATTTTGAAACGGCTGCCTACGTCACCGGCCTTCATGACGAACACGGCCGCCTAGATAAACAACGAAATTCTCTCTTTTTACCAAAGTCTTTGGTTCTTACAACAATGGGCAACAATAAACAGAAGTTGATGTCCTTTTCCAAGTTTCATAATCAACATTTCGTTTTTACTTATTATTAATTAAAATGCAGTTAAAGCTTACGTTGTGATATTTCTAAATGTATAAAATAAAATATTAATCATATTAGAACAAACTAGATGTCAAAATATGCTTCCACAGCTAAGATAATCTCCGAAAGCGATTAACTTGATATATCGTTACGTGATTGGTTGATTGGCATCATGAAGGCTGGTGACAGGTATGAACTCCCTGTTTTTTCATTTCGGCCCAGAAAATAATATGTTATGAAATTCCCTTATTTACAAACGTACTATTTAAAATTTCAGAGACTTGATAGTATTTTTGATCATGTAATTTGTTCAACCCAGTACCATATATATCATGAATTCTAGATGTTTTTGTTCTGTTTGATCCTTTCACCTCTACTCTACTCCGTCTCATTTTCATCACCTTTGAGTCTTTAAATCACTCTATTATTTCGTTCTCTCACTATTTATCATATTTAGATTGTTTTATGATTTTGATATTTTATAACACGACTAATCCGATCTTGATGGAAATTTTCGGAAGACCTTCGAAACCTATAAAATTAGATATGCTATGACTTCGGGCACAGTAAAATACATGTTTTTCATAAAAACGCACTATTTAATTTTTTCCGAATGTAGGAATGCTGCAAATTGACCACATACGTTCATCCATCAACGACCCTATAGAAGCGCTCGCGAAGAGGCATAGAAAATTTAATATTTGCTCTTCGAGACGGTAAGTGGTGTTAGGTGAGTATAAACGTCACTTTAGAAAAACTTATGCTGTATTTGAACCCTCTACACTCCACAGTACTACACTTCTGCCCTGTGTCCAAACCACCGCGGAGCAGCGATACTCGGTCGTCGCACAGCTAACAAGCTAACAGCCAAGGACGTCGGGTACCAAATGAATTATGCAATATTTGGGGCGACACCAAAACATTAGCAAGCTCTTAAAAGATAATTGAAAATATAAACTTCATTGTGTGTCGGCCAAATAATTATGCCGAATATCTTACATAAATAGGTGTCTTGATATTTTAATTTGGTTGATCGTCCAAAGCTCAAAAATTAATTAAATGCACTCTATACAGATAGATTAGTACTATGTTATAATGTCAGTTTTATATTTTGGTTATGGTTACAATTGTAAGGCATATTTTGATTTTCTACTTTGCAGTTGAATTTCTTATTTTGTATGCATCATGGAGAACACGATTGGTTTTATCCAAGTTTTCTATAATTTGCTGTTTAATCGGGCATATTCGTATGATTAAGGGCATTGTGATGAGATGTCTACGGACGAAACCATTACAATAACTTTATATCTGTAAATGCACTTAAGCTTTACAACACTATGAGGATGAAAACCGACAGTGTTGGCTCGGGCGCTAAGCGCTCGACTCTGATTCAGTCACAGATGAGTTCTAATGTTAATGTCAGTTATATTGGTTATGTTTTGAAATGTGAGGCCACATGTGATTTACTACTTGCAGAGGATTTTATTTTAATGCATCATGGAGAACACGGTTGTATTCCAAGTTGATTTCTACTAATTGCTGTTTAAGGGCTATTCGTATGACTAAGGGTTGTCAGGAATTTATGACGGAGAAAGCATTTAAAAACTTTATATCTTAAGTCCTTCAGCTTGACAAACTATGATGAAAGATAATATAATCGGGTAGTAACTCTAAGGTACTGTATTCTAGGGCTGGATCCAAACTCAGTTTATGCTGGTTATTTCAGCCACAGCTAAAAAATTATTGCGAGTGTTTTCTTTTAATACAAAAATGATGTAAGAGTGGGAAAAACTAATCCGAAATAAAAAGAAAAGTTTCTATACTCAATGGTAAAAGTGTGTATTGCATTACTTCGCTTTAGTTGAGCTATAGAGTAAACAGTTACCAAAATATACATGTTATCAATGTGGCCCTTCTGAACGCTCCAATCACGAACACAGTCCCTTTATTTATTTTTATTTTTTATTTTATTAACACATTGATGCGATAGGTTGTTAGAAAAGGGATAGCCCTTTCACATTTATTGTCTATAGCAACCTACTAAATACTAATACTAATACATTGAAATTAAATCAATTTAAAATACATAACGCAATAATAGAAAACAATGAGTGTAAACAACAACAAACATTATATAGTTGCACTCTTTCGGGACCTCTGGAAAGTATAACCACGCCCACAGGTAATTTATGATTTGGTGGCAGATCCACCATTTCTTTAGTAGATCGAACTGTACCAAAGTGTGTCAATTAGAGCCATTTAAAGTGACTTGTTTTGTTATACATGCATATGAATATGAATTATTCAAAACCCCTCTATATGTACATAAATAAAAAAACAAATTGCAAGCATTTTTTTATTGCCGAGTTACCGTTCGTTGCCCACTCGAACACAACAAACTTAAGACCTCCTCTAGCTTGTAAAGTGAGCATTATTATTGTAAATTGACTAAACAGCGCGATACAAGATAAGGCTATTAAACCGTCATGTGAACATTGTCGTGCTATACACGTCTAGGTTCAGTTACGTGGGGGGCCTACGGTAAGTTGTCACTTTCAAGGTTTTTCAAAGTTCATATGAACAACGATTTGTGTATACCTACTTCTCTTAATGTATGTTTTATTTTTATTCTCCTAGTGGCCACGATTGCAAAATATGTTCTTCAATTCGACCCATACCCCGTATATATTTAAGGTTCAATGGCATTCATCGAGCATACCTCCTATTAAATCTTTTTGTTTCAGCAGGATGCAAGGTTGCAAATTTAACTATGCTCATTGTGATTCTGCTTCGTCGTTAGACAAACGCTTTGAAACGTTACCGGTTTTGAAATCATTCCTGTCACCAATATGTGACACTGCAATATAAAGATAACTGAATTGTTATTAGCATCTGCAGGTCCCTTGCCAAAATATATCAGTAAGAGGGAGAAAAGCAGTTATATAAGCATACATTTTCCGTCAGTGATATAGAATACATTTTCAAAATTACATTTTGGGTGTAATGTAAATCTAAGCTTTAAACATATTTGGATAAGCGAAGCGAAGACTTCAATTTCACTGACCCCCAAAAAATTTAGCTCGTTTATTTTTTATTTTATTTTTTGTTTGTTTTTTTGTCTGTTTTTTAATTCTCTACCAGGCAAACGGCTTATCCGATCTTGATGAAAATTGGAGGGGACCTTCGAAATCTCTAAACTTAGAGGTGTATTGTTTTTTGGTACAATCGAAGAAATATTTCACATGAATATCGTACTTTTCCGATTTTTTTTTTTGTGCGATATTTTCGTGACATTTGGGCCGATTCTAACCAAACGGGTGGGGTTACAGCGTTCACATTTCACATGGACATTAAGGTAATGGTGATGTAGTACCTTTTGAAAGAAAAACTTGAAAAAGTTAGCCAGAATCCATAGAAATAAAGCTTTTAATATAAGTTTTTTGATTTTTTGTGTGATATTTTCGTGCCATTTGGGCCAATTCTGACCAAACGGGTGGGGCTTCAACGTTCATATTATACATGGGCATTAAGGTTATGGTGATGAAGTACCTTTTGAAAGAAAAAGTTGAAAAAGTTAGCCAGAATCCATAGAAATAAAGCTTTTAATATAAGTTTTTACGGTAAATAATAACAAATTGACAAGTAACAATAGAAACTTGACAACAATCACCTACAATGCGTAGGCAGCAAAACAAAGCACTTGCAAAAGTAAAGATATCTCACGCAAACTAAAAACTTTAAAAAATCTCATCCATCAACGCGGCGGGACTTAAGCGTTTTCCTAGTTTAGCAGAATGGACACACACTATAAACGTATTTCTCTTTCGTTTAATTAGTCTTTTGCTTACTGGGAAAATATGCGATCGCGAACAGTTTAAAAAAACTCTCACGAGTCACGTGAAATTGTACCCACTAAAGCTTGCAATGGGAATCAACATATTCTGTTTAGTCAAAATTCATCATTTCTAGGGCGTTGTTATGGGGCGGCCACGTGTACGACGTTGCACTAATTTAGTCTACAACACAATCCCTGGAAAACCACCCCTCCGCATCCCTGGTTACCTACTTAGCAGTGTACCCTACAATGGGTAGATGGGAAGTAAGAATGGAACTGGGAAGGGTTGTTACACGATGTTAATAAAAAAAAAACCCCACCCCGATTGATGATTCTAGCCAAACACGTAACACGAGAGTGGTGGTGATTACGATGCACGGATGAGCCATAACCTAGGTTAGAAACAGTCCTGTAATTCGGTTGCGCCTTGATATTATTACGGTAATAATAAAACACCTGTGTAATCTTTCTTTCGAATTGCGGTACTGTGCTGATCATTCTTTATTTAAGGGCCATGACCTTTCGTGGAGAAGCAAGAGCGTGCCTGCAGATAAATTACCTTGTCTAACAAGTGTCCAGTCACACTAAAGAAGATTATATAAATCACTTGACCTTTATGGAATAATAAACTACTGCAAACTTGATTGTGCAGGTGATTTACACGCCAGTTATGTCATAACTGAAAATAGTATTGAAAGATTTAGGTGTGGTATCACCAGAAAAAAAGCCGGCAATCTGGAAAGTAGCTTGTTCTGTATAAAATGCCTTTGCAAGTAAGCACATTTTGGCACACACGTACGTCACAATATAGTACGGTATGATTAAAGTTCCTCCGCCGTTTGGAGAAGAACAACTCTTCTTGTTATTAGTAAAATTAAATTTATCATGGTTAACCTGCTCAAGGACGATTAGATGTAATTGTGAAAGGAATGTTGAATTGCTATTTAATTGAGAGGGCCCAATCCCTTACATTCGCAATAATGACTGAGGGAAACCATGGAATAAATATTAATTCAAGATTGTCGGTGATGAGAGTCGAACCCGAGACCTCTCGAATCAGAGTCTTGCGTGATATGCTTGCCGAGCTCGAGAAAACCAGGTTGTTACGCAGAAATCAGAGATTTTTTGCGTCCTATGAGTTGTGGTTTGAACCAAAATGTTTAGTAAGAATGTGTGATTGACGCTATAGGAGCACATTTTCCAAAAATTGCTCACTAGTGTTTTTAACTGACCGTAAATATGCCATCAAACAGGTAAATTGTATTAATTTCGCAAGCTTGCGTAGTGAAAAAATATTTTAAATGTAAAAATGTGCTATAGTAGACACATGCGCTCATCCCTTGTTATAACATCTTCCCAAAAATCTAGATTTTTTGGGGTGAAAATTGGAGGTCCAAAAGTGGTCCATGGATACTGTAGGTGAAATTAGCTGGATTTTCCGTCCAAGCGAATTTTTAAATGGACATTTAACATTGTAAAAAAGTTGGCCCGAGCTCATCAAACCGTCTTAAGCATATCAATCAATCATTATGTTAATCACTTTTTACTTTCTTGCAATATTATAAGTCCAGCACGAGTTTTTATTTGCAAATGATACTTCCAAAAGCAGTGATTGTGGTTTAATTAAAATTAACTATCAGCAAGAGATGGATGTCTCGATACATTGCATGCACTGTATGCCAGAAATATCCAGTCAAGGCCGTGTTATTTTGACAGTTCTAAGTTACCAATAATTCTAATTTATTCCTCGATCAGAACATTCACAGGCTTCGAATGCACACTGACATTAGGAATCACTAACTAGCCAACAAGATTTTCATGCAACTGTATAATACTAGGAAGCTTCGCAAACGCTTTTTCAGACGCGTTGTTGGATGAGCGAATGTTTTTTAAACGAAAAAAGCGTAAAATTGCGATTTACATGAGAAATTATTTTACGATTGCGCTCAAATTTCACAAAAATATATAAATTCATAAAATTAAGGTTCTGTGAAAATATCATTACAATCGGATAAAGCATGTAGATGTTGTAAGTCGAAGAATTTTTTTTTTAAACGAAAAAAGCGTAAAATTGTGATTTTCATGAGAAATCATTTTTAAGGTTCTGTGAAAAAATCATTACAATCGGATAAAGCATGTAGGTGTTATAAGTCAAAGAATGTTTTAAAAATTTCAAAAAAATCGTAAAATTGCGATTTTCATAAAAAATAATATTTTGGTTGCGCTCAAATTTCACACGAATATATTAATTCATAAAATTAAGGTTCTGTGAAAAAATCATTATAATCGAATAAAGCTTGTAGGTGTTTTAAGTCAAAGACAATTTTTTGAAATCGAAAAAAAACGTAAAATTGCGATTTTCATGAGAAATAATTTTTAGATTGCGCCCAAAAACGTGGCAGTTCTAAGTTCTGAGATTTCGAAGGCCTCCAGAAAATTTCATCGCAATTGGAGTATCGGTTTACCCGGAATCGTGTTAACAAACACACAAAAATACATACAGAAAAAATAGGAAAAGCGAAAAAAAATCGTAAAATTGCGATTTTCATGAGAAATAATCTTTCGATTGCGCTCAAAAACGTGGCAGTTCTAAGTTCAGAGATTTCGAAGGCCTCCAGAAAATTTAATCGCAATTGGAGTATCGGTTTAGCCGGAATCGTGTTAACAAACACACAAAAATACAAACAGAAAAGAACAAGAAAATCGAAAAAATCGTAAAATTGCAATTTTCATGAGAAATAATTTTTTTATCGATTTTTTTTAACCGTGCAGTTCTAAGTTCAGAGATTTCAAAGGTCTCCAGAAAATTTCATCGCAATTGGAGTATCGGTTTAGCCGGAATCGTGTTAACAAACAGAAAAAAAGAAAAAAAAGAAAAAAAACATTCCGGATTTTTTTCTCCAGTGTAGTGAAATGGAATCTTCGCTTCGCTCATCCAATAATGTAAATAACGGACGTTTTGATAACGAATCAGGAATCACGTAACACTATGCATCCAGTGCTTAAAATACAGCAAAGCATATAGAATACATTTTAAGGTTGTTTCGGACGGAATCGTTTGTTTGTTCGGTGTTTCTTATTTAATATACTGGTCTCTCGTTGGCCATTGTTCGCTCGTCGATGGCGTCGGCGTCGAAGGATTGACTTTTAGTCTGCTTTAACTTAAAGCTCCCCACTGAAAATCAATTGTGACTGAGTTCAAACTAAATCCGATTATTTATTGATTGATTTTATTTAGAAATGAGTATTTGCAAAAGCAACCAAAATTAGATCTTCAAATGTTTGTTTTAGGTGTTTTTGCTATGAACGCAATTTATTGTGCTATTCAAAACAATGAATGGTAAAAGATTAATATGAAGGCAAAAATAAAGAATAGTGACTTACGTGGGACTCAAATAGTCGTCCCGTATACGTTCTGGACCAAATCTAAAAAATAGTCGATGGTACTTTTTAATTTATTTTAATGAATATTCTCAAATAGTATACAAAATATATATTATCATCGTTTAAAATAAATGATGCACGTTCCCCCGTCATTGTCTATATACTACTGCAAGATACTGCAAGATGCTGCAAGATGTTTTGGCCGATTATCTTAAAACATTATTTTGACATATTCGTTCAATAAAATTGTATGGAGGATTTATATAACATAGCCAAGAGTGGAAATTCAAAATTATAATATTGTTAAAAATCTTGGCCTTTCTTATATCGTATACGTAAACGGTTAAAGCAAATCATTACTCAATAGTTAAAAAGATAGTGAATACATTAGAGTCCTCGTAAACGATTCTATTATCGTCCGAGCAATAAGTCTGACAACGTTTGACCTTTAGACTAAACACATCGCGCGTGGAAACCGTTAACCAATGATGTGTACTGAAACAATGTGAAATATGAGGAGACATAAATCGTCGAGACATTCATCAGAAATATTGCGCAATTTCTTTCCTCACGCACTCGCGTGACCGGCCAAATCGGTCGCATGTCGCTTTGTAACGTGCGCTGCATCTTGATGCGTCTGAGCGTGCTGGCGAGGACAATGATTCCATTGCAATCAACAGCAGGCAATAATTATAGCGGTTTAGCGGTTCAGTTACTGACCACCCGAGGTAGCGTCGTCGTCAACGACGCACTATAATCACCGATCCGGAAAATTGTACATTCAATACACTGTTTAAAACTGCATCCAAAACGAGCACCATTATACATGTGTGTCCACCGTGGCATCACTTCGGAAGATTATCAAGGGCTCTCTAAAACCGTCTCCGAAGAAAAACATTATTTTCGATTTTTTAAATTTAATATTTTATTTAACTGCGACAAGTTTCGTACTGATAAGAGCTCATAAACATCGGCATAACGTATTTTTAGTACTGCCTCCTCGTGGCAGCTCAGTCGATAAAACACTATAACCACGAATCAGGCACTCTAAAAGTAACTCAGAAAAAGAGTAATACCACTTTTACTTTTAAGTCAAGATTTGTTTATATATCCAAAAAAATCCATTTTCAAGACGATAGTGATTAACTTCGTAAAGCTCCTAAATATGGGCATAGTTTATTTTGTAGAGATTGACAGAAAAATTCAGGTTCATTTCCAAATTACATGGAAAAAAAACAAGAATCAAGAATGTTATATTATTAGATGTAATGTAAAATTGCTGCACATCTGTATTTAAATTGTAAATAAATAAATATATAAATATGAATAAAAAATGTAAACACCATTTTAACGCATTCATAAAACATCACCGTTTTACGATAAATTTACTCCTCGACAATAATTATTCTTATTTTCTATATATTTGAATTAGATTATAGAGTATTTAGTATTTACTATAAAATTGTTATCATATAAAACGACCATAATAATGATTAATAATGATGTAACGCGATAAATGGTGCTACACTCGCGAGTACGTGGTGTCAACCCGTGCGTTGAAATCTCCGCGGCTTGTGTTGTTCAAGTTTCGGATACCTGCCAAGCAACAAGGCATATTGAAATAACTGCAAGCCATGTCTTGATTACCGAGTGTTAATCCGCCCTGCATACTTAAATAATAGGTTCTCATTAAGGAATTCCTTCAAAACGCTTGTAAATTATCCTTCAGGGGAAAATTAGAATAAGAACATTGAAATCTCGTAATCGGTAACAAACAGCAACCAGTTATACCAGGTAAGATTTGATTTGTTTTTATTAACTATCGTCATCTCCGGCTTAAGATTCTAAAACGCTGGTCGTTATTTCTGCGCAGACGAGTGATTACAGAGTAGTTCGATGCATCTCATTGGATACTAAGTACACACAAGAATAACATTCTAATTAAACACTTTAAGTGCATTTAAAATGTTAAACGCCCATCTGAAACGCAACTGCAACTCAGACAATATCATTCTTTTCCTCCTACATGACTGACACATTCGACATAACAAATCGCTTTATCTCGATTGGCACGAAATAATAATTCCTGAGATTAAATCCCCCGCCAAGATGTATTAGTGACAGTACGGTACCTTGGGCTAGACGCGGGATTAATGAAACCCATGCAGGGCGTAACCAAAGTCCGTGTCAAGGTAAACATTCAGCAGACCGCGAAGAAACAGGAACTACTGAAATAATGTCGTATTGCTCCCCTATGAAACAAGTGTTATTTAGGGACTATTTTTTTTAATTACAATAATTTTTGAGGTTTTTGCTCGGTAGTTAAAAAAAAAACTGTAAGGTCATAATTTTATAGTGATGTTTTTTCTTACACAGTATTTGTGTTTTTGAAAATAGTTTTGACAATCCTACCCGAGTCCACGAAACCCACATTGCTGTTGAGGCGAGGCCCGATAAGCACGTGCACACCAACCACTGTTGTTACCCACCTGATGGCAATAGGTTATCCACGTACGTAGGTACGTCCGGCGCACGCTTGCGCGGAAGCTTGTGTGTGCTGACGAGGACTAGCTGCGCCACTGAAGACTCACTCGTCCTGTGGTAGGTTACTCGACGAGATTTGTGCGCACGCAAGCGGCCGAGGAGGAACTTGTCCACTGACCACACCCTGACTTCGGCCAACAGACGTCTTGGACCGCCGAGGACGCACCTTGGAACGGTGGGGTTGGGAGGGTGAGGGCGATGAACCAATCAGAAGGCGTTCAATTTCAAATTTCAACTCGAACTTAATAATTTCAGTCATGTGGCTTATTTGGGAACAATCTTATTAAAACATACATTCAAAAACAAAAATCCAAATGGTTGTGTGGGCACACGAACACTTTTCATATAAGGTACGGTACTTCAATAACTTTCCAGGCAAACTAAGACAACTAGGCCACTAGTTTGGTAATAATGTTTTTGCAGCGTAGTACAACATGTCCAAGATGAATTTAAAAGGGCTCAATAGTAATCCCAGTATCGCAAGGAAAATCTTAAATTATCAAAACCTTTTTTAAATAAGGATTGTCGGGGAACCTAAACGTTTAGAAGTGGAGAATCTTGTGCTCTACCAAGTAACCACAACTCACCCATCACCCCATCATAAAAATTTGATATTGATACGTGAATATACGGGTTGCTACTTGCTTTCCAACGAAAACTTCAAAGTTTATTAATTTTTTCTTATCCAAAACACTAATTGAACTAGATGCATCTATCTATCCTATGACCCTGCCCTAAACTAGTCCACGATTAACTCTGAGATAAACGAACAAACATTGGCATTTATATAACAACGAAATCAAATGGATGGCATTCACGTATGAAATCAATAATTCATCAACACAAAATCCTAAACACTGCAAATAAATATTGCCAAATGAACATAGAAGTAGATTTCAACATAAGTTTCACAATGACAACACTTGGTATTGGGAAAACATTAATTGATTGAACGTCACTCATAAGGGGATAGCAAAAGTTCTATAATAATTTTAAAATTACCTCGTTGCAATAAATTTTTCACTCTTTAAGTGGATATCATTTTAAACTGAAAAAATATCATGTTATATAATTTATTTTTTTAAATCTTCAAATAACTTAATCTTTGTTCAATATAACTCTCGACATCGATTATTAACGCTTTAACAAATTTTCCAGATTAATTATTTATTTTTGACATTCCTAATGCTTACATTGAATACGACTGGTGTGAAGAAAATGATGGTGAAATAAAATTAATATATTATTATGTTGGTATTGCGAGAGTTGCGTTTATTACACTAGTATTCTATAAAATGTATCACTTACGTTAGGATCTCGTTATGCAAAGAATGCAGATAGGTTACGACGAGTTACGGCATTACCGATGCGGGGTGATACTTAATATTGAAAAGGGAAGATGGAATGCGTATGTTGACAGGGAACCGACTATGTATGTTATAAGTATAACGTCTACTGTATTAAAACATCACGGAGTAATGTTGCTGCGGAATAAGATGTACGTACGTCGTGAAATGGATGAAATCTCTTAGAATTGACCCCGACGAACTCGAGATGAGTCGGCTAATATAATTCACCATCCAACACGATTTTATTAATGCGAAAAACACCTTGAGGAATTCGAAGATCGCCAGTAGCCCAAGTCTTGAACTGTAAGCTTTCAATCAAGATGATCGTTAATCGTTCAACAAGTTATTTTAAAATGTGATCTTGAATGAGAAAAAAACCTCGGGAGAACTTTCAGTCGAGGTTGGCGCGGTTGAATGTTTGTATTCGAGAGCTCATGAGTCCCACTTTGAGCTTGAACTACATCTAGCTGTAGGTGCTTGAGTAGAGTAGTGGGAGTATGTCTGAAAATTATATTTTGTATCTTTTGGGTACGGTAAAATTGGAAACGTCTGAAAATGAGCATTTTGAATTTTAATACTTTTGCATGTAACATCCGCTGCTCTACTGCAATGCCTCTGAGGAGTTTATTTATTTATTGGTCACCAACAACAGGTATAAAACCCACAAGTGTTAGGTTATTAAAACTAAACAATTAAGACATCAATTCAAAACCAAACAAATACGATAAACAAAACATTAAATACATGAACAAGTACTATAAAATTAAAATTATACAACAATATACAACAAGCAAAACTTGAATAACAAAACTATAAATGTATATAAAACGGCTGAAAGTCCAAGATGAACGAAGAAAAAAAGCTGAGGTTATAAAATACAAAAGTGGTGAAAAGGTGATAATGGTACGAGTGATAAATGAGTCATGCTGGTAAACTGGCATAAACAGCTGCTTTAAATGAATTAAGTTTCATGTGGTTGATGTCAATATCTGTATTAATGGCTAATAATTTGTTGTAGGTGCCTTGAATTCGGTTGATGGGGGAAAATTTAAAAACATCAATACGAGCACATGGAATTTTGAAGGGGATGTACTTTCTTGTAAATTACGGGGGTTCTTGCAAGTACATGCCACAAAAAGTGATTGCATCATTTAATTTTTAAACCATATATAACAAGCTTGGTACTCTTTTTATTGGAAGCAACAATAACAACACAGTACCGAATCACAAAAATTAGATATTTTAATAAACTTGGCCGTGTATACGCAAACAATGCCACTTCTACGGTAAGGTGAATGCGTAGCTGTAAAGACACGTCAACGTCAAGGCTAAGGGCTAGGCGGGAGGATGTTTAATAACGACAAGTGATTAATGAAGCTTTGCTGAGAGTGACCTTGCGTTCGCTCTGATTTACATAGCTGACACTCACTGGAATTCTGCGTCCAAGAACAAAACAATCCAGACAACATGTCAAGGGCATGAATAGAGTTAGTACAATTTTGTAAATTTTGATAATTATTAATAAACAGTAAGTGCGGGTAGGGAGTACCCAAAATAGGAAGCGATTAATCAACAGATTGTCGAAGGATATACGAAATAGAACCTCATACATGCAACACAATGCAATACAACTAGGAAAACGCTTAGTCCGCCGCGTTGTTGGATGAGCGTAATTGGTGCATTGAGCTGCCATGTGTTATGCGGATTTTCTGTTGTTCTGTGAAAAAATCAATACTAAGTTGAAGATTTTTTTAAAAATTAATTTAAATTAAATGAAAAATAACTTAAATTTTAATTTTTTTTAATTAATTGTAATTTAAAAAAATCGAAAAAATCGTAATATTGAAATTTTCACAAGAAATAATTATTGATTGCGCACAAATTTACACAAATATGTGAATTTATAAATTTAAGGTTCTGTGAAAAATTATTACAATAGGAGTACATTGCCTAGGGTTATAAGTCAAAGAATTGTTTTAAAAAAGAAAAAAATCTTAAAATTTCGATTTCATGAAATAGTTTTGATTGCTGCTTAATTTTCACACGAATACTAAATTCATGCAATGGAAGGTTCTTGTCAAAAATAATTAAATTTCGGACTAAGCATGTAGGGTTATAAAGCTGAAAGAAATTTTTACGACGAATAAAATCGTAATTGCGATTGTCATGAGAACCGTTTTTGATTGCGACTCAAAAACTGGCAGTTACTTTCGATTCAGAGTTTCGAAGGCCTCCAAAAATTTCAATCGATTGAGTATCGGTTTAGCGGAATCGAATGTTAACAGACACACAAAAATACGAAAAAAGAAAGGAAAAAAAAAAAAAAAAAAAAAAAAACATCCGGATTTTTCTAACAGTAGTGAATGGAATTTTCGCTTCGTCGCTAAGGACGCTACGCTCTCCAATAATCTTATTAAAAGGAAAATATTTAGACTAAACACTGTTCTAATGCGTTGTAGTATAACTAGGAAAAGCTTAAGTCGCGCGTTGTTGATGAGGTAATGTCAATTGAGCTGCATGTTTATGCGATTTTGCTGTTGTTCTGTGAAAAATCATCTAAGTTGAAGATTTTTTTTAAATTAAATTAAAGCTAAATGCAAAATTGAACTTAATTTAAATTTTTTAATAATTGTAATTTAAAAAAGAAAATTCGTAATAATTGAAATTTTCATAAAATTCGAATTGCGCACAAATTTACACAAATATTGAATTTATAAAATAGGTTTGTGAAAAAATTATTAAACAGGATAAAGCATATAGTGTTATAAGTCAAAGCAATAGTTTTAAAAAAGAAAAAACTACAATTTGATTTCCATGAGAGATATCATTTTGCCGATTACGCCAAATCGCGAAGAAAACTTAATTCATGATAAGGTTCTGGAACAAATCATTACATCGGTTAAAGCATTAGGTGTTAAAAGTCAAAAAGTTTTAAAAATCGAAAAAAATCTAAAATTGCGTTTTTATGAGAAAATCCCATGCGCTCAAAGTGCAGTTCTAAGTTCAAGAGATTTCGAAGCCCATGAATCATCGCAATCGAGTATGTTTAGCCGAATCGTGTTAAAGACACAAATACGAAGAAAAAAAAAACATTCGGATTTTTCTCGTGTAGGAATGAATCTTCGCTTCCTCGCTACGCTGCTACGCTATCCAAATTTCCATTAATGATAATTAGTGTTTACTTGTCTTCTCTGAATTTTGAGCCCTTTTATTCAATCAACGTTATGGCTCAAATGGCTCAATTGAGTACAAAAAGTGTAAGATCTTAATGCACTCTCTGCAGCTAAACCAATGCCTATTCAATATGTTATGAAAGTGTGATTATTGACTAACACATCATGTTACTACAGATTTCGCAGATATCCTGACCGCAAGACCGACGGAGAATTAAGAGGCTTGCTCAGATGGGAAAAGTAGCCACGGTTGACATTAGTTTCTATTTTAACAATACTCTCAATTTGTGACGATGTTATTACAACAGTAAAAGGGAGATAGGTATTACATAATATAATTCTTGCACCTAACATTTTTATAGTGATCATGTTCCTGGTGGCGGTGCCGGTTGAATACCATTTTGAGAGAGATTAGCGCGACAGAAGATTCGCTCCCTAGAAATACATTTGTCAAGATTATTTTTATTTGGGTACGATGTTATTACAGACAGTAAAATGCGAATTAGTATTACAATTATCTTGCACCAACCCGTTTTATAAGTGACTCATTGTCTCCTTGTGGCGGTGACGTTGAAATCCAGTTAGAGAGGATTTAGCGGCGATACGACAGATTGCCTAGAAATACTTTAAATTATTATTGTTTTACGCATATCACCGATAATAGACTTATGGAAGTCAGTGCACACTGAGATTAGATCATATTTCTATTTGTGAATAATAAAATAGTGGGTTCAGTCGTTATTGCAGTTCATAAAATAGAATAGAGTTAACTGTATTCATTAAACTTCAATAGGTGTATTCTAATTACTACTTACCAGTCAGTACATAACCTCTCAATTACTGGGTTCTTATCTCGACAGGATCACTCATATTAAGCGATTGAGGTAGGTGTAACCATAAAAACTGGAATTTAATTTATTTTATGAAAATAAAGTATCCAATCAATCAATGAACGTTTATAACAATATTTAAATAATAAGTAATTATTTACTGCAAAACTAGACTTTACTAAAACCGATGCTATTAGATTATCTTGCAGTCGCTAAGACTTGCTCCTAGTTGCTCGAATAACTTAAGCAGTAAGTTTGTTTACATTATTTTGTTGTTATTGACTGCCAGGCCGCGAATGAAAGGGATTCGAACTTAGTGTCACGCAAATAAACTGTTTGAGTTCACAAAAATATACCCGTGAACGTTGGGTGCCATCTTCAGTGGCTCATACGGTGGTTGGCGAGGCGTATGAGGAACGTGGGTTCGAATCCCGCATAAAATAAAGTCATCTTATATATTATCTACCTTCTACGTCTGAATAACAGCATTGAATTAATGTAAGTTATCTAAGCCTTCCTGGCTATTTTTTATCTTTATATCAACAATATTTATGTAATATTATGCAAATGTATCTAATTAATTTTATTAACCTAATTAATATTCATGAAATTTTGTTTTGTTTGATTCAATATACGGTACCTACCAACAATTTGAATGGAAACTCATTCATAACTCTTATCACTGTAGATTGATCCATTTTCTCCTTGCTCTTTTAATATTAAGTGTATTTTTCAGCTTATAATAATATAATTATTAAAATAATTATAATTAATTAATAAGGTTTTATTAATTGGAGTCTTGTTGTTTTATCGACTTTTTGAGCTAGACCTTCATTTTTCTTTGTATTTTATCGATTTACCACTGTCCGGGCAGTTAAAAGAGTGGTAAGTTCGACAGCACTTACATATAGAGACGTATTACAACGCACAGTATCCGCGAGTCTGTTGTAAAGGTTATACCTACAGGTCCAGTGATCTCCGGTCCGGCTGCTGTTTACACTCTCATCGCCGTGAACTTGACCGCTACCGTGCACAGCGCGGACTACATTCCCTGTTATCAACGATTGTACGTAATCACCGCATAATTATCAACGTTCAACTACCACCACATGTCCAAGAGTCGCGTTGCACCTTGAAAACGTTGACTGAGTTGCTTGGTTAGCAAGGACAGGCGACTTCAAGTATGGTAATAGTCCGAGTCTTCGAAGTCCATAAAACAAACACCTTTCCTATGTATAGACGTCAAGTCAGCCATATTATATCCCTCCAAACCTCGATTCAAGTGGAAGCGCGTGCCTAAGATGTTAAAACATTTGTAACGTTCGAAAATGTACCAAGAGTGTTCGCAAATTGTTTGGATCATCAACATTGTCTTATGGAGTGAATTTGTGTAACTTTTACTAGTTTGACCCTAACTGATGGATCGTTGTGGAGGTAAAACAACTGAGACGATTAATGTGCTCAGTGTGTGGTAAAAGCACAAATACGACATGAAATACTGATGTTATTTCTCTCCCTACAGGCACGACAACCAACACTTGCACTTTCATGTGACGTTTGACACGATTACGTCACACTGCCAGACCAATATGATGACACACACGTAAACTTATCAATCACCTTGTCAAAACTGTCATTAGGGCAGTTGATCTTATTCTTGGGACGTCGATGATTATAGCTGAATCTTCTACCTTTATATTGGGTTTTAGAAGATCGTGTTGTCCATATTGTATCCAAATAACGTTCTTTATTTTTTTTAATGAAAACGTGTAGAAAATATAACTTTACAGCTCCGTATTGTATATTGTTTGTGTTCTTTGATTTGAAAAGAAATGGCTTTCACAAAATTAAGGACACGTAGATTATTGATTTATATATATCACTGTTATTATTGACAACATTTACTTACACATAGTATGTTTGTAAATTTAAGCTCGTACGTGATGGATACATAAAAAAAGCATACCATTGATTTTAGAATCGGTTTGTGACGAAATTTGATAAATAAAATTTATTTTTACGAGTCTGCTTCAATAAATGGTTCCAATAATGAACTATCTTATCAGCGTGTTAAAGTGGCAGACAGAATACAGACAAAACAAAAGACGAACATGCTTCACTTCGTTAGCTCACGATAAACAATGGAGTAGAAGACAAATAAATAACCAATTCTCCAGCTGACATGAAAACCGCTTATTGTTGGAATGCTGTGTATGTTTGCCTAAGGATTACTAAATACCACCTATAACGTAACTAACTAAGACCGCATTTTTCGTACTGACAAACCAATTAACATGCAGCAAGCAAGTGTCTGATAACCCACACCAGTGAAATACCGATATAGGGAAGAACGGCGTCTGTCTATCACTTGCAGTTTGAAGCTGCGTGTGATCCAGTTACAAACAAATTAATAAGTGCATATTTAATTGCATGGGACCTACTCATAACCATGTATGAAGCATGCCATCCGACTTAATATGTTTCCGACGTAAGTGAGTTTGTGCTGATAGCCTATATTGGCAGTAGGACTTGATGCAGAAGGTTACTGGTTAACATCTTGCCATCACCAGCCCAAGCTTGATATTTTATGATTTTTTTACTACATTCAAATACAGGGAGTTGAACTCAATTTAATTGTTAAGTAGGCCTACAAACACAGCAACACACAAACACAAAACACAACAACAAACACACACACAGACAAACAAACACAGACACCGAAATTAGTATATTTGATACAACTTTGTAACTTTTGGTGTAGGTGCCGTGTTGAAAGATTCGTTTTTCGTTCGTTTCGTGGAGGCAAAGATTAAAAACAAAAACATAGCAATCGGAGGCTATGCTTGATTTTTATCCTGAGACGTGACACAAGCATAGACAGAAAAGTGATGCATGCAGGAGAGCTTCGCTTCTTATTCTAACAGTTATTAGTCAACAAGAGATGTGACGCAATGTGGACCAACCCCATGTATAGCAGGTATCGTGCAATAGTGTGAACACTAATATGTAATACTTGCTCATTCGTGTTATAGACTTACCTTTAAGGCGTTGAGTTTGTGGCATTTTGCCAGTAGTTTTATTTTTATAATAATGTTTTTCTTGTTAGCACGATCCCGACTTACAGGTTGGGATGTTGGTTCGGAGCCGAACAATCGATCAAATACCTCTACGAGGCCAGAACCGTTTGAAGTTCAATATAGTTCAATATATAATTACATACATTTATATGGTAGTCTTTATATATATGGTTTTGTCATAAAAAATGTTATAAGTATACTATTTAGATTGGCCCTAGTATTATTTTTTTCCCTTTATTACATAATGTTTAATTTAATATATTGCAGCAGCCACCGATTGTATACATTAAGTATAATATGCATTTCAAATAATAATAATATAGAATAATTATATATTTTAAAAAAAGTAATAAAACACGAATTTAGCTACATCTGAAATAATGTGACACCAAATAGTGTGTTCCCTCTTGCAGGGAAGCGTCATTAACACAATTGAACTTCCAAGTGTTTTACAAATTACCTGTATCGGTGTAGTAGCTTTGCAAACTAGTCTTCACAATAGCAGTTGTATGTTTGTTTACTAGTGACTTGAACAATTCACTTTCGCAGCTACGTTGTGAAATAGGGTTGAGATCGTTCGATACGTCTGCAAGTTACATTATCGAAGCAATGTTTCAAACGTGTTATATTTCTTACTTTCTTTAAACACTTACCCTGAAATTAAAACCACTTGATGTCCCAATCAACTTGTAAACTTACTAAGGGAATTCACTGAATTATAAAAAATGGATTATTATCTGCGTTGTAGCGAAGGCATCTGATCCTTTATTAATTAATTCACTCCTTCACAACTCGATTAAAACTACGTCCTATCATTACTGAAGCTATTTCAAACCTGTACTTCTTCTGGGTGGAACTATAACAGATGAGATAACTCTGTGATTTATGTTGTAAGGGAGCTATAAACTCTATGTTGAGCCTTCGCCCAATATTGGGAGCTCCTATACATTTTGATATCTTGATGGCGAAATTAATTGTTCTTTTGGATAAGTCAACCCTGGATAATGACAGTATGCATGGCAATGGCTCACTACAATCTGTCCAAGTTGTCCCTGAAATGACGGACATTACTAGTTAAAATTGGTTGCAAATACCGAAGACAATATCAAATGCTTATTGAAATGTATTATATTATATAACGCAATATTATTGTGAACTAAACTTATTTGTCAACGGAGATTGCAGCGATGCTTATAGTTTATGTATAGTGTTGTCTTGTAAGCAATCGAAATTGAAATGAAGACTTGAGTGCCAGAAGTAAGATATCATACTTGTGTGCAAAACAAGGCTATTGTGAATTTGGAACACCTGATATAGATACGGTGTTTTGATTGGCTTTTGTATTTAATTATTTAATGTATGACGAAAATTAACCACTTTACATGTTGGCTGTTATATAATACGCGTTCGCAGATTCTGAGTCAAGTACTAAAATTATATTTTATATACAAATAAAAATAAAGATTATGTTTCTAATTTTTATTCTGGGTGCATATTCGAAAGAAATTATACATCTTACATTATTTATTCTATACCGGTAGCCATAATCTTCTTGGCGTGGGTTCGAATCCCGCATAAGGAATGTTTTTTAACAAAATCGTCCTTCATCGTAATCTATCACCACTCATCGTCTCGAATAGCCTTAGTGCATTACTATGAAACGTTAAGCAACAAAAATCATCATCTTCTTCTTCTCGACTTCAAACAGATCTGCCAATTTTCTCGTGTTCCGTACGACAAAATTAGTTCATTCACTGGAGGAAAATTACAAATATGTATTTCCTTCTAAAATATAATTGACTTAACAACCAAATGTTGCTTAATCGAAATCATTAGTAATAAGCACTTGGCTCGTTGTGTCGTGTATCGAATGTCGTGATAATCTTCTGGTTGGTCTTGGCCCACTACTCGAGATCACGCATCGCTTCGCTGAGTGATAAGAGCTAATTACTATTTCTTGTATGTAGATAATAACACGCCAGCGTGGGTCACGAGGAGAAATGAGAACTAAATCAAGCTGAATATACAGAAACACCCAGCTACTTCTGAGAACAGCTTTACGTCATGTTCGAGGCAAGGAAGTTACAACGTGCGGTTACTATTCTGATAAGGTTAGACGTGATCGATATGCGGTTAATATTTTGATAACGGGGTTTGACGTTATGTTTTATATTAAAGTCGTCATAATTTAATGCATATCGTGCTCAACAGGATACCACAAATTCTTTATCTCCTCTCAAATGTTTGTCTGTTAAGAGTAAGTGTTGTTATTTTCATTTACCTGCCTCCCTCCTCGGTGGAGCATGCACCACCCTGATTGATTAGCAACAAGTCTCGATAACTATGATACGATTATACCATTTGAGGCGGTTAGTGGTGACTAGTGGCGGCTGCAAACAAAAGCGCACGATTATTTACTCTGTGTACCGGAACTTGCAAAGAAGTACGAGTTATGCCAAGTGCATCACTTCTTCCAGGACTGCCAAATAAATATTAAATTGGTATTCTGAAGAGTTAATGGGGACAAGATGACTGAAAAAGTATTTGGTTCATACTTCTTAAGTACCTGTCGGACTGTCACCCTCATTTTGCATTAGATAAAATAAAATAATATATGTACATTGTTTTATGATACAATTTATACAACAATTTATACGTTGAACGACAAAATAGAAAAATCCATCCTTGCGCTCTTGGGGTCATACGCTTCGTGCCGGAGCCCAAACCGTACATGCCAAAACGGACGGTACTGAAATATGAATCAAAATGATACCGATGAGTGGTGACAACTGATGATTATGATAAAATTTCCAAATTCCTAGTGTGGGATTCGAAACAAGATCTCTTCGGAAGGCGATCGAATGAGAATACACCGAACATCGCCTATTCTAAGGTGTCGATCAAGAAAGGCAGAAACTCAAACTGATTCACAAATCACAATGATATGATTTGTCTTTTAGCAAATATTGCTCCCCAACTTTATTCTATTGTGAAATATACATTGAACAACAAAAAGTAATTTTAAATATTACAACTTACAACGATACGAAGATCTTTTTGCCTTCGCAAGTGCTTCGGTAATATAGAACCAAAAATTTCAATCTTATAACGATGTTTTTATAAAATGTGTATTGTCTTTGATATTTTGTTAGTTCCTATTGTCACATGTGTATTTGTATTGTATTGAATTGATATTTTGTAAGTTCCTGAATGTGTAACATATAGGTTACATATCCATGGATTGTATTAAAATAAAAACTTTTTTGATATTCACTTTTACTTTTTTTATTTTCACTTTTTTGCACTCAAATATTTTAGCATAAGCATTTGTGTGTAGAATTGTAAATTGTTTGTGAATTTTTGCTAAAACAAAGTTTTGATAGCTGGATTTTAATGATCCAAGTAAAACAACGACTCTTTCAGTGTCGTTTCAAACAAACAATCTTCCTCATTGCACTTCCGTTTTAACATTCATCCTGCTCCTCATCTTATCAATCTCCTACCACGTGTGATGTGTCAGAAGAGCTCTCTGTGGTTACGAGTCTTACGTCTATTCCAGGAATGTCCTGCCTCTCTGAGGAAGGAAATCGCTCAATGTGAGTCGCGATGACCTGGGTGGGTGGGTCACATGACTCACGAAGGTTATGGCAAAAATCGATGTCAAACAATTCAACTCATTCCTAAGATGAAAGCTCGTCCGGAAGAAGCAAGTGCTCGATGGAATGTAGCCTATGAGCAAGAAAATACTCAACAATATATTAACTAATTTTTGTTACTACGAAGGAACAATTATTTCTTACTTGGTTTACTAGGAAAACGCTAAAGTCCCGCCGCGTTGATGGATGAGCTTTTTAAAGTTTTTAGTTTGCGTGGGATTATCTTTACTTTTGAAAGTGCTTTGTTTTGCTGCCTACGCATTGTAGGTGATTGTTGTCAAGTTTCTATTGTTTCTTGTCAATTGGTATTATTCACCGTAAAAAACTTATATTAAAAGCTTTATTTCTATGGATTCTGGCTAACTTTTTCAACTTTTTCTTTCAAAATGTACTTAATCACCATAACCTTAATGTCCATGTATAATATGAACGTTGTAGCCCCACCCGTTTGTTCAGAATTGGCCCAAATGGCACGAAAATATCGCACAAAAAATCAAAAACTTATATTAAAAGCTTTATTTCTATAGATTCTGGCTAACTTTTTCAACTTTTTTTTCAGAAAGCAATACATCACCATTACCTTAATGTCCATGTGAAATATGAACGTTGTAGCCCCACCCGTTTGGTCAGAATCGGCCCAAATGTCACGAAAATATCGCACTAAAAATCGAAAAAAATCGTAAAAGTACGATATTCATGAGAAATATTTCTTCGATTGTACCCAAAAACGTAGCAAGTCTAAGTTCAGAGATTTCGAAGGTCCTGTCAAATTTTCATCAAGATCGCATATGCCGTTTGCCCGGTAGAGAGCGAACAAACAGACAGAAAAAAAAAAGCACCCGAGCTAAATTTTTTGGGGGGTCGGTGAAATTGAAGTCTTCGCTTCGCTCATCCAAAAAGGTTCGTGGGATTTCAACAGTTTTGATTGTCCCTAGTATGGACACCTAATTATAAAATGTTTTTATACTAGGAAGCTTCGCAAACGCTTTTTTAAGTCGCGTTGATGGATGCGTGGGATGTCTTTAATTTTGTAAGTGCTTTTTGAACGCATTGTAGGTGATTGTTGTCAAGTTTCTATTGTTACTTGTTATTATGTTCCTCAAAAAAACTAATATAAAAACCTATATTTCTATGGATTCTGGCTAACTTTTTCAATTTTTTTTTTCACAAGGTACTAATTATGAACGTTGTAGCCCCGCCCGTTTGGTCAGAATCGGCCCAAATGTGACGAAAATATCGCACTAAAAATCGAAAAAAATCGTAAAAGTAAGATATTCATGAGAAATATTTCTTCGATTGTACCCAAAAACGTGGCAGGTCTAAGTTCAGAGATTTGGAAGGTCCCCTCAAATTTTCATCAAGATCGTATAAGCCGTTTGCCCGGTAGAGAGCGAACAAACAGACAAAAAAACAAGAAAACAAAACAAAAAAAAAAAAAAAACACCCGAGCTAAATTTTTTGGGTCAGTGAAATTGAAGTCTTCGCTTCGCTCATGCAAAAAAAAAATATTTATTTATTTATTTATTTGACGTCTATCCTTTTCAGCTATAACATTGATTTACACAGGAGGACAATTGGAAATGGACAATTAAAGTTTGTGTTGTGAAAACCGAAAATACAAGAGAAAAAAGTGCCCGTACATGTAGAAAAAATCACACTTCAAATCTAATTCGATAAGGTACATTCATATGCATTCACAAGTACATTACAAGCATACTTACAGTAAAACTTTAGTTCGTTTAAAAATAACTTGCGATTTTTCTATTTGGATGGTAATGTTATGCAACATTCTGTTGACAAAGTGCCATTTCTCACTAATTTATTAATATCCATCATATTATTATAATACTGTGGATTCGGTATGGGGGATTTAAAACATTTTTATAACGAGTATTTCAGTAACAAGCAGTCATAGCAATGGTAGTCATAGCAATGGTAATAGCTTAGCTGCTTGAAAAAACGCTACTTTTGCATATTATCTTCTACCTGGAAAATATTTACTTAAGTATGATTAAGTTAAAACTACTATATACGGCGTTGTACAACTTTTCTTATTTCCTTACGGGAATTTAATATTTTATTTTAAATTATGTCCTCAAAATCGGCCTTGGCATTGGCACACAAGAAGAGAAAGCAACTTCTTAATCTTTCGTTCTGATTTTAATAGACGCAGATCGATAGATCATTCTTCTTCTTCTTCGCAAGATAGTTAATTATTATTTATGAATACACATGCATAATATATAATAACCAAAGCCACTATATGAAGTTCACAATATGCTTCTACTTCGGCATCGCTTTCTGAACAAACAAAGCATAAGGAATATAACATGAAATAAAAGGTTTTTGCAATACTTTTCGATAGCGTGAATGAATTCCATATTAAAACGACGACATTAAAGCAGTGATATAAACAAGTACAGCGTATCATTAAAATTCATCCCTTGATCTTATGTGATCACACATCACTCAAAGTAAGGAGACTAATAAATTATTTCATGATAGAAAATTTGCAATTGAGTATGGAAATAAAACGTACATTATGACATCAATACAGGTGTTGCTACCTCACCTCCCACCTCCCGCGTCCGCATTATGTAAATAAATAAAATTATATATTTTCTTTTTAAGTGTGCCAAGAGAACAATATTAAGCATACAATAACTAGGAAAACGCCAAAGTCGTTGTTAGACGAGTGAGTGAGCCATGTGTTGAGTACCTGGAAACATTCCATTTCCTCCACCTATAAGGCTGGATCCAGCATGGTTCTTTCATCCCTAGCCTATCATAGGCTAGAGTGGCGCATTATGGCCTTACAGTTGACGTGCCCTTATACCAACTAAACTCAAAACCATATCGTGTTTACCTTATATAATATCAATCAACTTAAATGCAAATGTTTTCCGGTACTCAACACATGACTCGCTCACTCGTCTAACAACGACTTTGGCGTTTTCCTAGTCTAGTTGTCTAAGGCGCCTTTATACAGGGAATGTTAGAGATTCGCGGGTTCAAACAACGGTCGGGATAGATTTGGTTATTTCTGGATTATATTATTATCTCTGGAAAAGTATAAAACATGTTTTGAAATGCATACAATACTATGAAAAACATATCCAGTCAGAAATACGAGTATTGATTGCAAGGTTCACTCAATCTCCGAGCGTATATTTAGGTAACCTTGAGCTTGTAAGATTCGATACACCTTGGTCACTGCATGCAAACATGATTTGATAAAAATGATTCGTTCAAAAACAAAAACATTGTCGTTAAATTAAATGTGACATTCTCAGCCTATTTACAATTTATTATTTATTGTGAGTTTAAATCGTAACGGATTTTGCTCAAAATGTTAACTGCACGCTAAATACTTGTACCGGAAGTTTGTTTGAAATTTCAGCGCAATCTGTTTAGCCGTTCGGCCGTTCTGCAGCGAAGTCATCACTCACTCAATCACTCACTCACTGACAAAAATACAGATCTTGTGCCATTTGCTCTCGAACATCCTTCGGACATCGCTTCACAAATTTTCCTATTTCTAATATACCTGTACCAGTGTACCTAGTGCTGAAGAGGGGCATGCATTGCACCCTGAGTATGTTTCCCATTAGAAAAAATATATAAGATACACAATACAAATCAAGTGTATTATAATTGATAATCGCTCACTAAATACTTATTCAAAATCATATTATGCACTATACCACATGTCTACAACATCGATCGTCGATAATATCGACACAATTTATTTTTTATTTTTTATCAATTTCACCGTTTTTGTGGTATCCAATGGATATGTAGTCGATATGACGTGAACATTGTTGCTGGTTTCGATGGAAAGACGGTAACGCATATCGGAACTATCAAGAAATCATTTGTCAGGTGCCTAACTTAAACATTTCCGTTTCGTTCCGTGTTTTCTAAGTCTAGTGAATGCGAAGACGGGACTATATTTTGAAATTTATTTTTAACACTTATTTAATATAGAAATTATCAACAAATTTTTAAAAAATACACGTAATATCAGCAGTTGAAATATTTGCCAATATCGAGTATCGATCGATAAAACATATATTTGATAAACTAAGCTACAAATGAATGGACTTTTGGATGTCAACCATCCTACAGTTTATCTGACAAAGCGTGTACAGGTGCATGGACCATCACAATAATAAAAAATATATAACTAAAAGTGATATTGTTCACAATCATGTTGCTATTGGGAAACGTAATTTGTGAAAATTAAAGCGAATTACTTCGTAGTTATTATTTCAATGATCACCAACCTCTTCGAAAATATTTACTCTCTTCATTACGAAATAAATTATTTATAAATAGAATGATTAGTAGGCCTAATTATAACTTCTTAGAGACAAATAGGAAAAGGAAATATAATGAAAACTAGAGCAAACGTACACGAAATAAGGAATGTAAGGCCATAGCTTTCGCTCGTAACATATTTGACAAAATTAAAAATAATCTTCAGCCGCTTTTAATTATTATTACCATCAACAATATTGACGTGATTGCAACAAATCGTACATCGCACATGTTTTTTTTTGCAATAGGCGTACGTATCAATCGGAATCAGAAATATAATCTATGAAGTTCAATGTTCATTCATCGAGATTGAGACATGTGACTTGGGGCATGGAGGTTTTTCAGCCGCCTAAGAAGTGCGAAGTACTTTCACGAAAATAAAACAGAAAGTTTTTTTGAGTTGAAGTGTGGTGGGGGGCAAAGTCCCTTTACAATTATAGCGCTACAGGTGAAAATGTTAAAAATCTGATTTTGAGAGTATACATTTAAAAATAAGTAGCCTAGTGGGCTGAATGTAATACAGAAAATAATAAACAGTATAGACTAGAAAACCACAAAAAACAATTCGAAAATTGACTGTATAGAAAATCCAGGGGGTGGGGGGAGTGCCCTCATATGCCGACGCTCCTGGTCAGACACATAAATTTTGCTTCATGTCCTTCATACAGGTCATTGAATATTCAACATGAATGGTCCAAAATATTGATTGAAGAATATTTTGTAATTATAACCAGTTTCGTTGCTGGTTTGCGTCGTGTAACAGTAGCGCAATGGTTCGTTCTGGTAATTACACGTGGCTTAAATAGACAGACCTCAGGCGGGCGTGACTCGTCTTAAAACCTATAAGCTAAGGCGTATATTAGCATAATCCGCGGGTTTACCGTTGCACGGGTCGCGCTATGGTCATTGCGTCAGCGCGGCGACTGTTGAAGACGAGGTGACACAAATCGTAGAACAATCGCACATCAACACTTTGAATACATTAAAATAATTCGATTCTAAGAAGACATCCTTGACTGCTAGCATAATATAGTAGTTCAAAGAAAACAATAACTTTATATGGTAGTAGGAAGATTTCAAAGGCCATATACAAAATATGCACATAACTATTTGCATTTATTTCCACAAAATAAGAGAAGAGCTGATTACATTTCAAAAAGCTTTATCTGTTGAAAAAGTACAAAATATAATCCATAGCTCAAAACTATTAAAATTGATACTATCGGTACTTAATTATGAAGTAAATACGACGGACATTTAGTATGATTTGATTATGATATTAGAAGCCAGTTTACTGAGCTAGGAATAGTACAATTTAAAAGTAAAATTGAAGCAATGATAATGAATCGAAGAACAAAGAAAAATTGAATATTGATTTTTACTATTTATTTGCGGGGCATTGTCTGTGTGTTTATGTAATGTTATTTTATCTTCATAAGTTCTCATTTATGATTTTGCTGTTCTCTTTGTTTGTTCATTATTGCTTTGATTATGATGTATTCAATGTATTTTCAATTTATATTTTTCTGCCTGGATTGTCTGGTTGCCGCCCACTGGTGGAGCTTGCAACTTGAGTTAGGTGTCCTGTATCATTGCTGTGATCAGTTTTTGACTTGAACAATTTTAAATAATTATATATCTGACATAATTATATATTAGAGTCGAAATCTTTTGTACTAAATTGTTATCAAGATTTGAACACAAGAATGAAGGTTGAACACAAGAATGAAGATTCGCGTTCGGTGGTTTCTTCCGCGAAAGATAGATTACTCCCTGATCTGCTGTTCCAGATTTTTGGCAAACTTCATATTCGTTTGAGTGGGATCGTCTAATAAATCAGTTTTATCTTTTCGTTTTTCTTTTTTAATGTTTTTTTTTCTTACTTTTTTTTCTTTTCATTCCCCACCCTTTGTTATATTTGATTCATTCATAAATTGCATTTAATATCCTTTTTATTTGTTATCGAATTTGTTGAGTTTTTAATGCATTGTTGTAATATTACTATTTCAAATATTTACTTAAATGTAGTTCATTGTTGTGTCTGCATCTATTTAATTAGATTTATTTAGTTGTCCTCCTTTGTAAATCAGTTTTTATAACTGAAAAGGATAGACGTTAATAAATAAAAAAAAAAAAATAAAATAAATAAATAAAGTAAATAAATGAACCGCCAAGCTGTCGAGAACAATGTAGGCTAATCTCATTTTCGACGGTGTGCTACTCTAGTATTAGTATCAACAACACTAATCCAACTGATAAAACCTGGAAAGAACATAGCGAGAGTCGAACTCACAACCTCTGAAAGAGAGTGCCCCAGTGCTGACTGTAAACAGTTGTTAAGCCTAAACTTATTACGATTGCATGCACGAATTAGTTACTTGGGACATTATTGTTACTTGTTAACAACAGAGTTGAGCAACACTTAACTTTAGTTTGGTTTGGTTTATTTGGATTAAAGACGCGTCAACCGTTAGGTCATAATGCACCACTCTAGCCTAAGGAGGGGGGGGGGGGGGGGGGGCCCATGCTGGTCAGAACCAGCCAAGGGTAAGGGGAGGAAGGGGGGTTTCTCACGTCAAGGTCGTCATCGTCTTTGTCATTGTTCGTTGTGTCATTGTCATCGTCGCCGGGGGGTCGTCAAGGGAAGGGGGCAAGGTCCCCGACGACGATTGCCAGAGCTCGCCTCTAGTTTCGGGGAGTAAGATCCGCTCTTTCTAGCTGATGTTTGCGAGGTGGACTTTTTCTCTTGAATCGCCTTTTACGATTACGTCATAGCCAAGAAAGTAGAAAACTGTTAGAATCAAAATAATATGTGGACCGCCTAATTATAAAGATCACACTGTAGGGTACGATTGTTGGATGAGCTCGGAAAACATTTTTTAGAACGTTGAATGTCTATTTAAAAATAGCTTGATCTTGCATCTTCAGTAAGGTGTGGTGTCAGCTGTATAATTTCTGTGATCAGTTTATGACTTAAAACAAAACGCTTAAGTCCCGTCGCGTTGATGGATGAGCTTTTTTTAAAAAACTGTTTAGTATGCGTGGGATCTCTTTACTTCTTCAAGTTCCATTGAAAAATCATTTTTGTTAAATTTGAATAATTTTTATAAAGTACTAATTGCTAAGATAATTAGAATGTCAAATATCTGTAGACCCGAAGATTGCTTTATGAACGCATTGTAGGTGATTGTTGTCAAGTTTCTATTGTTACTTGTCAATTGTTATTATTTACCGTAAAAAACTCATATTAAAACCTTTATTTCTATGGATTCTGGATAACTTTTTCAACTTTTTCTTTCAAAAGGTACTACAGCACCATAACCTTAATGCCCATGTAAAATATGAACGTTGAAGTCCCACCCGTTTGGTCAGAATCGGCCCAAATGTCACAAAAATATTGGACTAAAAATCGAAAAAAATCGTAAAAGTACGATATTCATGAGAAATTTTTCTTCGATTGACCCAAAAACAATACACCTCTAAGTTCAGAGATTTCGAAGGTCCCCTCCAATTTTCATCAAGATCGGATATGCCGTTTGCCTGGTAGTTAGCTAACAAACAGACAAAAATACAAACAAAAAAACATAAAAACATTGGAGCTAAATTTTTTGAGGGATCAGTGAAATAATTTTTAATTTTGAAGTCTTCGCTTTGCTCATTCAATAAATAATGATATATAGATATAGATATATATATGTTAGTACTTTAGACAGAAATTAAAAAAGTGACTACCGTGACCGGCCGTGAAGTGACCGGGTATTGAACCCGGGACCTTGGCTTTCAGGGCCATGCTCTTTTTTCAAGGTCCCGGGTTCGATCCCCGGTGTAGTCACATTTTTAATTTCTGTCTAAAGTACTAACATAACAGCGTCATAGTCGCCTACTTTAAAAATTGGTGGCCGCATAGCTCATGCAGTTGCCTACCAACTGACTGTTGGTAAGAGCATAGTCCGGACTGCTAAGGCTATTGGGTCCACCATGACCCCACCAAAAATTTTCAAACATGGTATTTTTCGAGCTAGGTCCCATCGGCAAAAATCTCCCATAAGAAATATCATGGGGACGATCTTTATGCCCCGTGACCTTGGAGGATTTTGATGCAAAAAAAATTAACCATTATTGACGTACTCTACAGCCTTTTATGTAAATTCTATTATTTTGTTTTGTATTTTGGGCAAGTGGTTCGGTCAAAATAAGCTGATTACCAAGAAGGGGTGTGATTTTGGAATGCATTTTTTGGCGTGTTTGAGAGTATATTTGTGCATAATTTCAAGAAATGATGTTATAAAGGGCCATTTTAGATTAGTCTGATGCTCTAGTATCTATGTGGAACAAAAAAGAAGCAGGTTTAAGCCGATTTAAGAAATTTCACAAAATGCCAATTTTCTCAAATTTCTGGATCAAAAAAATTGAAAAATTCGTATAAAGTCACAGTTACAAGATATAATTTTTTAAACCGTCACTAAGTGTAGTGTTATGCTAGGCCTATAGATTATGTGGTAAAAAAATATTTTTTTGGAGTAACAGCCCCTTTTAAGTGAAAACGCGTAATATAGTTATATAACTGAGTGGGTAGACACTAAATACAATTTGTTTGTTTATTTATCAGTTTTTTTATTTTTGTTATCTTTTTTGATTTGATTTTCTTTTTTCTCGTGTGCATTTGATTTATTTTATTTTTTAACTTCATAATGTTTATAAAATTTAAATATGTCATCAAAAATAAAAAAGAGGTAATAGCAATGTATTTGAAAAGGAGAAATACAGCTTGGGAAAGGGTTAAGGCTATTCCACCGCGTTTTTCTATTTTCCAAAATATGCTACTAAGTCAAAATATAGTGAATGGCTTTGAAACATGGCTATTTTAGAAAATCAAAAATATTTTTTCCAAATTTTTCTGATCCGGTACACGGCCAATATAGCCACCTCAAAATAATTTCAAACTTCAATTCGCCAGGGCACACCATTCAACGTAGGGTGTTGTGCTTTTGTGACATTAATTTTCAACTGTTTTTCTTTGGACTGACTGAGAGAAAACAGATTTATTTTAACAATTGTCTTTCCTGCGAATTTTTTCGTTTGGCGGTACAAATCGGTAAAAAATACCGCCAAACGAAAAAATTCGCTGGAAAGACAATTGTTAAAATAAATCTGTTTTCTCTCAGTCAGTCCATAGAAAAACAGTTAAAAATTAATGTCACAAAAGCACAACACCGTGCGTTGAATGGTGTGCCCTGGCGAATTGAAGTTTGAAATTATTTTGAGGTGGCTATATTGGCCGTGTACCGGATCAGAAAAATTTGGAAAAAATATTTTTGATTTTCTAAAATAGCCATGTTTCAAAGCCATTCACTATATTTTAACTTAGTAGCATATTTTGGAAAATAGAAAAACGCGGTGGAATAGCCTTAACCAGGAAAAAGTTGGGAAGAAAGAAAAATATGGCTAACACTGGTGGAGGTCCCTGAGGAAGAAAGTGAAGTAGATGATGCAAAGGAAGGAAAAGGCAGTGTGAGGGAAGCGTCAGGCATGGCTAGCTGGCTTCGATAAACCCAGGGGCCAAGAATATGGTAGAACCCCCCACCCCCTACCCAACTTCAAAGTTTGAAATAATGATTGATCAAAAGTTCCTATTTCAAACAGTTCATTATTTTGTCTGCACATAATATAATTAGTTTTACTTTGTAGTCCTCCTTTATATCTGTTATTATAACAATAAAATGGACGTTCATAAATAAAATGTATTCTCCTGATTTAATCGATCTAGTAAATCGAGTACCATCACTTCGTCATTAAAACATGTACTTGTGTACAGGGCCGTAGCTAGGGTATAAAAATTACCCGGGTATGATTGGATAAACTACAATGGGGGGTCTGGGGGGGATTCCCCCCAGCCAATGCGGGTCCGGGGCGCACAGCCCCGGAATTTTTTTCGATTCTTAGAGTGTGATTGGAGTGTTTTAACGTCATTTAGGCATGTTTGTTTATAACATTTCGTTGCTGGTGACCAGTGAGATTGTTGTGAATTGTGATTGCAAACTTTTTAATTTTTATTATAATATTCTATGATTTTACATTGGATTTCTTCATTTGTACAAATACATTTTAAACTTTCATTATTAATGAGTAATGACTCTAGAAAGTAGTCCAATGATGCCATATTAACGTATCGTCAAATTATTTTTGATATGACAATTGACACAATCATTCAATCAAATTATGAAGAGGATTCATTCTTCTAGAGTATAGGTACTCTATTCTATATAAATAATTGTTCACTTACAGTTACGTGCATGTCAATTAGTTTTCTGAAATGCTAGGGCTATCCGCCTGTGTCCTGTTGAGTCCCAACGTTGCAGAACGTTCAAGAAATCAGAAGTAAAATTCACAAAACTCGAAAACAACGCCAAACACAACACACATTAGTAAACCAATCACTCGATCACTCACTGCACTGCTCTCACTCTTCTACGTTCAGAAGTCAGAACCACACTGAACTTGCATGAACGGAAAGACAGGGTTATGGGTTGTATTGTACTCGTAGAACACAAAAATGTTGCCATCTCGTCACCAAATGGATTGACTATTTCTTGGAATTCGAGATGAAATCGTGTTTGGTGGCCACAAATCGTTTAGGCATGGATAATTGCATTGGTCAAACAGAGGGGGGTCTATTATATCTACAAGAGACGTGTCGAGACAGACCTCGTTGTAGGCACCACCGTCCCGTTTCCCCACCCACCCCACCCTTCGCCGCCACCACCAACTCAAACCTTTGATATTATTGTACACATTCGTCGGCGTGCGTAGCGAAAACAAATAAATCTTAGTGCATTTAATTTGTGGTTAATAACATGAACAGTAGTCATATCAATTTAAAATGGTCTACTCCAGATTTTTACCCGGGTATTTACCCGGGTTACCAACCCCTGGCTACGGCGGTGCTTGTATACAATGACAACATAAAATCTTCAGAGTATGAGCCCAAATTTTATTGCACATGCATGAAATATTAGCCAATAGTAATTAATTATCCACTTTGTCGCTCGTTTGTGTCCGGCTGGATAATAATGGTTGGAGCACCTCTAATCCCTGGGTATACCATAACGTGAACTGAACAACCCGCCTTACAAACCATCTTTTCTTCATGACTATTAATTGCAATGTTGCAAACTATTATGTCTATGTTTACAGGAATCAAATTGAGTGTGCAGTAAAAATGCGAGACTAATGGCCCAATGGGGTATTGATATATACCAGGCTTAAAGCGTCTGAATCCATTTATTCTGAGAAAACAGTAGGCGTACATGTCCATAATAACAGTTAACAGGTACAGAAGATTACAAGGTATATGCAGTATAGTAAGAAGTTACCAAAACAGATAACTGATTGGAGGGCTATTAATATCTGCTCCCAGTAATTACTGTTTTATAATCTTATTAAATATAATATGTGTGTGTGGTATCATTGAAACATAAAGACAAATGTTGTCATTCATGTTGAGTGTGAGAAGAAAAACAATTAATGATTATCAACTAAAATTTTAGTAAACAAACAAATATAATGTAAAATACATCCAGTCCATCTCGAGATAGAAAACAATAATTAGTTGAGGATTTTTACAAACTACCGTGGTGCAATGTGTTAGTTGAACTGTTAGGTCATGGAACTAAAATATATATCAAACAATAGATGATAATATGGCTTATTTATCCTCTAACCAGGGATACTTGATTTTAGCAAGTTCCTATACATATTAATAATTTTACAAAAATGTATTTATATACAATCAATATCATCTTTAATGATTGTAATATGAATCAGATCATTAGGTTGTTTAATTTGATGTTTAGTGCTATATTGTAATAAAAAGGCGCTGTACTAATTATTTAGGAAACCACAAGCATCTATGAGATAGTATGGCCAACCAAGTCAAATTGAAATGACAACCAGTTTTACATACCCGGCATCTCCACCAATAACATGCAAGTTCCCATTTCCTTACTCTGTAGAACATGTACATTATTTCTAATTAGTACCTAATTTTCAATTTGTGAATTACAATAAAAATTAGATTAAAAAAGTAATGTTTCTTTAATTTATATTTTATAGGTCGGATTATCAGATTCTGATGATGGCAAAACCACGAGTTATATCGTAGAAACGAGTGTCAAATTGTTTATTTTACCAAATGAAGCGACAATCATGATGTTTAATCAGTAGGACCTACCCTTTCTAGAGGAATAATTCTGCCCATGAAACCTATTTGCAAAGTCTAAAATAGACCAACACAAACCGAAGCACAAATACTATTAAACAGATTAAAACACAAGTCATTGTCCTTTACAAGTTAAGTCCCACATTGGTTCAACAGAGTTGGTCGGAAAACCGCCACAACAGTCAACAAGCAATCTTTCCATAACCATCTACCACACCTTTGTTTATCAATTGCCATTCAGGATAAGTGGGCTATTTGAGCAGTGTTGAAGCAACACTCCAAAATTCTACTCGCTAGCTCACAAGTTGCAAGTAAATAATCCAACAAGACATGCCTTTACAGGCAAGCCGTTGAGGCTTAAAACACATTTTAGAAGGTAATTTTTTTAACATCTTAATCTAAAAATGCGACCTAAAAATGTTCCTATGGCAAAATGCCTTTGGCGGCTTTGCCCCAGACTTCTGACTTTGCCCACGTGAGTAAAATATCTGGCTTGCAAGTTACTCTTGTTTTGATTCTTGTTTTATTTTATTTTATCCAATACCAGAAACTTGTTGTACATTGATCTCCGCAGAGCGGCTAAGGCTGAAAGTACAAGATCGTTTCCTATCGGGGGCACTCTTTGGCGATCTTGCTTCACCCCCTTTGCCAACAGCACGTGGTGTTCCCAAGTGTTCACCCACTCAAGAATTATACTTAGTACAATATAGATGGTATAATTCCAGATATGTTCAGAGGCAGCCATTTTCAAGATCTAGAAGTAATATCAAAGTGGAGTTTGATGGGAAGATTAAGTTCCAGTTTCCATTTTCAAATGCGAGTATTTGTATGATAAAACCGATATCAAATCATGTCAAATAAGACCTCTTAGGCCTATTGGCATTTACAGGAAAAAATGACCAACAACCTGAATTTCTACAGACCCTCCTATCACCTTTTCAACAAGATACCAAAACTCCCCCACGAACAGACCGTAGCTTTGGCCGCCACATTGGAAAATGGCGGCCAAAAAGTGTTTGTTATCGTACATCTCCAAAATGGGTGGAGACAAGACAAAATGCCAAAATTGGTACCTATCTTAATAAATAAATTAGTATAGAGTCTATCCACTCAGTCATATAACTGATTTTCAGTGGGGGAAATTAACCAAAGCGATCAAGCCAACCCTGTAGGCCCGACACAATCGGCAAGTGAGCAATAACTAACCAAAGATAATAGGAAATATAGCAATCATGGTATGGACAGTGCGAACACCCGCGGATCAACGCCAGAATCAACAAGGCCGATTCAGAACAACTTAAAATTTATTATGTGCCTTGTTGCTAGGACGGCTTCTAAGTCACCATTTACGTTTACCGTTTACGTTTGTGTGGCTCGTTGGTCTTGTTGTTAGCGTATCTGCTTCCAATGCAGAAGGTCCAAGGTTCGATTCCTGCCAAAGTCAGAAGTTTTTTAACTTCTGATTTGGACTTCAGTCCATCAGTTCGTGTCTTAGGAGTTTGTAAACGGTGACTTTGGAGCCGTCCTAGCAACGAAGCACATAATAAATTCAGAGTTGTTTTGAATCGGCCTTGTTGATTCTGGCGTTGATCCGCGGGTGTTCGCACTGTCCATACCACTGATTGCTATATTTCCTATTAAAAATATCGATCTTTGGTTGGGTATCGCTCACTCGTCGATTGCGTCGAGGACTACAGGGTAGGCTTAGTCGCTTTGATTTACTGTCCCCCACTGAAAATCAGTTATATAACTGAGTGGGTAGACTCTAAATACAATTTATTATTATTTTATTTATTTATTACAAATTTCTAACCCAAGAACTGATGGTCTTAAGTCCATATCAGAAGTTTAAAAACTTCTGCCTATAGCGGGAATCAAACTTTGGATCTTCTGCATTGGAAGCAGAGACGCTTACCACAAGACCACCGAGCCATTTATTTCTCTTTGAGGAAATTCCTACTTTACTCAGAACCGCTGCCTAGTAATTGTATAGGCCTACAGAAATAAATTAGAATACCCAATTTATTAGCAATTGCAAATCAGTAGCTAATTTAATCGGTTTTTCATATGCATTTTCTACAATGGTTGGGCTAAATGCAGAAGCATAGAGATCTTGGAAGAGGACAGTACGGTATGTAAATTACTCAGTTGGATAGGTTCATTACAAAACGACAATGTTTATTTAAAAGCGGTACACTGTACAGTACTAATGAATTAATACTAAATGTAAAGCTGTATGTTAGCTCACATTTAATTAACATCTAGGTCTATAGGCTAATAAAGGCAGTCCACTGTTTTATGTGTTTTATGTTAATATAACTAGGAAAACGCTTAAGTCCCGCCGCGTTGCTGGATGAGCGTAATTGGTGCATTGAGCTGCCATGTGTTATGCGGATTTTCTGTTGTTCTGTGTAAAAATCATTTCTAAGTTGAAGATTTTTTTTAAATTAAATTAAATTAAATTAAATAAAAAATTAACTTAATTTTTTTATTTTTTTTATTAATTGTAATTTTTAAAAAGGAAAAAATCGTAATATTGCGATTATCATGAGTAATAATTTTTCGATTGCGCTCAAATTTCACACGAATATATAAATTCATGAAATTAAGGTTCTGTGAAAAAATCATTACAATCGAATAAAGCATGTAGGTGTTATAAGCCGAAGAAATTTTAAAAATCGAAAAAAAAATCGTAAAATTGCGATTTTCACGAGAAGTAATTTTTTGATTACGCTCAAATTTCACACGAATATATCAATTCATAAAATTAAGGTTCTGTAAAAAAAATCATTACAATCGGACAAAGCATGTAGGTGTTGTAAGTCGAAGAAATTTTGTAAAAATCGAAAAAAAATCGTAAAATTGCGATTTTCATGAGAAATAATTTTCCGATTGCGCTCAAAAACGTGGCAGTTCTAAGTTCAGAGATTTCGAAGGCCTCCATAAACTTTTATAGCAATCGGAGTATTGGTTTAGCCCGAATCGTGTTAACAGACAGACAAAAATACAAAAAAAAGAATTAAAAAAAACATTCCGGATTTTTTTCTCCAGTGTAGTGAAATGGAATCTTCGCTACGCTCATCCAACCAGAGTTGGGGAAGTTAGTCAAAAATAGTAACTTTTTAAAAGTTAAGTTAGTGGACTTTAAAAGTAATTAGTTAAAGTTAAAGTTAGTCCAAAAATATAGTAACTGGAAAGTTAAGTTACCATAAAAAGTAACTTGTAAAAGTTAGTTTTGCGGCGTTCGTGGCAGAAATGCTAATTGAACGAATGTAAAAAACTTTAGGAAACTCATAATTATAAATTAAAATCAATATGAAATGGAATTCAATAATGTTTCCGGTAATGTATTGATGATTCTGACTTTAATGTGAATTTACATAAATTGACTGTAAACAGGCCATTTCCACTATCCTGCTTCTACTACTTAGATTCAATTTTTACAAACACTAAATGAACGCACAACGCTTTATGACGATGAATATTATTGAGGCATAACGAGCGTATAACGCACTACATGCGCCCTAAAGGCTGAGAAAACTCGGTTTGCGAATTTGCAATTGAAACAAAAATGTCACCAAAATAAGCAATCTCGCTGCCGCACGTGATGCTAGGATGACCGTCAATGCCTAGCAGTAGCACTACCACAATACGTGTGGGGGGGGGGGGTGTTGTCGTCCCTACAGGACAGCTGATGCGAGATTTTCTCGGAAACGAGGCTAGATATAGGCCTATCCTGATGAATGAGATGTTTAATTTCTTCGAAGTACAGGCTGCAAAACAAAAGTATAACTTTTAACTTAACGTTTATTGAAAGTTACCGAAAATAACTATCAGTTACTTTTAAAAGTTGCCGATTTTGTAAAAGTAACGCGTTACCCTAAAAGTTACTAAAAATATAACGCGTTACTTTCGTTAAGTTATTCCCCAACTCTGAATATTACGTATGGTACAATGTAATTTAAATCAATTGAAAACACCAGTCTACTGTACAACTTTGAGCTAGCTTAAAGTATATAAACCTAGGTAGTAGGCCTCAATACTATGATAATGAGAGACCCAGCCTTACGAGCTAACACTTGATAGTTAATATCAATCAATACTACTTAAGGCTGTGCAAACAGCAAATTTCAATTCGATTTAAGCTTCAGTTTAAGACAAAGACTGATTTATTTAAAATTAAAATTACAAATTCCAGCATAATTTAAAACTAAGGATTGTATGCATGCATAGGCCCTACAGTCATTCCATAATTTAAAAAATTATGATGGTTTGTGACGATGCCACATTTTTATCCCGACCTAGGCCTACAGCTAATGCTAGGTGAATTAGGTTGTTTGTTCATCCATAATTGAGTAGGTTCACATTGCTGTGATGATAACCATGTTATTTTAGCATAAATTATTTTATTTGGCATAGGCCTAGGCTTACATGGAATAATAAACGTAGTAATAGGAGAAGATTATAGGCCTAAGTACAATGCAAAAATCCATGCTTTGAGAGCCATATGTATGTTCCTTGGACTCGGTAAACTTCAGACCTTCGTCCTTTACCCATTAAGGACAGCTTAAGTCTTATAACCAAAGTAGCAGATATACAAACCAGGATGAATTATTAACACCAGCTAAAGTAACAGCCAAGACTAGATGCATACTGTTACCGGTAGGCCTACTATAAATTAGGCCTACTAGATTTGCTGCACTATCTTTCGGTAAAACTAGTCTCTACATGTGCAAATCTGCGTTGTTGGAAAGTTTTGGGATGTAACATTCAAATAACATGGAACTCACCTTTAGCTAGACTAAAAAATTAAGTAGTACTTGCACAGCCCTACTTACGTTATTTATAACTATAAAGTATTTTATAAAAATATTATGACCCACCCTTAGACTGACAAAAATACCTAGCTTAGGATGCTCTACGTTTGATAGTGATTTTTCCTCTTGTCAACTGTGAAGCGTAAATGCGAACTTTGGAACAATCTACTGTTTTCTTCACCCAAATCTATAAAGAGACAAAAACAAAGTTTATTAAAATGAACCAGTTTCAAAAGAAGTAAAGCTTGCACACATTACCAATTGGGTACTTGTTCATTATAGTGAAGTGCGTTGCCGTGGTCAGCTACGCCCACCCCATGGCGCTTCGCGCTCCCTCAACCTACTTTCCTTTTTTTTTGGGGGGGGGGGGACTATAATGAACAAGTAGGTGCCACAAATTGATATAAACATCATATTTTTATGCCAAGATTAGACCAGCCTACATAATACTTACGGCTTCAGTTCCAATAGCCGATATGATAGCGGCAAAACGAGGCAGATCCTTCCCTTCTACATAAATAGGTTGACCCCGATGATACCATCTCCGCTCATATAACAGTTTTCCATCTTCAATTTTTGTATCCAAGAGTACATTTTCTTGTGGGGGTGGAGGAGGTAATGGAATACTAGCAGTAGGAATGAGAGGTTTTCTTATAGGAATGAATGGTTTACCGCCACCTCCTCCTCCTCGATGAATAGCTTTCAGATCTCCTTCAATCTCTTTATCATCAAGAAGGTAGTTTAACTGGGCTGGCGGTGGCTTACGCCGCTTTTCTGGAATGGGCACAGGATCATTTGGTCGCCGACGTAATTTTCTGGTCATAGCAGGTTTAACCTGGAAAGAAATCAAGGCCATTTAGTTTTAGCAAATAGCAACACAGGGTTTATGTAGGCCTACAATCAATTGATATTCATAATTAATATAGGAATACAGTAATTATCGGTGCAGAAAATTGTCATAGACCTAGGACAAACAAGTTCAAAATATGGTTTTAGACATTTTTACTGTGTAGAAAGTAGTCTAAATAAATGGTGGCTAATGTAGGCCCAACATCAAAATTTAAATATGTATAGGCCTAAAGTACATTGATGTTTGTAAGACAAAAACAACAAAACCTACACTAGGGGGCCTAGGGTTACCGAAAAGAAAAGTATTAAGAGTGTGTCATTCATAAGAGTGCAGTGGCGACAAAGAGGACTCTCGTAGCGCTCAGTGAATGGGCTTTCAAGAACACGCACGTTTAGGGTAGGCCAGGGATGCTTCTCTATTGTACGACGAATAGACGGCACGCGCTGACCAACAGGAGAATTTCTGTCTTAATGAACACATATTTTTTATAATTAGGTACTAATTCATGAAGTTATAATATATGAGATAAGCAACTCCTACATTGCAAAATGTTTTTAATCGAAGTTCTACGACCATAATATCCATTCACATGCAGGACTAGGCCCCAAGTCGGAAGTTGATACCGGTACTAGTGTTTCCTATTTGATGTGAAATGCTAATTTTGGTCGTAGAGCTTCGATTTTGAAATGTGTAGGAGTTGCTGATAACATAAATAAATTCATAAATTAGTGGGGGTACTAATTATAAAAAATAGGTATGTGTTTATTATGACAGGAATTTTCTTGTCGGTCAGCGCGCGCAGTCTATTCGGCGTAGGCCCCAAAACGTTTGTGTTCTTGAAAGCACATTCACCGAGTGCTACGGGAGTCCTCTTTGTTGCCGCTGCACTCTTATGATGACACAAAATGCTATGCAGACATTGAAACAGAAATTAAGATAGTTGACAACTTGAAAATTTGGTAGGCCTAGCCTACTACTCTTTCGGTTGATAGCCCCCAACGGGGAAAAGTAGAGGGGTAGGGGGGACGCGAAGCACGGATGTTTTACAATATTGTCATAATTATTATTATTATTAGGCCTTTTATTAAAAAACATGTACGCGCTTTGCACCCGCCCCTCCCCCTAACCTAATTTTCCACTAATATCGCAGTGTTAAAAAGTTGGGGGCTATAGCCCTACCAACCGAAAGAGTAGCCTATAGGTACCAAAATTTTTGGTAGTGATAGCCTACTGGATTCTGAATTAAATTTTTTAAAGCCCATGGGAATTAGGCCCTACATAGGCCTACAGTTAGGCTACTAGGCTACTGAAGAAAATTTCAAGCATGTTTTTTTTTTAAATTAGACATACCTAAAGTGGACTTCACGGGAAGATTGGTCCGCAGGTACCAGGAATTTCTCCCCTCTTTACCACCACCACCTTCCTCGGACGGGCAGTGCACAAGATTTAGATCTTACCTATCCTCGACCCTTCTATTGATGGTCTCTAAACCCTTGAATAGACATAAATTAATTTTCTTTTCATTACATAAACTGTTGTAATTTACCTTTTAAATGTTCTTAAATGTTAATGATTTTAACTTTAATGTTTCCCTGAAATAAAATCACACCGAAAATGTTTTTAAACGCAAAAAATTGATTGAGAACTAACAATGTTTACAAATATTCTTAGCACCTTCTGATGAAGAAGTGTGTTGTATATTATACTGTTAAGTTCTTAGTTTTCAATCAATTTTTAGCATTCAAAAACATTTTCGTGTTGATTTTACTTCAGTGAAACATTTAAGTTAAAATCATTAACATTAAAGGGAATTTAAAAGGTAAATTACAACAGTTTAAGTAATGAAAGGAAGGAAGGATTTAACTCTATTCAAGCGAAAATAATTTAATTGGATGGTTTCCAGACCATCAATAGAAGGGTCGAGGGACTATTAGATAGATAACGATCTCCCTCTTGTCCACTCTGCTCGGGCCAGGAAGGTGGTGGTGGTGAAGAGGGGAGGAAATTCTTGGTACCCGCGGACCAATCTTCCCGTGAAGTCCACTTTAGCTTAGGCCTTATAGGCTAGTACGGCTAAGTGTCTCAACATAGTCAAAAATAAAGTTCACAAAAACTTCAAAAAGGCCTATCTAAGCCTTTGTGTGGTCAGTAATATTGATGGATGAGGTCTTGGCCTACTCTGTAGAAAAGAGCTAGGCCTAGGCGTGTTTTGATTTGGTTCATTAGGCTAAATATTTTGTGTCACATGGTGAATTTTGGTAGTGAGTAGGCTACATGTTTTAGTACTAGCCTACACCACTGGCTGCGCCACAATACGGAAGTTTGACGAAATCGCAATTTTTTGTTTTTTTGTTTTATTTTTTTGCCAAATCACTGATATTTTATGTAGCCTAGGCCTAGTAAATTAAAAATAAATGTGGGGAAACCAATAAAAAATAAAAAATAAAAACGCCAGGTATAGGTACGTAACAACTCACAACACACCAGCCAAACGCCCATAGGCCTACTGCGTGAAGTTGGTCTTCCAACGAACCCAACAATCAACTCAAAATTTAGATAGGGCCTATATCTGACATCATAGAAATTATTTATTATCAAACAAAGAGCAAAACAAATCAGTGACAAGTAGGTAAAACATAACCAACAAAATAAATTTAAAAAATGTAGACCAGAAGATGAAAGTAAAAACGACCGATTGAAGCAAACTAAAAGTGATGAAATAGCCGAAGTCCAGAATCTACTTTCCGTGACCAAAAACCAAGTAAATACATTATAGTATTCAGTTAGAAAAAGGAAAATCATAGAATTTAATGCAAAATAACACTTCCGTCAAATTAGCATTAGGCCTACCATTAATTGTTAAATGAAACCTTTTGATCTAGATATTACCTATGTCCTAGTCCAACTTCAAGCTTACCTCCATTGAGTCACCTGTAAGCTCCATCGTGTGACGTTCAGACTCGATCAGCTTGCGCTTCTCCTCTAAATCAGATATCAGATTTTCTCTGAGATCGATCTTCTTTTCTTCAAACTCTTTGGCTGCAGCTTTCTTTTCGATTATGTAATCTTTCTCAACACAATCAAACATATAATCTCTTGAGATATCATTGAGACGCAACCTCTCTTTGTGATTTATTTCTATTCGTTTACATTTTTTGTTATATTCGGGATGATTTCCATCCTTCAGCTGTTGCAATTGTTTTTTTAAGCTTGCTAACTTGTCTTGATACATCTGTTCTTTGATCTCAGTATATTCCTCAGTTTTGCCGGTATCGGTTTCACATGCCTCATCCGTGTCTTCGTCACTATCGTCCTGTTCGTCATTTTCCCTGTCATCATCTAAATCATCATCATTTTCATCATCAAAGTCGTATTCATCTTGTTCAAACACAGACGAATACTGATTCACACAGTTCGAAGACATTTTACGTCGATATTTGGAACAAGAATGCCTTAGATCCCAAGAATAGCCTAGGCTAGGCCTATGCCTACGTTTGCATCAACTCAATGTAAGATCGGTCTAAAGGTAAGGTCCTGTGCACAGTGTAGGCTCATAAGCGTAGATAGTGCACAAAAAGCTTAGTTTAGGACAGTTCAAAATTAGGCCTAGGCCCTACTCTACTAGGGTTTGTGTAGGCCCTACAGAGCTATCAGGAGGCCTTGCCTAGCTACGATTAATGGCCTAACCTAAAAATTACTAGGGCTAGGCCTAGCCCTACACAAAGCAAAGGCTTTTGTATAGCCTAAGCCCTAATACATAAATATAAAGTAGGCCTATATGCACTCCTTCTAATTCAATAACAAGAATGTTGAGAGGAAATTAATACAATAATACGGTTATACTGTGATAATACCTCAAAAACGTTAGTAATGAACTCCTCCAAAACACAACACTGACAGTTCCCAGCCAGCTAGATAAAAAAACGCAGTCTACCAGACATCTGGTGTTAAAAATTGCAGTGTTGCCAAACGGTGCCATGTAAAGACCCTCCCGCGATTTTTAAAACCTTTATCAAAGAGGGTACAAAAAAATTAGGTGCCCCACTCAAATCACAGCTACTGACTAGGAAAACACAGAAGTCGTTAAAAGAGTGAGCGAGCCGTATATTACCCGGTAACATTTGCATTTGACTTGGTTTATTCGGATGAAGGGCGCGTCAACCAGATCACTTGATTGATATATTTTCAAAATTATAGGTTGTTTAATTTAGTTGGTTTAAGCATAATTTGTCAGTTTCTGCCCAACACAAAGTTTTTTATTTCTTGCACAAAATTATTTTTCATTCTGCGTTGGACTTGGTTGTTATTGAGATTTAAAATGATGTGAAAAAATACATAGCTCTCAATTAAACCAATTCTCACACTTTATTCGTGAAATGACACTATAGAATGTTTTGATATTCATAAATTATACAATACAAAACACAGCTTGTACGAAAAATGAGAAAATATTGAAAGACCAACTGAATATACTAGCAGAATTTTGTGGAATTTGTGGCTTGTAGAAATTCGGTGCACCTTGGTCGCTGCCAGGCATTCACTGCCGGACATTCAAAACATATGGCGTTTTCCATTGGCATGCCGTCGGCAAGTAAGTGATTGTTGTCTACCTCCATTTGAATAACATTACAAAACTGAACAAATGAACATATAAGTGGTGCACACTAGTGCGGCTAATGGAAAATGGCAATAATTTGATAAAAATGAAGAACAAACGCCGTTTTCATTATGCTACACATTTTCAGCTATTACCAATTTATTATTTCTTGTGCATTTGAATTTTAACAGATTTTGAACAAAAATGTTAACAACAATTCAACGCATTACGGTCAGTGGTTCGGCCAATTTTTAGCATACACACACACTTACACGTACACGACTAAACTCAATGCTTACACTGCACACATCCCCTTTCAGTTCCTCATCTAATAATCAAGTGGTTGACATGTCACAATACGGTACATGTTTTCAAGTTTTAACTGTAAATGAACTTGGAAAAACAATTAAAAAATATAAATTAATCGATCGATTTCTTTTCAGGACTTTTGTATTACATGTTCTGTAATTTGTACAATTATAGGGAGGGTCTACAAGGTGTACCAGTAATCTAAGGTAATATATATTTAATATTGAGCAGTGATCATTGGCTTAACTGTCAAAACCAAAAACAGATAGATTTCAATTCATTCTAAGCGGCAAGTTCCATTTGCCATATTATCCATGTAACAGTAATCAGTACATTTTTGGAAGAAAAAAAATATATTTTAAGGAACTTTAAATATTTAATAAACATGTTCCTTTTCAACATATCGAACCAGAACTTGTAACCCAAGCGTTATTAACTTATTTTGTTCCTTTCCAGTTACTAGGATTGGAACGTGGTAACAACTAACAACGTATTTAAACAAAAGTTATAAAAATAACAAAACCATAGGTACCGGTGCCCTATTTTTAGGTACTACTGCATCTCACAAACACATTACCGTATTTAGGTGAATTGAAGACGACTCACTACTTCCAGGATGCTTAAACTGATAAAATGACATTGTAATTTATTCCTCATTATTTCACTTGAAAAAAAAAAATACTAAGGCTATAAATATCAATACAAAATACACTATTGAACTTGGGCATCACATAATCAGCACTGGCCTGCCAAGCTTGGGGCTCATCTCCTTCCACATTCTCTTGTTGCACCACCAGCTCGCTCCACTTGTTCGTGTCTTCCCACCAGCTTTCTCTCTCAACTACTATCCATCAATAATAACCAAAATAATAATAATAACCACAATTGTTTATGTTTTTAAAACAATTAGATTGAAAAACTCCACCTCTGCTATTAAAGACCACCATAGTCACCAAGAGTTGAGGAGGAACAAATCCGGTGAATACACATTAAAACTACCAGCCATGGCAATGTTCTTGCGGAGTAGTGGTGCACTGTTGTGGAAGTTATTGTTTAAACTTATATTTTAAATGTACAGGCATCTCTGTTCAAAGACTTTATCCCACTCATAAAAAAAATAATGTAAAAACTAAAAAGACAGACTAGTCTTACGCTTACATTAGTCTTGTGTGTGGCTCGTTAGTCTTGTGGTTAGCCTACCTTCTTCCAACGCAGAAAGTTCAGGGTTTGATTCCCGCTAAAGTCAGAAGATTTGAACTTCTGATTTGGACTTTCTTAGGAATTTGTAAACGGTGACTTTTGAGCCGTCCTAGCAACGAGACACATAATAAATTAAAGTTGTTCTAAATCGGCCTTGTTGATTCTGGTGTTGATCCGCGGGTGTTCGCACTGTCCATACCACCGATTGCAATATTTCCTATTAAAAAAATATCGATCACTCGTCGATTGCGCCAGGGCGGTTGGCTTGGTCGCTTTGGTTTACTGTCCCCCACTGAAAATCAGTTACATGACTTGAGTGGGTAGACTCTAAATACGGATTTTTTTATTTATTTATATATTTTATAGAGACCTAAAAGAAGGCCATGAAGGTAATTCTGTAAGAGGAGGTAACAATTTTTTTAATTGGATGAGCAAAGCGATGACTTCAATTTCACTGACCCCCAAAATATTTAGCTCCAATGTTTTTTTTTGTTTGTTTTTTTGTCTGTTCGTTTGCTCTCTACTGGGCAAACGGCATATGCGATCTTGATGAAAATTGGAGGGAACCTTCGAAATCTCTGAACTTCGACCAGCTACGTTTTTGAGTACAATCAAAGAAATATTTCTCATGAATATCGTACTTTTACGATTTTAAACGCGATATTTTCGTGACATTTGGGCCAATTCTGACCAAACGGTTGGGGCTACAACGTTTATATTTTACATGGACATTAAGGTTATGGTGTTGTAGTACCTTTTGACAGAAAAAGTAGAAAAAGTTATACAGAATCCATAGAAATAAAGGTTTTAATATGAGTTTTTTGAGGTATCCCACATAACAAAAACTTGTAAAAATACAGCCAAACCTTACACACTCAAAAGAAATGAGATCTAAAAAAAAGGGCCAAGCTCATCTACCATTCCACATTTGTGCATTCTTAATTCATAAACGTAGTGTCCCGTAACAACATCCTTGAAAAGCTTGGCAAAATAGAATTTGCAACTATTATTAATTTAATCGTAATAGTTTATTCAAATTATTTTTTTCTAATTAATTTAAACGTCATGGTCGTGCAAATTCTATTTTGCCAAGCTTTTCTAGGATGTTGGTACGGGACACTGTACGTTTATGAATTATTAAGAATGCGCAAATGTGGAAGGGTAGATGAGCTTGGCCCTTTTTTTAGATCTCATTTCTTTTGAGTGTGTAAGGTTTGGCTGTATTTTCACAAGTTTTTGTTATGTGTGGGATCTCATTACTTTTTCAAGTTCTATTGCAAAATTATTTGTTGAATTGCTATGGAATTACCAATTAACAATAGAATGTAAAATATCTAGTGGCCCAAAGACTTGCTTTTTGTAAACAATGTAGGCAATCATTGTCAAGTAACTATAGTTACTTGTTGATTGTATGCTTGTATAAGACTTATATTAAAACCTTTATTTGAAAGCCTTCCAGCAAACGTTTTCAACTTTTTCTTTCAAAAGGAACTACATCACTATTACCTTAATTTCCATGTAAAATATGAACGTTGTAGCCCCACCCGTTTGGTCAGAATCGCTGGGCAATTGAAACTGATGAATTAGATAGTAGTAGTACCCAGTAGTAACTAACATCCTTAAAGTGATTTTGAGCATGTTTCAAGTCACTTTTTCACCAAGAAGGAATGCTCGTACCCCAACCAAATTTGGCATGTGTTGTCGGGTACCTAAATCCCCTCGATTTTGATAGTTTTCAAGTTCACATCGCGTTTCATGACGGCTGGGTAACACCTCGAAATCACCCCAGCTTTGCTTGCTGTATTAAGTACCAGAGTGTGTAGCGTGCCACGGCTTGGCTGCGGCGCCCTAATGGGCACCTAGATTAACAAGTACAGTAACTAAACTTGACAACAATCACCTACAAAGCTACAATGCGTTCAGAAAGCAATCTTCGGGCCTACAGATATTTGGCATTCTAATTACTACCATAGCAATTAGTTCTACTTTATAAAAATTAGCCTAATTTAACAAAAATGATTTTGCAATGAAACTTGAAGAAGTAAAGAGATCCCACGCATACTAAAAACTAAAAAAAAGCTCATCCATCAACGCGACTAAAATAAAGTATTCGCGAAGCGGCCTAGTAATTCCTCTTAATGGTGATGCTATTAGATAATCATCGCATTTTACTAAATTACATATTTAATGCACAGTTATCATACTTTTTAACCGTAAAAAGCTGCAATTGTTTTTTTGAAGAATTTAGATTTTTCCATATTAATTCTAATGATTGAAGGATTTTTGAATGTTCAAAAATCCAATTGTTATAAAACGCTCAAAAACAAAATTTCCGGGTATGTCCAGAAATTTGTTTTGTAGAAGATTCAATTTGAACATGAAAAAAAGTAAAAAATGAAAAATTGCAAAAAAATCTTTTTTTGAAATACAAACTCATTTTGATTTTTTTTTCCAACTTTGATGTCAATCAGGAATCCAAAATCAGCATTTTATTCCTGAAAAGTCAAGAAAAAATCGAAAAAAATTCTAAAATTCCATAAAAAATTACGAACTTCACATTGATAAGGTAGAAAGCAAAATTTTGAGTCCCAGACTCTTGCCCTATAAAGGGATATATAATCACTGCACTGTGAATGGTGCATGCCAAGCTTGACAAAATTGGATTTGCAATTACTAGGAAAACGCTTAAGTCCCGCCGCGTTAATGGATGAGCGTAATTTTTTAAAAACGAAAAAGGCGTAAAATTGCGATTTTTTTAACAAGTAATTTTTCGATTACGCTCAAATTTCGCACGAATATATTAATTCATAAAATTAAAGTTCTGTGAAAAAATCATTACAATCGGATAAAGCATGTAGGTGTTATAAGTCGAAGAAATTTATCAAATTTAAAAAAATCGTAAAATTGCGATTTTTATGAGAAATAATTTTTCTATTATGCTCAGATTTCACAAGAATATATAAATTCATAAAATAAAGGTTCTGTGAAAAAATCATCGCAATCGGATAAAGCATGTAGGTGTTATAAGTCGAAGAAATTTTTAAAAAAATCGGAAAAAATCGGAAAATTGCGATTTTTACAAGAAATAATTTTTCGATTGCGCTCAAGAACGTGGCAGTTCTAAGTTCAGAGATTTCGAAGGACTCCATAAAATTTCATCGCAATAGGAGTATTGGTTTAGCCGGAATCGTGTTAACAGACACAAAAAAAAAAAAAAAAAAAAAACATTCCGGATTTTTTTTCTCCAGTGTAGTAGAATGGAATCTTTGCTTCGCTCATCCAATTATTTTCTAATTAAAACCTTCAGTAATAAAATGAAAATGTTTAGCATTAAATTTGCTGGTGATGGTTTTGACTTTGAATAACACATTTTTATCAACTCTTGTTTTAAATGTCATACTACAAAGACATCATCATCATTGATGGTATTATGTGAGAAACATGTAGAGATAGGATAGGAGACCAACAGCTTACCTGGGCCCCGATTCATGTACATTTATCCCGGGTATAAGTGGTATAAGGACGGTATAATGCAGGACATGGCTGGATAAGGCCTGGTTAAGTCTGAGCAACTCTCATCCAATCAGAAATTTTCAATCCAACAACAAGTACAACAAATGTTTTTTCCACTGCATTCCACAGCCATGTAAATCAGCAGATTTGCAAAAGAACACTAAAAATTTGCACCATCTTTTGTTTTACATTTTTATTTTTTGACAGAAGATTGCGTGAGATCATTAAAAGAAAAAGAAAAGGCGTATTATTGCCGTAAATTTTGGAATAGCCTAGGACTATCATACTATTGTTCATCTGCATAAGGCTTTTAGTAATCAAAACTAGTTATTTGTGCGGGATGTGTGTCAAAACATGGTCGTGCAGGCCTAGGGTTTGCCTAGGAGAGGCCAAGGGCTTGTCAAACGTGTTATGTTTAGTATTAATTGTATCTAGTCCTATAGCCTAATCGAACTTTAGGCCTACACTGTTGTTATTATGAATAATTTTCTACATCTGGGCCTAGGCCCGAGACGGTTTCTGATTTGTTTTTATGAGAGTAATGACAACTTTTCTCGTTTGACACATAGACGCAAAATTTAAAATGTCCGCCATCTGTTTTCATATTTTCTTATCCCCGTGCGAGGCGGGATAAGTCTTCATGAATTGGATTCGAGTTATACCGCACTTATACCACCTAACTCTGCTTATACCGGGATAAAATGTACATGAATCGGGGCCCTGAAGTGGAGTAGGCGCGCCGTGATAGAAGACATAAACACAAATAAACAAATAACACTACATTTCAAACGTTTCGGTCTACGTGACCTTCCTCAGTGAGTAGAGAAGAGTTACTGAGGTGAAAAACTAAAGCTAGGTAGCCGTTGGCTAGGGTGGGGGTGGGGTGAAGTGAAAGATGAGTGGGGAGGTGTGGAATGGGTGACAGGGAGGGGTAGAGAGGAGGAGAGGGAGGACTACCTAAGGTTTAAGTTAGGTTTGTGGCGCGATTTGCAAATCCATTGGTAGGCCAGTTCCCATCTTCTCAGTTGACCTGATGACACAGTTTGTGTCATCAGGTCACTCCCTCCCACTGTACACGATGGAGAACTGAGAAGATGGGAACTGACCTACCAATGGATTTGCAAATCGCGCCCACAAACCTAACTTCAACCTTAGGTAGTCCTCCCTCTCCTCCTCTCTAACCCTCCTCCCTGTCACCCATTCCACACCCCCCACTCATCTTTCACTTCACCCCACCCCCACCCTAGCCAACGGCTACCTAGCTTTAGTTTTTCACCTCAGTAACTCTTCTCTACTCACTGAAGAAGGTCACGTAGACCGAAACGTTTGAAATGTAGTGTTATTTGTTTATTTGTGTTTATGTCTTCTATCACGGCGCGCCTACTCCACTTCAGGTAAGCTGTTGGTCTCCTATCCTATCTCTACATGTTTCTCACATGATCCAGCCTTTTGGCATTCCTTTCATCACACCATTGATGGTATTATGATTAGGAATTTCTGTTTCTAAGGATTGTATTGGTAAGTACTGAATACTAGGAAACGCTCAGGTGGACGAGTTGATAAGCAAGCACGTGCTATAGCTAGACCCACATTGCACATTTTTTAAAATTTTAAAATTTGCGACGTTCGCTGTCCACGGGGCCATTTTTTCCAATATTATTTATAATTGCCAAGGTATTTCGGTAAACACGTGGGTAAACCTTTACTTTGTGGATAAAATCCACCGCCATCTAGAGGACCTTGACATCATTTCCTTGGAAAAACTATTTTAACTCTTTGGTAACAAATAATACACTGCTTCCTAGATAGTATTTTGATTTTTGATTACTTCTAGGTAGCAGTGCATAGTGGCCACAATCCTAGTGCGACTTTTCGTTGCCATGGTAACGTTACTTTTGTTAAAATGTAATTTCCATCTACACTACTTATCGGATCCAAATATAATTGGATGAGCGTAGCGAAGATTCCATTTCACTACACTGGAGAAAAAAAAACGGAATGTTTTTTTTCTTTTTTTTGTCTTGTTTGTTAGCACGATTCCGGCTAAACCGATACTCCGATTGCGATGAAATTTTATGGAGGTCTTTGAAATCTCTGAACTTAGAACTGCCACGTTTTTGAGCACAATCGAAAAATTATTTCTCATGAAAATCGCAATTTTACGATTTTTTTTGATTTTTTAAAAATTTCTTCGACTTACAACACCTACATGCTTTGTCCGATTGTAATGATTTTTTCACAGAACCTTAATTTCATGAATTGATATATTCATGTGAAATTTGAGCGTTATCAAAAAACTTTTTTTTTACGAAAATCGCAATTTTACGACTTTTTTCAATTTTTTAAAATTTCTCTAGCGAATAACACCTACATGCTTTATCCGATTATAATGATTTTTTACAGAATCTTAATTTTATGAATAAATATATTCGTCTAAAATTTGTGCGCAATCGAATAATTATTTCTTATGAAAATTTCAATATTACGATTTTTTCCTTTTTCAAAATTACGATTAATTTTAAAAAATTAAAATTTAAGTTAATTTTTTTATTTAATTTAATTTTAAAAATATCTTCAACTTAGTAATGATTTTTTCACAGAACAACAGAAAATTCGCATAACACATGGCAGCTCAATGCACCAATTACGCTCATCCAACAACGCGGCGGGACTTAAGCGTTTTCCTAGTTAACATATTCGTGACCGGACGGACATTCTAAATGATTTGGCTACCTCAGATTTTGTCACCGTTTAATTTGAAGAAAAAAACTTTTGATTAACTTTAATGTAGCTTTGTAACTTTTTGAGCAATTTTGCCACAAAACTAATGGCATTCAATCGAGAACAAAGCTTGCGGATGGTCCAAATTTCAACTCGATCCGAGCCTCCGTTCGAACGTTATTGCGAGACATACAAACAAAAAAACAAACAAAAAAAAACAAAAAAAAACAGTGACTATTTTTTCCGGCAGAGTCAAATGGAAACGCTCGCTTCGCTCACTTTACTACAAAGTAGTAGGTACATTATTGAAAGAGAAGCAGTGATATTTATTATTTACAAATACATTCTATTAGGTAGTAATGGTATTGGTACTGACTAAACACTTTCAGTACATGCAGTAATAAGGAAGGATTTCACATGAAGGAAGTTGAAGGAGATATTGGCATAATGTTGTGTAGAGCTAGTATTGAACTTATTAAAATATTAATAGTGAAGGCAAGGATTTGAGGTCATTTAAAGAGAGATAGGTTGTAGTTCAGGCTTTTCTATTAATTTGGCTTTTGTAAAATGAGTTGGGTGAACAGTCTTGGTAATTAAACAACTTGATTAATCAGACATCCTAGCAATGCACGTAGGCTACTCATTTAGTTTTTACATACACACATATATATATAAACTACACAGGTACTAATTAGCATTGTGTAATGTGTAGGTATATGACCTAAACAATAATTATGGTATGTTTCCTTCAGCACTTTGTTTGTGCACATTCATTTTAATGCTGTTCACTGAAGGCATGATGTTGCTCTGTCGATGAGGTTCACAAGGTGTACGCTACATACACAGTAGGCCCACATACCGGTACTACATGCGTTTGTCACACAGGAGGTGGAGGTGAAATTTTCAAATCAACATTCATGTATCATGATGAAGGTGGTCGACACCAGGGAAAATATTTTACATTAAAAAATACAAACCACATAAAGGCACAGATAAAGTACCAGTCATAACTTTTTTAAGTTCAAGCAATTTGAGTTGAATGCACCTTGCATTGAAGACATGCAACACTAAAACTAGCCTTCCTAACTTGGCACTTGATTAAAATAAAATTCATTGTTTATGCCTGTGAATTGTATTTCAAAATTAGATTTGTATCGGTAGGCCTACCCATTACCCAATGAATAAAATTAAACTTATCTTCCATGCCGTTGCCGTCACACATCAACTTAGAAGAGTGATATACCAACCGAAGGAAGTTCAGAAAATGGTTCACATTCACATTTTAATGTAGAATTGAAACGTTACTCTTGTAGCATGTCTACACTGAGGCAATCATCACCCAAGTTACTTGGGGAAGTCTCAAACTCACAGATTTCATTAGATTCACTGGGGGAAAAACAGAGTAAGTACATTTTAATGAACATAGTCTACATAAATTATAAGTTAATATCATTAATAATGAATAGTAGGTTCGGTTTTTTGCCTTGCACTTTTCTGTGCCGCCGGTGTAGGGTGTAGACCGAAAATGTCGATAGTGTAAGGAACAGCAAGACAAAAACGCTTTGGTGAAGCATTGATTAGCTAAATACGTAATTCTGTACAATTTTGAATTCTATTTACGTTTATGAAATAAGTAATGTAGCCTACCGTATGTTCTAACATAAAACATACTATTTATTCCTGGTGTAAAGCCTACAAGAAATCTGGTGTTACACCGCAGTATTAGTGTAGTTTACACTGGACAAAATGACGCCGCAGTGTAGGCTGCATGGAGACAGAATAACGTGTTGGTGCTCTCACACCTTGCACCAGCGATGCAGTGCAGGACAAAAAATCAAACCTTATGAATGACTCAAACATTTAGGATAATGTGAGAAGTTAGTTTGCTAACCTGTCAAGTGATGGATCGTTACTAAACATTTCAGTGGGCACCGTTGGAGGGGCTTTTTCTGGTACGAGTTCCAAGTAACTTTGGCGAGATTCCAAGTGACGTTCAACTTCCTCTGGAGTCATGTGTCCATCTGATAGCATTGACACGGGAATACTTCCAAGAACCTGCAACTGATTGCAAGAAAAAATTGAAATACTGTCATGACCATGGCAAAGTCCTAAGAATTTGGCTAGATTTAAACCAAGTGGTTTACTTTGCTTGACCACACAAGAATAGCTACTATTATTATTATTATTATTTTATTGGGTGTATTTCATACAAACTCGGTTAAAACCGGAGCTAACATGTTGTACGGACTTACGTCAAGTACTTCCATGTGTACCTATTACATACATTATTACTTTTGTCTTAACTCTAACTAAAATAAGTCATTTATAAATTCTAATATTGTTTGTAGATGATGTTTTCTTTCTGCTGTGTACGGTCGTGGCCGATTTCTCGTCGCCATCCTAGCATTTGCTCTTCGGACTATGGGAAACCACGAAAACCATGTCAGGATGGAAGCTGTCTCAAAATCTCGAAGTATCATTCTTAGTTTAGAAATTTACGAACTATTCTACACGTGTTGAGTATTACTGCCTTTTGAGTCTCGATGTATACATTGGGTTGAAGATCTAGTTGTTTAATGCTTTCATGTAGCTTCTTCGGTATGATGCCGTTGGCTGATATAATGAATGGGATTGTATTTACCTTTTTCTGTTTCCACATCTTCTTGATCTCAATTGCAAGTTCACTATACTTGTCAATTTTTTTTCTTCCACGTGGTCTCGACGTTATGGCACATTGGGATAGCAACGTCGATAAGGGTAGTTTCTTGTTTCTTCTTGTCAATTATTATTAAATCCGGTCTGTGGTGATGTATCGTTTGGGTGTGTTCTAAACTGTGCGGTCGTAATATAATTTGTAATCTTTAGTATCTAGTACTTTCTCTGGTTTGTATTTGTAGTAAGGTGTGTGTGTGTCAATGAGGTTGTACTTGATTGCTAGTTGTTAAGGCCGAGGCCTGAGGTAGAATAATAGTGGACTGTAAATTGTAGAAAATGAATCAAAACAAAACTTACCCAGATTGTTGTGTGGGCTTGAGAAAAAGTGGCCAGTAAGTGGGCGGCGCAGTGGGCTAAAGTTGGTAGTGCCCACCGCAGGAGATAGAAAAAGGATTAAAGAACTCGAGTTAGAAGAATAAGAAGAAAAATAAATGCCTGCACAAGAATGAGCCAGGACAGCACAGACGAGAACAACTCGAAGACAGGCGTAGAAGAGCGCAGCGACGGAGAACAACAAGGCTTGTAGCACTGGAGCGTAACACTTTGAAACTTGAATTTGTGAATGAGACTGTTTACTGTTTGGAGACTTGAGACTGGAGACTGACAGGGTATGAGGTGCTCTCTGAGCAGGCGAGAGACGAACTGTGTCCTACGGAGGTAGGCAGACAACGACAACAGACTGACGCAAAGTCAGGGCAAGAACAGATAACGAAAACTGGTTAAGTAGGGGAAAGAGGGGAAACACAGGGTGAAACAACAAGACAGAATGATGCATAGACAATGAAGCGGAAAATACAAAACTAGAACTAACTAATAAGAACACTGGCGCTTACATACCGCCCACCAAAAATGAACGAAAACCATTTTTCTAAAAACTAATACAAAACCCAAAACCAAAACCAAAACGAAAGAAACGATACGAGAAGCTCTCTTCGCAATTAGCAGAAGGAAGCGTTACCAGTTTATTGACTGGTCTGGTATGACAACCGGACGCCGAACGTATTGAGGCGACGCGGGAACACCATCACGACCGGGGAAGAGATTTTCCACACGCCCGATCGGCCAAGAAAGAGGACTAGTAGAGGGCGAAAAGAAAAAAACCACGTCTCCTACCTTCAGCGTGGAGCTTCCACGAACCCACTTGCTACGCTGCATTAGCGTATGCAGATATTCGTTCGACCAGCGGTTCCAGAAGGTCTGGTGAAGCTGTCGAACACGATGCCAACGAGCCAAGGGCTTGACGTTGTCGTCCAGGAGACGTTCAGGGGGAGAAAGAAGGGGAGCACCGATTAGAAAGTGACCAGGACTAAGATAATTGATACCTTCAGCAGGGTCACCGGAGTGGGCACATAGAGGACGGCTATTGAGCACGGCCTCAATGCGAGCGAATAAAGTGGCATACTCCTCATGAGTGAGGGATGTGTCTCCAATGAGCCGGTAGAGCAGAGCTTTGGCAGATTTAACTACTGCCTCCCAGAGGCCGCCAAAATTAGGGGCATAAGGGGGGTTAAAATGCCAATGGACTTGACGAGAGGCAAGTGCGCTGGAGACGGGAATTTCGGAGTGCGAAAGAAAATCGTAAAGTTCACGGAGCTGCCTAGCTGCTCCTACGTAGTTACGACCGCAATCAGAATAAATGTCTGAGGGTAGGCCTCTCCGAGAAAGAAATCGGTCAAGACAAGCCAGGAAAGCTTCCGTGGACAGCTCTGAGACCATTTCGAGATGGACTGCTTTCGTGGCCATGCATACGAAAACGCAGAGATACCCTTTGGTGAGAGGTGCGTTCCGACGAATGCTGGATTTTACCATGAAAGGTCCGGCAAAGTCTGTTCCGACATGAGAGAAGACTCGAGAACTTTGCACGCGGGATGCAGGAAGATCAGCCATCTGAGGCTGGAGGGGCTTAATGCGAAACTTGTGGCAAGTGAGACATTGATGTATACGTTGACGAAGCAACCCACGCAGAGAAACAATCACATAGCACTGTTGTATCAAAGCCTGAACTGTTCTAGGACGGAATGCAACGAGGACTTGTGATAAGAATCACAAATGAGAGCCGACAAGTGGGCCTCCTTAGGAAGGAGGAAGGATGGCGCGCTTCTTCATTGAGGAAGAATGACGCAAACGTCCGCCCACCTGAGAAACCCAGAGGGTCCAGGAAAGGCTTGAGAGAGGCGAGCCTGGCAGATACTTGTTGATCCTGAGCAAGCTGGCGGATCTCTTTAGCATAATAATGCTGCTGAGTGATTTTAACGAAGAGGTCCAGAGAGTCCTTTAATTCCTGGGGTCCCACCGTGCCAGTGGGAGGTGAGACCTTCAAGTGTTTTGCTAAAAGGAGTCGAGAGAAACGAAACACCCAGGCAAACACCCGTTGAGCTTTGAGGAGTGTAGAAAACTTTTGAAAATTCACTAACAGAGGGTCAGGAGCATCGACATGAGCGATAAGAGTGACTGCCTGCGGTTTCAGGTCGGGCAGCTCATAGCTACAGTCCAACGAGGGCGAGGATCTCCACCAGTGAACAGGAGCATGGTGTAGGAACTCGGGCCCAGAGAGCCATAACGGATGCTCAAGAAGCTGAGCTGGGGTTAAGCCACGAGAGGCGCAGTCGGCGGGGTTTTCCTCGGAAGGTACATGGGCCCAGTTACTAGGTGAAGTGCTCTCAAGGACTTCCACTACGCGATTCGCGACGAAAGTCTTGAGGCGATGAGGAGGAGTAGAAAGCCACGAGAGGACGATCTGCGAGTCAGTAAAGAGATGTACCGAGGTGAGATTAAGAGGGGCCAGCGAGGGCAGAGTAACGCGAAGCAACCTAGTGAGGAGGAGTGCAGCTGAAAGCTCCAGCTTAGGAATGGTCATGGGTTTGAACGGGAGCAACCTTGCTCTTGGCGCGCAACGAGACTAACGTGAGAGGTAGAGGGGCTGGTCTGAGTGTGCAGATACAGCACAGCAGCGTAGGCTTTCTCTGAGGCGTCACAGAAGCCGACGATGCGCCGAGAAATACAATCACGGGGAAAAGCGCGAAAGACCCTGAAGCTGTGAGTACGGAAGGTAGTGATGACACTGGAGAGCTCACGTTGAAGCTTTGGTTCGCTCAGGAGAGGCTGATTGAGAGAAACGCCCTTCTCGTCAGGAGAGGAGGCGTTGAACACAACTCGCAGTTTCGTACTGGAGCTAGTGAGCTTGGGGACGCAATGCAGAGGAATGATGTAGCTCCAAGGAGTAGAGGCGGGCTGCATATGTTGCAGTTGTTCATATTCTTGCATGAACTTCCGATAAGCTTCATCATGCTCGGGATTGCATTGCAATCGTCGCTTCAAACTAAGATTGTTTCGGAGTGCGACTTCGCGATTGCGCCCGAGAGTAGAACATGGTGGCTTGGAGGGGAGAGCCACAGAATGACGTCCACTTACGTCGCGTGTGTGTGAATCAAGAGGATGACGCTCACACGGCTGATCCTCGGGATCTACTTCCGGAGGGCGCGGAACTTCTTCCGACTCCCAAAAGAGGCGCAGGTTGCGCTCAAGAGTAGAGGAGCAAGCGAACAGAGAGACAGGAAAATCGGAAGACGGTTCGACAGAACGACTTGGTCCTAAGACTACCCACCCGAACACGGTGTTGATGGCCGACGGACTACCGCCTCGGACGTGGTCACCTGACCTATTCAGGATCTCTGGGTAGAGGTCGGCACCAATCAAGAAATCGACTTGATCGGGTACATGAAAATTAGTATCAGCAAGGGTCATGCCACGAAAACGTTCGAGAACTTCGCGAGAAATGTGACAGGGTCGGGAGGTGATTGGCTATGGTAGGGAGGACGAGAGCCTGAACGTGAAGTCCTTTCTCAGGAACGAGGCGCGATGCAATGGTGCATTGCACATTGCCGCTTACCTGTGCGGCTGCGAGACCTATTCCCGAGAGCTCGGCACGGCTAGGTTGAACTTTCAGGCCTAGCTTCTGGACCAGGGAACGAGTGATGGCCGAAACCTGCGAGTCAGGGTCCACCACCGCTCGGAAGGGTTGAACAACGTCCATGAGAGTCGCGTATCAACGCGCGTACGGTACCCAACAAGCACTGTCAGCTGACTAGGGCCGGTATCACGAGGTGGCATAGAGAACTGGGACGAGACACCACGTCTGAGAGGGGAATGCACTTCCTGAGAGAGGAGGTATCGACTGACCGAGTTGCCATGAGAAGAGGACTGTCGACGAATGCAACAACGAATGATGGCGATTCCCCACGATGTAAGAGCAAGTGCTCTTTGAAGTGCACTGAGGATTCATTGGAGCCCATGCAGTTAAAACACGCCGGCAGCATTGCAGCGTGTGGACTTGTCATCGAGGGATGGCTTCCAAACTTTCGCACTGATAAATAGAAGAGCTTGTTACAACAGACAGCAGGACTGCTGTGCTTGACATAGAGCGGTGAGATATCAGCGCGAACACGCACGATGGGGCGGAGGTTGGCTTCCTTTACCGCGAGCGTGAATAATCCTCTTGAAGACAAGATTTGACAGATGGTCGATTGTTTACTAACTGCACACAGCTCGTAGTTCGAGACTGTCTCGATGACTCTATGACAGGGAGCTTGAACGTTTCGGTGTAGGCAGTGCGATGGATGCCTTATTTTTCAAAAGCATTTGCGAGTTGACAGGGTCAAGGTTAACAAAAGTCAAGAGAGTCAACAAAACATCGCCTAAGTCGGGCAAATTCAAAGCTTTTAAAGCATCAACGGAGTTACGAGCACGCTGAGGAAAGTTTGAAGGCTTGCATGAGATGCGGATTTTAGAGGCGTAAATTCTAAATCTTCTGAACATAGAGGCTAGCTAACAAGCGATTGTTTTGATAGCGAGAGACAAGAGCTTTGAAAGCTAGCGGGTAACTATCAGTTCGAGATTTGAAATCCCGATATCGTGGCGAGAGCAGTATCAGACAGCGAGGTTCTTAAATAATGAAAACTTTTGAACATTATTTAGAGATTGGTTCTCATCGATGAGAGATGTGAAGAGCGAGTAATATTCTGTCCAATTAGCAATATCACCTGAGAAAGTAGGGATTTCGATCGTAGGCAACGTAGTAGGAGCTTTGGCGACCGTAGGTTCAACCCTAGCTTGTTTCATGACTTAATTTTTCTGCAGAGGATAACGAGACTGAGCGACCGAACAGAATAGTTTCAAGCTTGCTTGAGCTTGCTCAGTATCTATGGGTGTCGTCGGAGCAATGAGTTTTGCGTCAGGTCTTGAAGAGCTGTTGATAATCTTGGAAGTTCGTTTCCAGGGTCGATAACTTTTCAAAACGAGGCCTGACAGAATACACATCACCAGGAGATAGATAGTGAATGAGTCTAGGTACTTGTACACTGGCGTAGACATTCTGGCGCTTAGATACGAGACATTTTGTTCACACTTTGAGCTTCCATTGCGGAAAAAAATAACAAGTTAATAACAATACAGAAGTACAGAAAAATCGAGCGAGAAATGACTAAACAGTATGACACTGTTTATTATACGAACGCGTGAGCGAACGAGAGAGAGAATGTGACATGGAATGTAAACACGAGACAGTGCAACGAACGGGGAAAAGGTATAATGCAAAAATACATTTATAAAACCAGCGAGAGTGATTGAGGAAACAATACGAGTGTGCACTCGATCGAAAAGTATCGACAAGTACCAGAGATGGGCATCGAACCCAGATTCCGAATGGTAATAACAGGAGACAAAATACACGAGGTGAAGAGAATACACGAGAGAGACACAAGAGGCAATGAACTGACATACGAGGTGAGAAACACAGTGCAAACGCGAATAACCGAGAGAAATGGTTGAAAATCTTGCTCGAGATGACCGAAATGTCTTCAACTGATAAGAATATATTCGGCTCGGATGGACCAAAATGTTAAGGCCGAGGCCTGAGGTAGAATAATAGTGGACTGTAAATTGTAGAAAATGAATCAAAACAAAACTTACCCAGATTGTTGTGTGGGCTTGAGAAAAAGTGGCCAGTAAGTGGACGGCGCAGTGGGCTAAAGTTGGTAGTGCCCACCGCAGGAGATAGAAAAAGGATTAAAGAACTCGAGTTAGAAGAATAAGAAGAAAAATAAATGCCTGCGCAAGAATGAGCCAGGACAGCACAGACGAGAACAACTCGAAGACAGGCGTAGAAGAGCGCAGCGACGGAGAACAACAAGGCTTGTAGCACTGGAGCGTAACACTTTGAAACTTGAATTTGTGAATGAGACTGTTTACTGTTGGAGAACTTGAGACTGGAGACTGACAGGGTATGAGGTGCTCTCTGAGCAGGCGAGAGACGAACTGTGTCCTACGGAGGTAGGCAGACAACGACAACAGACTGACGCAAAGTCAGGCAAGAACAGATAACGAAAACTGGTTTAGTAGGGGAAAGAGGGGAAACACAGGGTGAAACAACAAGACAGAATGATGCATAGACAATGAGCGGAAAATACAAAACTAGAACTAACTAATAAGAACACTGGCGCTTACACTAGTTTTTGATGAATAATGTTAGCTACTTGGTTATGTCTGTAGAGGTAATCTGTTTGACATAGTGACTTGCACCCGGATATGATGTGTTCGATTGTTTCACCCCTTGCACTACATTTTCTACATTGATCGTTTACTGTCGCATCTTGTATTATGTATTTTTTATAATTGTTCGTCGCAATCACTCTGTCTTGAATAGCCATCATAAAACCTTCTGTTTCTCCAAATAGTTCCCCGTTGTTTTAACCACCTATTTGATGCTTTAATATCTACGTGACCTTTGTGTAGTTCATCATAATGTCTCTTGTGTAGGGTCTTTTCTGAGAGACGTAACTCTTTTGAAGCGTCAGTTATGAGTTTCCCTTGTAGATTGACATTTTCGTTTGCTAGATTGAGTGGAGTTAATGATTGTCAGCTAGCACCACATCCCTATGCTGTGTGGGATTGGTTGCTCTTTGTAAAAAGTATTTTCTTAAAATGTCTATTTGTTTATAATATAAGTTGTTCAGATCAATTAGGCCCCGTCCTCCTTTTTCTCTTGGAAGTGTCAATCTCTCTATTGCTGATTTAGGATGATGTATTCTGTGTTTGGTAAGTGTAGTACGAGTTAATATTTCCAACGCGTGGATGTCTGTCTGCGTCCATTTAATGATTCCGAATGAATATGTCAGTACTGGTACAGCATATGTATTTATTGCTGTGATCTTGTTTTTACCGTTTAGTTGCGTCTTGAGGATAGACTTTAGTCGTTTCTTGTATGTATCTATTAATTTTGCTTTCATAACTTTATGTTCAATTCTGGCAGCTTGTGAGAATCCTAAATATTTGTATACATCGTTATCGTCCATTATTCCAATCCTATTTCCATCATCTAGCTGGAACTCTTCTGCTTGTGTAACCTTACCCTTTTCGATATGTAGCGTCTTACATTTGTCTACTCCAAACTCCATGCAGATATCTTGACTAAATTCTAATGTTGTATTGACTAGACTGTTTAGTTGAGCAAAATTTGATGCATACAACTTTAGGTCATCCATGTAGAATAGGTGGGAAATTGTGTGACATACCACATTATTGTCCTTAATTTTAAATCCGTATGTCGATTCGTTAAGCATATTATTATTATTATTATTATTATTATTATTATTATTATTATTATTATTATTATTATTATTATTATTATTATTATTATTATTACTATTAGAGAAATCAAATATGTTACGAGTCATTTCGCTGTGTTCGTTTTTATTAAATTACCTGACGTTTTGATACGACTGTGCGTATCATCATCTGAGGCAACACTGAAAAACTTTACATTTGAGATTGCTTTTGTTGAATTCTTTTGCTTCTTCTTTGGCTCTGATTGTCATTGTCCAAAGAACTAGAAACATCTTGACTTCCTTGATGCTGTTGCTGCTGCTGTTGTTGTTGTGGCGGTGGTTGTTGTTGTTGTTGTTGTTGTTCTTGTTCTTGTCGTCTTGAGAGTAGTTTCCCTATCATCGGACTCCATGTTTTGCTTAATTTAAAACCACCAATATCCCCATTAAAATTATTGGGGTGCTTGGCAATTTCAATCGATTCTCTTATGAGTCGAGGAAAAAGGTTTTCTTCTGTGCATAAAATTTTGGTATCTTCAAAAAGGATCTTGTGCGTGGGATCATTAGCATTTTCCACCACGTGTTTTGCTACTGCACAACAACAATTGGGACTAGAATTAAAGAACATAAAGCGCACTGCAACCACTACAGAGAGGACCTTTCGGCAGTAGCAAAACACGTGGTGGAAAATGCTAATGATCCCACGCACAAGATCCTTTTTGAAGATACCAAAATTTTATGCACAGAAGAAAACCTTTTTCCTCGACTCATAAGAGAATCGATTGAAATTGCCAAGCACCCCAATAATTTTAATGGGGATATTGGTGGTTTTAAATTAAGCAAAACATAGAGTCCGATGATAGGGAAACTACTCTCAAGACAACAAGAACAACAACAACAACAACCACCACCGCCACAACAACAACAGCAGCAGCAACAGCATCAAGGAAGTCAAGATGTTTCTAGTTCTTTGGTCAATGACAATCAGAGCCAAAGAAGAAGCAAAAGAATTCAACAAAAACAATCTCAAATGTAAAGTTTTTCAGTGTTGCCTCAGATGATGATACGCACAGTCGTATCGAAACGTCAGGTAATTTAATAAAAACGAATACAGCGAAATGACTCGTAAAATATTTGATTTCTCTAATATTTCGGGCTGTGAAAGCATCAAGCAAGAAATTATTATTATTATTATTATTATTATTATTATTATTATTATTATTATTATTATTATTATTATTAATAATAATAAATTATGTTCATGCCCAAGGTCAGCTCAGCTCAAATTCAGAAAATTATACAAGGTTTGGACAGTTGTAAACAAGCAGGAGCAGATGGAGTACGTGTTATCGATTTAAAATATGTTGATAAACAGGTCAGCCCAATAATTGCTAAAATTATAAATCTTTCTATCACAACGGGAATTATACCACCTGCTTTAAAAACATCAATAATACGACCTATTTTTAAAAAAGGTGACCATACGGTATTTACCAACTATAGGCCTATTGCTTTATTACCGACAATAGGTAAAATTATGGAACGTGTAGTGGCGGAGACGCTTAATAATTACTTGGAGAAATTCAAAATTATTAACTTGAAACAATTTGGATTTCAGAAGGGAAAGAGCACTGCTGATCTCCTTAATCAATTTACAAATCTGGTTAATTCTAAGTTGGACAAAAATAAACATGTTGTTGCCACTTTCGTTGATTTTAGTAAGGCATTTGATACCATTAACCACACCAAATTACTAGGTTGTCTGGAGAGGATTGGTATTCGGGGACCCATGTTAAAGTGGTTTGGTAATTTTTTTAAATCCCGCCGAATTAAAGTAAGAATTGGGAGCACCCTTAATCACGAGAGAGAGAGAGGTGTTAACTGGAGTTCCGCAAGGGTCCATATTAGGTCCAATTTTGTACTTAATTTATGTTAATGACATGGTTAGTTCACTGAAATTTTGTTATATTTTTTTATATGCAGATGATGTAGCTCTTGTATCGGTGCATAAAAATATAAAAATAGCCGAACTTTACATGCAAACCGACTTTAATACCATACTAATGTGGATTCATGACTACAGTCTTGTTATAAATGCGAATAAAACAAAACTTATCCATATTTGCACTCCACATAACCGTAATTCGTGTGAGGAAGTAAAAGTTTGTTGTCACTCAAATGAATGTTTACATAGACGAGCAGACATAACTCTATGTGGATGTGAAGAGTTTATTGAAAATGTGGACAGTCATGTTTATTTGGGTTTAGCTATTGACAAGTTTTTCAGCTGGGAACCTCACATTGATTCAATATGTAAAAAACTAAGGTCATGCCTCAGTCAAATGTATTATCTCAAAAACTGTTTGCCTTTTCGTTTGTTACGTAGCGTTTACGTGGCTCTAGCCGAGTCTGTTATTTCTTATGGTTTACCTACTTTCTTGGGGTAATGCTGCCGATTATCATTTGAGTAAAATATCGACCTTACAAAATAAATTAGTCCGCTTAATTCGACCACCACGTTATGATTACCTTTCTACTCGTGAAACGTATATTTTATGCAATGTGCTTCCTGTAGAAAAACTGTTTAAATTAGGGATGGGCAAAAGCGTGTATCTTACTACACGTGTACACGCTGGCTGTCTGTGCGTGTACACGTGTACACGCGTGTACTATGTATATTTTAAGATATCTGAAAAAAAGTTGTACATGTTTATTTATTACTGTATATTTTTATTGCATTCTGAACAGTATAAACACGGCGATGGCGTTCAGTTCAGTTTATCAGTCAGTAAATGACGTGGCTGATGTTTCATTGACCTAGAAAGTTAAAAGGGTGATGGTATGGTTGAGGCTTGCGTGATAAAGAGGGCGGGGGGGGGGGGGGGGGGAGAGAATAAGGCTTGTGATTTACCATAGTTCCCGTGATACTTGAATTGTGCAGCAACTCCTTCGCGCACAGTCGGCATTTAACCTTCTTTCCCGCGACTATCTTATCAAAGAACTTCCAGTCAAGAGATATTCTAAACAATTAACAGTCATGCGTCACTGACTCTAATCTCAACACGCGTAAACAACTAAGCGGGCGGCGGGCGGCGAGCGACTGCGAGCGGTCTGGAACCATCTGGAACGTGTGTGCCGGTCAGGGGGTCAAGGGGGGAGGGGGAAGGCAAGGCCGCCGTGGCAAGGGATTGCAACCAACTTACCGTTTTGCGGGAAGGCGGCGGCGGCGGCTGACTTAAAGAGCTCGTATTTCAAAATAGAATTATTGAAATCTGAAATCTCGACGACTGAACAATGTTGATTGAAAGTCGACGTGTATTTTTTTTTTAAATTATGTACACGTGTACACGTAGACGGACGTGTACACGTGTACACGTGTACACGTCTCATCCCTAGTTTAAATATAAAATTATTGTAACATACTACTTTAAAAATGAATTTAAAGATATAATACAAAAAAATAAAGTCACTCGTAGTTTTCACACTGTTCAATTTAATGTACCTTCGTTTAATAACAAACATGGCCAACGGAGATTAGAATATTTAGTACCAAAGTTATTTAATGAATTGCCTATCTTTTTAACCATGTGTTCATACTTCAGTGAGATCAAACGGAATTCGAAAGATTATTTGTTGAATACATAAAGGTGTTTACCAATTTTTGGCTAAATTGTTTTTGTTTGTTTTTTGTGTGTGTTTCTGAATAATTAACATTGATTCATTGGAAATTCCGCTATTTTTGATTTGATTTGATTGATTAATTTTTGTATAGGCCTAAATATTATTATAATTCTTTGTTATTTCTAAACAAAATGTCTATTAACAATCTGTGTATATTTTATTTTTTGTATTTAATCTGTATTAGGTGTTGGTTTGTGCATACATGTAAGTGACCGGTGCGCTCTCAATATTTGTTCTATGCACCCCACTAATAAGCTGTTTTGCGGCTTAGTGGGAAAATATTTATGTTCTGAACAATGTATATTGCAAAGTATGTACAATAATAATAAAAAAAAATTAAAAAAATATTATTATTATTATTATTATTATTATTATTATTATTATTATTGATTGATTCATAGCAATTGTTGTAAAAACTGTTTGCCCCGACTGGGGTCTGCTTGAAGCGGCGGGCTTATGCTTAAAAACCTTTAGTATTCATTATTTATTTATTATTATTATTATTATTATTATTATTATTATTATTATTATTATTATTATTGATTCATAGCAGTTGTCGAAAAAGTTTGCCCCGACTGGGGTTCGAACCCAGAACCCCAGTTGGGGCAAACTTTTTCGACAACTGCTATGAATCAATAACTATGTCCTTAAAGCGGGCTTATGCTTGAAAATCTTATATTCATTATTATTATTATTATTATTATTATTATTATTATTATTGCAATTTAAACAATATTGTGGAGGTTTATTGGTGGTTGAGAGTATCCGGTATTATGTACAAAACCTGCATGCAAGAGAACAGGAAAGTTGTGAAAGAGATATAGACCTACAAATGTGGGAGGGTAAAAAAAGTGGACAAATTTGGTTGCAAAACCAAGCTGAACATGCCAGAAGCAGGAAATGGTGATGGATGATGATTGGTGAATGATGATTGATGGGCATGTGTGGATGGTCCAGTGGTAAATCTCCGCATAAATGCAGAAGATCCCACGTTTGATTCCCACTACAGACAGAAATGTCCAAAATTATAATTATGATTAGAAAAAAGGCCAAAATTTGGAAAATACTAATTTAAAACAGTTTAGGTCTATGCATACTACAGCTAGGATAAAATAAAAAAAATCAAGATTATAATTTGTAACATACTGGAGGAACAGATTGCTTTGGTGATTTTGCCGTTGGTCGTTTCTTTTTAGCAGAGCCCTGACTCTTGCCCAATCCAGATGTTGTAGCACTTTGTGAAATGTTATGACTGTTAAGACCAGGTTCAGTTTTAATCTTTCGTTTTGCAGGCTCTGAACGTGCCTGCTCACCATCATCTGATGACTCAGTCTCTTCACTTTCACTAGAAGTAATATCAACCTTCTCATACTGTAACAGGCGATCGAGCAGAAAGCCGTTATCACGGTTCACCTTTAGAAGACCGTGTTGTGCAGAGCGAAGACTTTCTTGAAAACATTGATTTTCCTGTGAACAGAAAAACAATAAATAATGGAGTAGGCCTACCTTATTATTGCAGTCTACCGGTAGCTACTTATAATTGTTTTTCCCTGTGCTGATAAACTACTAGGTGCGTCATTCTTGAAAAACTTGCCCAAACCCGGTCACATCACTTCCACATTTAAAAAAAATTATTTCTATAGGCCTACATTGCAAGTTTTAAATCTTTAATTGCTTATTATTAAATTATTAATTCTGAATTCAAAAATCATATTCACATGCACCCGTTTTAAAAATTAGTACCAAAAATAAATAAAAAATCATTAAAAAGTGTGATAAAAGTTGTGTCCTACCTAGTCAAAAATTTACAGTTTTCTGTTGTCATTTTGTACTAGATGTACCGGTAGCTATTTAATAACGGTAGGCCCTATATGGTTAATTTTAAGCCATCAATATTACCAAAACCTAGATATTAAATCAAGTATCATTCCATTAATTTCATTGTTGGGACATATTTTATGTAGGCCTATGTCCCATTGTTGCCTCACCTTTGTTACCGGTACCTCACGCTTGTTTCCAAGTTTGCATTTGAAAATTCCCAATAGGGTTGCCAGATTAGTGAAACTCGAATACGGGACAGTACTTTGCGTAGTGATACTGGGGACTGGGGCAAAGCCCCAGCCGCCGGAGGCGGAAAATTTTTGGGGTTGTGTTTTTTGGGGAAGGGCCTAAAACGCATTTGAGAGTAATTCAGTGAAAATTTTAAAGCAATATAGTGATTGAAATAGGGAGATAATCAGATAAGGAATGTACAGAAAAGTAAGTAGCTATAGAACCAAAATTATTATCACTTTATTGATAGGCACATTTCATTGATGATCAGATCATTGATATTTATTGCTTCGTTACTATTGCAACGTTACCATCTTCATCGTCACTCATGTTTCCTGTTGTTTATCACTGCCTCACTCACTGAGTTCGAATGCGTTTGTCACACGCACGCCGCGCCCGAGGTTAAGAATATCACGTTACGGCTAGAGACACTCGCTACAATGACTCACCGCGCTAATGATGCACTCGAATAACACCCACCACCTAACTGCAGGCAGCAGCGGCAGACTGATCAGGCACCAAGGCCGGCCGAGGGGAAGGGATTGATAACTATACGCCCGCGCGTATTGTTCAAAAGCGCACAGGGACTACTTTATTCTAAATACGTGATATACTGATCAATGGGTTAGAGCATACGGGACGCGGGAAACACCCATCAAATACGGGATTTCCCGGGTAATACGGGACACCTGGCAACCCTAATTCCCAACCTAAACAGAACTTCACAGTGCAAGCATGACAAGGCTGTGGTTCCCTCTTTATCTAGATGGCTGATGTGTGTGAAACATGTGAATGAAGAATAATTTTCACCATTCTACTGTTAATTTGATGGAAGTATTTTAATTTAATTCAATCTCACTTTTGTTACCTAGATAATAAAATAAATAAAATAAAAATAAATTGTATTTAGAGTCTAGGCCTACCCACTCAGTTATATAACTGATTTTCAGTGGGGGACAGTAAATCAAAGCGACCAAGCCAACCCTGTAGACCCCGACGGCGACGCAATCGACGAGTGAGCGATAACCAACCAAAGATCGATATTTTTAATAGGAAATATAGCAATCAGTGGTATGGACAGTGCGAACACCCGCAAATCAACGCCAGAATCCACAAAGCCGATTTAGAACAACTCTGAATTTATTATGTGCTTCGTTGCTAAGACGGCTCCAAAGTCACCATTTACAAACTCCTAAGACAAGAACTGATGGACTTCAGTCCAAATCAGAAGTACAAAAACTTCTGACTTTGGCGGGAATCGAACCCTGGACCTTCTGCATTGGAAGCAGGTACGCTAACCACAAGACCTACGAGCCACACACAAGACCAACGAGCCACACAACAAGACCAACGAGCCACACAAAAAAAGTAATGCTTTAGGTAGGCCTACATAATTTACTATAAAGTACAGGGCAATCAATACCAAAACCCATTGATAATAATACTGACAAGAAAAACAAGCATAGGGTGTCCATTCGTCCCGTTAAAAACGGGACAGTCCCGTTTTTTAGGGACCTGTCCCGGTGTCCCGACAACTGTTCACGGGACGCTGTTTTGTCCCGTTTTTGTAAATATACCGATTTCACGTGTAGCTCGTGGCTCGTCTGCTGTAAATTTGCGGACAAACGCGTTTTCTGTATACACTTTTCTGCGGGCCCTTGACTTTGCACGAATGAATGCGTCATCAGCAGGCGGAGTGTAGAGGGGGTGGGGTTTGGGTTGACGGCATCAGTTTACACGAATTGTCCCGAGTTTCCAACGAATTTTTTGGTCTTTTTGCAGCCGAGCAACATGATAAAACTAACTGTATCACAATAAATATTAATTTGATAATTCACCCAAAACAAACCTTCCTTGGGTCCTTGCTTGCTCAGATCGTTTTTAAATGCTGTCGTGAGGAAAAAGTATAAAAAATTTTTTAGAGTGCTTGCAAGCTTACTTTGCCTGCTTATTTGCAGAACTGATGTATTCAAACAGATAGAATATAGTTCGCAATTCGATATTTAATTATTTTTAGCCGCAATTACATAGTGGGGAAGCTAATTTTGCTTTGACAACATATTTTTACTTCATAACCTCACTTTTACGAGAAAATTTTTTTTTTCGTCTCGTACGCGTGAGTGTGTAAAATGCCGCGCCCAAAAACGTGTGTTTTCAATGACGAGGGTTAAAAAGGGACTTTCCTTATCTTGTTAGACACGAGACTGATAATGACAAGTGTTTTGTACGATCTGCAAAGCAACAATAGTAATTATTCATTTAAGGTAATCCCCCGAGTTGCCATTTTTCAGTTAAAACATGACTAAATAATTGTAGTACAATTGTAGTACGGTGAAAATTTTTTTCGCCTTCGGCGAAAAGGCCTCCGGCGGCTGGGGCTTCGCCACCCCAGCTACAGCCGCCAGAAGTTTGTCCCGCTTTTTTGGTTTGAAAATCTGGACACCCTAAACAAGCAAGACTGGTATTAATTAATTATGGCCATTTTAAGGTTAAAATCTCACCTTTGTTAGGCCCTACCTTCACTCTTGTTACTAACTAGGCCGCTTTGTGAACGCTTTTTGAAGTCGCGTTGATGGATGAGCTTTTTTGTAAGTTTTTAGTTTGCGTGGGATATCTTTAATTTTGCAAGTGCTTTTTGAACGCATTATAGGTGATTGTTGTCAAGTTTTTATTGTTACTTGTTAATTGTTATAATACACCTCAAAAAACTCATATTAAAACCTTTATTTCTGTGGATTCTGGCTAACTTTTCCCATTTTTTTCTTTCAAAAGGTACTAACTACATCATCATAACCTTAATGTCCATGTAAAATATGAACGTTGTAACTGTAGGACTACCCGTTTGGTCAGAATCGGCCCAAATGTGACGAAAATATCGCACTAAAAATAGAAAAAAATCGTAAAAGTACGATTTTCATTCATATTTCTTCGATTGTACCCAAAAACGTGGCAAACCTAAGTTCAGAGATTTCGAAGGTCCCCTCCAATTTTCATCAAGATCGCATAGGCCTATGCCGTTTGCCCGGTAGAGTGCGAACAACAACAAACAAACAAAAAAAAAGGAAAATGAAAAAAAAAACACACGAGCTAAATTTTTTAAGGGAAAGTGAAATTGAAGTCTTCGCTTCACTCATCCAAAAAGTAACACGACACGGGTGAGATTCTGAGTAACATAACTAGTGAGTATTTATATAAAATTTCAGTACCTACATTAGGGTTGCCAAGACCACTTCGAAGAGATGAGTTTACATGTAGAATTTCAAGGCTTCCGTGTTAAATAGGAAAATATATTACTCACAGTAGGGCTACGTTACTAAGTCTCACCTTTTGTTACCATATCTCACCTATGTTATGCTTATAATTTCAAGTCTAGGAAATAATTGTGATAAAAGTGACCATTGTAAAGCATGTGGCTGTTTGCCTAATTAAAGTACTTGGTAGTCCTACTAGGGATAGGTACATCTAATACAATCAATAAAACAATTTTTTTCTTATTAAAAAGTTAAAAAATGAGTTGAAAAATTGATCATTAGTAACAAAGGTGAGTAAAAAACATATTTTAAGTGCATCAAATACTTCTTGAATAAATCAATACATATATTCTCAATCTACTATCAACATTTTGTATAATTAATTTATCTCTTTCAAGAAAATCTAGGAACCACTAGTTACCTACAAAAAAAAAAAAAAAAAGTAACAGGTGAGTTTTTTTGTGCGCTGTCCTACATATATTTTTTCCCCGTGCCATTTATATATATATTTTTTTTATCAATAGGCCCTCCACTCTTTATGTATCAACTAGGAAAACGCTTAAGTCCCGTCGCGTTGCTGGATGAGCTTTTTTTTGGATGAGGGAAGCTAAGATTCCATTCTACTACACTGGAGAAAAAATTCCGGAATGTTTTTTTTTTCTTTCTTTTTTTCTTTTTGTATTTTTGTCTGTTTGTCCACACGATTCCGGCTCAACCGATACTCCGATTGCGATGAAATTTTATGGAGGCATTCGAAATCTCTGAACTTAGAACTGCCACGTTTTTGAGCGCAATCGAAAAATTATTTCTCATGAAATCGCAATTTTACGATTTTTTTGTATTTTTTTAAAATTTCTTCGATTTATATCACCTACATGCTTTATCCGATTTTAATGATTTTTTCACAGAACCTTAATTTTATGAATTTAGGTATTCGTTTGAAATTTGAGCGCAATCGAAAAATTATTTCTCATGAAAATCGAAATTTTACGGGTTTTTTCTTTTTTAAATCAATTCTTTGCCTTAAACACCAACATGCTTTATCCGATTGTAATGATTTTTACACAGAACCTTAATTTTTTGAATTTATATATTCGTTTGAAATTTGAGTAGGGCCTACAATCGAATAATTATTTCTTATGAAAATCGAAATTTTACGCTTTTTTTCTTTTTTTAAATTACAATTTAAAAAAATTAAAATTAAAGTTTATTTTTAATGAAATTTAAATTGTAATTTTAAAAAAATCTTCAACTTAGTAATGATTTTTTCACAGAACAGAAAATCCGCATAACACTTGGCTACTCAATGCACCAATTACGCTCATCCAACAACGCGGCGGGACTTAAGCGTTTTCCTAGTTTAAAAAAAATTTAGTAGGCCTATGCGTGGGATCTCTTTACATCTTCAAGTTCCATTGCAAAATCATTTTCGTTAAATTAGAATAATTTGTATAAAGTACTAATTGCTAGGGTACTAATTAGAATGTCAATTAATATCTGTAGGCTCGAAGATTGCTTTATGAACTCATTGTAGGTGATTGTTGTCAAGTTTCTATAGTTACTTGTTAAGAGTCCGATGAATGGCTGGGCGCTGTCAAATTTTGCGGTGAAAGTCGGAACTACTAGCGCACGACACGCCTGTGAGATATGCAACTTCTTTTACTTTTGTACAAGGAGGCCTGCTCACCGACAGGGGTTGTTTTGACGGTTGGTCAGGGGGCGGGGGTTATATTTATTACCTCGCAGGCAGGGCTGAGAAACCTTTCAAGGCCAGATGCGCCGACAGGTCTCATTCATGGGAAGGAGGGTAGTCATAAAATTAATAGCATTGCTATTCAACGAGAACTCCAATACGGCGTAGCATCCCATGACAGTAATGTTTGGTTGGGTCGCGTGTATATGTCTTCATTCTACCAACTTTCATCCCAACATATTAGTGATATTAGTATGTAAAAATAAATAAATAATTTCGAATAACTCATTTAATTGGTAAGCCTACACGGAACCTTCATCGTGTGATCATATTGTTTGTAATATTACATACCATGGAACATTATCGAATTCGTTCGTTGTAAAAACAAAAACCGTATCATAAAACTGGGAAATTACAATAAATAATTGGTTATTTTGATTGAAAACACCTCCGCAATTTACGTGTCTTTAGGGTGAGCCTCGTTCTCTGGAGGGATATGGCAGCATTCGAAGTGAGGGTCCATTCACACATCTGTTGTGATCAAAATATTTTTTCCGCGAGAATTTTTTTTTGCCGAAAATTTAACAGCATGGCTCAAATATGTAGCTCGAGTTATGGAATGTGTTTTTTTTGCCGAGTACCAACGATCAAAATTGGCCGAGTTAAGGATTATTTATTTTACGTTCAACAATTCAGATTTGCACCCACAAGTGCCAAGTAACTACGGCTTACAATACAAAGATAATATACATATCATGTAACACACGTACAAGTAGCCCCATTATAAAATAAACAAAATAATATAATTAGTACCTACAAATTGTTGCTACACTGAATGTTGTTGACAAATCGTGTTATATTGTTTCACGGCGAAAATTTATATTGTTTTCGTAACAACTAGGAAACTTAAAAAAATTGTATTGTATGCATTCACTTGTTTAATTTTGGTGTCGTGATGAGGATTCACACAACTCTCCGTAGTCAACTTGGGGTCGAATCAAGAATACATAAATATACCCATGATGACTATACGCATTGTTGTGTGTCATATAGTAAAGAGGGTGGAAAACTGAAGAAGGAAAGAAGTTGACATTGGCATTATAAACCGGGGTGAGAATGAGTTGTCCGTTTCCAATTAGTTATCTTTATTGCATGACACGGGGCTCTTTATAAATTGGTTGAATGGGTGTGTTCTATAAAGATACATCAGTATGTACCTTATACATCAACGTTTAGGATAGCAGAACTGTACCATTCTTGGAATCTTAGCACATAAAATGGCAACTAATCACACTTTCTTAAAATGTTACCGGATGCAGGACAATTTACGTATAATTTACGCGAAACAGTAATAATAATATCGTTACACATTTCGGTAAACCTTATAAAAAATATTACTGGATATAAAATAACAGGTAATTAACAAGAAACAGCAATAATATGGTTACACATTTCGGTAAAACAAAGCACATAAAATACGACCGGGTAAAAATAAACAGGTAATTTACGAGAAACAGCAATAATATCGTTACACATTTCGGTAAAACAAAGCACATAAAAGATTACCGGGTATAAAATAACACGTAATTTACGAGAAACAGCAATAATATCGTTGCACATTTCGGTAAAACAAAGCACAACAATATTACCGGTAAAAATAAACAGGTAATTTACAAAAACAGCAAAAATGTCGTTGCTGGTTCACTGAATTCCGTCTCCCGAATCCTGTTAAAATTAAAGAAAAATAATTTAGATTCAGAGGATTATTTTCATAATTTTAAAGTTATTCGAAATGTTCTTCGCTTTGAGTTTGATTTATTTATGCTAATGATTGTATAACTTTTGAACCAATTACTTGTTCACACGAATATAAAGTTTTATTTGCATTTCCATATTGATAAGTGTAGTTTTTATTTTTAGTATTAGCTATAGCGGTACAAATGTGAGTGTTGTTGTACCAACGGTGATCATCGTCGTTTACCACGACTTAGGATCGAACTCTGGACCTCCCTCCAACTATTTCGTATTTACAATATTCCCAGTGGTCAAATTGCTGGTGGGTGGGGGGAAATAGACCATCTTTGAAGCTGAGGGTTTTCTACCTGCTGCATTCTCTGTTTTTTGTTCTATTAATTTATGATATTTTTTTGTTTAATTGCAAAATATTAAATACGTTGTTAAAATATTAAGCGTGTGTCTTGAGTTTCATTTTTTGGACGTAATTCTATGATAAAACTGACTTAGTACGGATATGCTTCTACAATATATTTTAAAATATTATAATAATAATTTATATATATAATAATTTAATAATATTTGTATATTTCAGTCAGTTTTGATCGTAGACACTAGGGAAAAAAACGCATTTCATAACTCAAGCTACACATTTGAACCACGTTATTAAATATTTGCAATTATAAAAAAAATATATTTCACTGAATAAATTATTTTCATCACAATAGATTTGAAATGGTCTATGGCAGATAGAAAAAAAACATGTTCACTCCCAAGCTTGCTGCCTCGTTCCCGTCTAGCGATTTGAAAAAAGGTGGAAAGGGAAAAATGCACACAAAGGCTGTTATAAAGAATAATTCATTATATTCTGTGAGTGCTTTGTAATTAGTATGGTAATGAGGAAACACCGATAAAATACACAAAGTTATATTCAAAGAATTGGTGCTACTAGTGGAGCGACGGAATGAAAGAATGATTGAATGAAAGTCCAAGGTTCGATCTCCACCCGTGTCACGGTGGCAAACCAGCATCACATGACAATAAACAAATAACAATTAACATTGCTTCCCTTTTAGATAATCGCCGACACTGACGAGATTTGCGACAGTGTTCTTCTTTCGTTTCCTAGACGAATGCATCATCTTTTTCTTTCCATAACTGATAATCCATGTTCTCCATCGTGTACAACACATAAACAAGCATAAACTGTATCGACACAACAAATATCGACAATAATGGTTCATCACCCTGTCCAACCCACACACCTGCTTTCACCCGACTCCTTCCACCCGCCGCATAAAACCAACCCAACCCCGGCAACCCTCACCGGTCCTGCCTGTCATAAACATTGCCCTCGAAAATTTGAAATTACTAGCGTTTCGATGCTAGCGTTACCTATCGGCTGAACGCTGAAGTTCTTAGTGCTAAATTTTGCAATATGCGTAACGATGTAAAAACCATACGAGTACTTCTAGAACCATCAGATTTTTACAGAGTACGTATTCAATTGTTAATCTAGGTCAGTACGTTTGATTTTTTTTTCCTGGTGAAATTCTACATGTTATCCGTTATTCTGTTTGATGTCAATTGACATTTTTTTCCTCGGCTTAGAAAAATTATTATTCATAATTTGGTTAAGCACTAATCTAGATGATATTGTTTTCTGTGTACCTGATTTTTTGCAACAAAAACGAGCTATTACTTTCGGAGTTACATAGTTATGACTGACCCTCTCTGAGCGCATCAGCCAGAGCTCCATGCATGCGGCTCTTAATTATTGAACATTATACATTTCAAAAAACTCATATTAAAACCTTTATTTCTATGGATTCTGGATAACTTTTTCAACTTTTTCTTTCAAAAGGTACGACTACTACAGCACCATAACCTTAATGCCAATGTAAAATATGAACGTTGTAGCCCCACCCGTTTGGTCAGAATCGGCCCAAATGTCACAAAAATATTGCACTAAAAATCGAAAAAAATCGTAAAAGTACGATATTCATGAGAAATATTTCTTCGATTGTACCCAAAAACAATACACCTCTAAGTTCAGAGATATCGAAGGTCCCCTCTAATTTTCATCAAGATCGGATATATGCCGTTTGCCTGGTAGAGAGTTAACAAACAGACAAAAAAACAAACAAACAAACAAACAAAAATACACCCGAGCTAAATTTTTTGGGGGTCAGTGAAATTGAAGTATTCACTTCGCTCATCCACCAAACGGTTTCTGTTTAATATCATGTAGTCGAGGCAGTTAACAAAGCAAAATTATATTTGAAAAAAAAAAAAATTTCAAAAAGGCAAGTTTTTAACCTTTTCCAGAGTACGGCCGTAATATTACGTCCGCGCACTTTGCTAACATTTTTTTTTTAATTTTTAAATTTTCCCCAAATTTTTTTTTTCCTTTTTTTTTTTTTTTTTACTTGAATATCGAACTCTCCATCAATGAAGTCATCTTCAGAACTTATGTACATTCCTAGTTTTATAGGCTAAGTTAAATAATCTGCAAAAAAATGTTTAAAAAACCCACTCCTGAAAAGGTTAAGAATGACCCAGTTATTACAGGTGGGCTTAGGGGGTAGGCCTGGCCTTGGAGGCTTTCCCCCTCATGCACAAAGACTTGCGTCGGTAAGTTGCAGATGCAAATATTGGCAAAAATTACCGATTTGTCTCCGGTGATAGTAATGTTGGAGATCAGTGGAAACGAAATGCAATCAAAAACCAGTCTCAAATGACACGAATAAAATTATTATAGCACTGCAAAAGAGCATTTCTAGATAGAAAACAGCAATCATTTATTAAATTTTGTGTTTTGGGCAACCAGCAACATTTGTAGTGGTCAACATTCAACAATGACAATATTTACCGTCCACTTTGGAGTAGTGGGTACAAACGCCATTCAATTAATATGCTAGACTCTCAGTAGGCCTATAGTCGTGGGGAGCGTGCCAAATAGAAGCCATCATGAAAGGGGAAAAACAGGCGTCTAAAGTAGCTACTGAAAATCAGTTAGGCCCTAGGCCTATATGACTGAGTGGGTAAACTCTAAATACGAATTTATTTATTTTATTTAGGCTACTTAAATTTGTACATATTTATGTACAGACGGCGGTGCTCGCCCATCCGTTTATCAACAAACACAACCCCACAGCCACTTAAATTGTCAGATTAGACAACTAGCTGAAGTATCTATGTGGCAGGGAAATGATTTTTCCCTTTAATGATGGCTCCTAATCGGCACGCTAGCGCTTGGGGTGAATAGGAGACCGAGCGTCTAGCGCTTTTTTCTTTTTTGAAAAGCTTATGTACCGGTAGACCTATGTCATTGAGTGGGTAGGCCTAACGAGAGGCATTTCTATGCGAAGGATCGCGGGTTCAAATTTCACTCAATTTTAAAAACTTTTTGCAATTTTTTAGTCAATATTTCACGTTTCTTGCCTGCTTCACCGTATGTTGATACAAAAATTTTAGTTGAAATATTCATTTTCACATACAAAAAAGCGAAGTCAACATTTGCGTCACATCCATCCAGAGTAGACTAGCGTAGCCACAACTTTACCTACACATCTAGCAACTTGCTAATGCAACTATCTTTGTGCATAGGTAGCCTACGGTTTTTATAGCCCTATGATTTAACAAAGCCACCCCTGGGTACTTTTATCGTTGGGACCGGCCAACTTTTCATGTTAGGGGAAAAGTGGTTGGGGGGGGGGGCGCAAAGCGCGTATATTTTACAATTTATCATTATTATTATTATTATTATTACGTGCTTTGCGCCTCCCTCCCCACTCCCCCTAACCTACTTTTCCCATCCGAGGACAGTGTTGAAAAGTTGACCGGTCCCAACGATAAAAGTAGCCTAGGCCTACCCACCCGAGGACTCTAGCTGCGTTATCATGGCAACAACCTAGGGCTAGCCTAGGCCTAGGCCTAGCTAGGCTGCGACTCTCCATCGACCAATTATGGATTTGCCCAAATGCGCAATTTTTAACGAGACGCAACTTTGCGTCGGTAAATCTTTGTGCATGATATAGGCTAGCTGGGCTCCAAGGCATTTTGTAAGGTTATGTTTACTTCTTTTAAGCCTAGGCCTAGGCCAAAAATAAGAGTAAAGAAAGTACTTACATAAATGAGGAATTTTAATTTTCTCTTTAAGTTCCTGTACTTTGTCTTGTAGTCGAACGTCTCTTCTTGGCTTTCTTCTTGAGGTTCTTCATCATTGCTTTGTACGCCTTGACGAGAATACCAAGAGGCAGACATTTTTCGAAGCCTTTGATACAAACAAACAGGAATACAACCTAACAAATTTACAATCTAACTTTCTGTATTCTTCCCTAAAAAAGGTAATTAGTAACCACCGCCGGGTGCAAATACCGCCAGACGGCGGCATTTTATTTATAACAATAGGCTCTAAACATATTTATTTCATAATGTAGGCTGAGGCATGGGCTGCCCAAGCATATTTCTGATCTTAATAAAAACATTATTCGGTGCGCTTACGTTTGGCAACACTTGGCCGTGGGTAAAATGCGCGCATTGTTTGACCATGCCTTCAAAAATACGTTTCTCGTACTTGTATACATATTTGATGCAATGGCGTAACAAAATGTGAATTATGTAGATCCGATATTTAAGTTAAATTCTCTTAAAGAAACAGAATAATGTTGCCCATAAATTTGAAATGGTTTAAACTAGAGATGGGATTTGTTGATTATTCACGATTATTTTTAAGCACTCGAGTTGTCGTGCGTGCGGCGGTGTAGAAATGGTTTAAGTCCGATGGGCAAGTGAAGAATTAATACGCAGATTTTTAAATACTTTACTCGCGGATTTCGTTCTGCTATCACTACTTCATGATGGGAAAGAATAATTGTGCCTGGTTGACTTTTTGAGATAATATGCTGTTTCCTAAACCGTTGAAAACGTGCATTTCTACGCTATTATAACATTTTCCCAACTCTTTCACATTTTGGGTTATTTTATCAACTCATTGTTTCTTCACTGATAAATTCAAGTTTAATACTGAATTTATCAATTTCAAACGTTTATTGTAATTTATTTGCAGCTGTGGAATTACATGTGATGCCATAGCTAGTTTGTGCATCATAAAGTTCAAACCACCGCCGTCTGGATGTATGTAAGATACAAATTCTTACATACATCCAGACGGCGGTGCCTTCGTCAGAATGCCAGACCCACCAACAAGAGACTTGAGTCTCGACGTTGCCAATAGAAATCAAAACAAAGTGGTTCCGCCTCCACGACACATTTAAATTACTTTTCTATTTGTTGAACGGAATGGAGCCTCTGTATCGGCATCGCTGTCCGAAGTCTGAAGCGCACGCCTAGCGAAATTAGGGGTTGACAGGTTGACAAGACTACTTATTCCGCTCGAATGAAGAGTGGCGAAATAGGCACTGCACACAAATTGCCGCAGAAAAGTATACAAAGTGGTCTGCGAGCGACACCCTAGTAGGCTATAACCATGGATATTGTGATATTTATTTATTATTTATTTAACGTCTATCCTATTCAGTTATAAAAACTGATTTACAAAGGAGGAAAACTAAATAAATCTAATTACATAGATGCAGAAACAACAATAAACTACATTTTCGTAAATATTTGAAATAGTAGTAGCATTACAACAACAATGCATTAAACACAACAATTTTAGAAACAAATAAAAATGATATTATATGCATTTAATAAATGCATCAAATATAAAAAGGGTGGAGAATGAAAAGAAAAGAAAAAAAAAGAAAGAAAAAGGAAAGAAGAAAGAAAAAGAAAAAAAAACATTAAAAAAGAAAAACGAAAAGAAAAAAACTGATTTATTAGACGATCCCACTCTTAACGAATATGAGGTTTGCCAAAAATCAGGAACAGCAAATCAGGGAGTATAATCAAAAACTTTCGCGGAAGAAACCACCAAACGCGAAATCTTTATTCTTGTGTTCAATCTTCATTTTTGTGTTCTAATCTTGATAACATTTTAGTCCAAAAAATCTTGACTCATATAAATAATTATATCAGATATATAATTATTTAAAATTGTTCATGTCAAACTGATCACAGCAATGATACAGGACACCTAACTCAAGTTGCAAGCTCAATCAGTGGGCGGCAACCAGACAATCTAGGCAGAAAAATATAATTGAAAATACATTGTTTATATCATAATCAAAGCAATAATGAACAAACAAAGAGAAAAGCAAAATCATTAATAAGAACTTATGAAGGTAAATTAACATTACTACACAAACACACAGACAATAACCTACAAATAGTAAAAATCAATTCTTTGCTCTTTGATTCATTATCATTGCTTCAATTTTACTTTTAAATTGTACAATTCCTAGATCAGTAAACTGGCTTCTAATATCATAAGAAATTGAATTCCAATAGGATACACCTCTGTACATAAATGACTTTCTAAATGCTTAAGAATTTAATCTAGGAACTTCCAATGAGTTTATGAGTAGAATTTCTATCTCGATCAACAATTTTAAAAATATTGGGCAGAATACCTAAAAACATATCTTTCAATAGGGGTACTTTGTATGTATTTACCAGCACGCTATACTTCATCCTTTCCTCAATCGTGAAACAATCAGACTGCAAATCTTGGCTCAAGGGAAATGAATCAAACAGATGGTCAATTCTCTTCTGGAGTACAACATACTCAGTAGAAGGTCTTACTGCCCAAACCACTAAGCAATAATCAATAACAGAGTGAATATAAGAATCTACAAGTAACCTCAACATTCTCTCAGTTACAAACCTCTTCATTCTACTTATAATTCCAATTGCTGATGATACATACTTTATTACACACATATTCATAATGTTTCTTAAAATTTAAATTACAATCTAAGAAAACTCCAAGATATTTAAATTCATACACTCTAGAAATTAACTTACCATTACAATTTAACGTCAAATGAATATCATTCATGCTTCTATCATTAGCCTTATGAAAAATCATAAAATTTGTTTTGCTATAATTAATATCAAGTTCCTGAGTTTTAAACCAATCATCCATCCTCTTTAGAACTTCTTGAAGACGTCTTACGATCTCTTCGACATCCACACCTTCTAAATAAAAGACCAAGTCATCAGCATATAAGATATAATTGATGCCTCCCATTATAGTAGATATATCATCTACGTATATAAAGAATAAATAACAGGGGTCCTAATATTGATCCTTGGGGTACTCCACAAAATATATTGAATACTTTTGAACTATATTTTGCAAGATTTATAAACATTTTTCTATCTAAAAAATAATCCGACAAAATTGATAACAAATGTGATCCATGCCAGGTGACTAACTACTAACTAGGTTCAGAGGCGAGCAGACTATGGTTTCGCGGCGTGAGCAGCGCCGGTACCACGACCAGGGGTGTACCCACCCCATGAAGGTTGGGTACTACACCCAAGGGTGAAAGGGTTAGAGAAAAAATCCATGGGCATGATTGGATGAGCGTAGCGAGTGGAGCGAAGACTTCAATTTCACTGACCCCCAAAAAATTTAGCTCGGGTGTTTTTTTTTTTGTTTTTTTTGTTTTTTTTTTGTTTGTTTTTTTGTCTGTTTGTTCGCTCTCTACCGGGCAAACGGCATATGCGATCTTGATGAAAATTTGACAGGACCTTCGAAATCTCTGAACTTAGACTTGCCACGTTTTTGGGTACAACCGAAGAAATATTTCTCATGAATATCGTACTTTTACGATTTTTTCGATTTTTTGTGCGATATTTTCGTGCCATTTGGGCCAATTTTGACCAAACGGGTGGGCTACAACGTTAATATTATACATGGACATTGAGGTTATGGTGATGTAGTACATTTAGAAAGAAAAAGTTGAAAAGTTTGCCAGAATCTATAGAAATAAAGCTTTTAATATAAGTTTTTTGATTTTTTGAGCGATATTTTCATGCCATTTGGGCCAATTCTGACCAAACGGGTGGGGCTACAACGTTCATATTATACATGGACATAAGGGTTATGGTGATGTAGTACCTTTTAAAAGAAAAAGTTGAAAAAGTTAGCCAGAATCCAGAGAAATAAAGCTTTTAATCTAACTTTTTTACTGTAAATAATACCAATTGACAAGAAACAATAGAAGCTTGACAACATTCACCTACAATGCGTAGGCATCAAAACAAAGCACTTGCAAAAGTAAAGATATCCCATGCAAACTAAAAACTTTAAAAAGCTCATCCATCAACGCGGCGGGACTTTAGCGTTTTCCTAGTATGCAAAATGAGCTAGCAGTTTTTATGAGGTCTAACTAGCATACTACATTATGTACACAGGATATCTTGAATAAAATTCATGGTATAACAACTCATATTATTCATATTTTACACTTGTCAGTCTGTTTAAAAAAATAGTAGGCCTAATGTGAGTGTGACCTACTAGATATAATGAAAGTGACCGAGTATACCGCATAGCATTACCGTACTTTATTAGATTAGGAGAGATTTGTTTTTGGAATATACATTATTATGAAAGCCGTCTTGCTCGGGGATAAAATAACTAAAACAATGTTCACCTCTGGTGGCCGGGGCCTTGCCCCAGACCCCTACAATAAGTTTTTGCACGGGAACCCTACCCCCCAGTCCGCCTCTGAGTGGGTGTACCCCTAAACTGCAAGTACTCGTGCCGGTCCTAGAAAAACCTCGGCATGCCACGGACAAGGTTGAATGCACTGGTTCAAAAATCGTTTGAACCAAACCTTTGACATTTTTCAAACCTTTCACTATTTAATTAAACAGTAGGCCAACCTAGTTCATGTAAGAAACTCCCGGTCTTGGGCATTCATTGTTATTGTAAAAATCAGGCTCTTGCGACATTTTGATAAACTCAAATTAGTTTAGAAAAGGCCAACTGGGTAGTTTAGTATAGATTGGAATAGCATAGAGACATAAAGCCCAGGGGGCAACAAAACTTTTCACCTGCTGATGACAACTGCAGCTAATTTAAAGTTGTTTGTTACCTTAATCCAACCTGTCAACCCTTCTCCAATCTATACTACCTATATCAAATTAATTGGATGAGCGTAGCGAGCGAAGCGATGAAGCGAAGACTTCAATTTCACTGACCCCCCAAAAAATTTAGCTCGGGTGTTTTTTTTTTTTTTGTTTGTATTTTTGTCTGTTTGTTCGCTCTCTACCGGGCAAACGGCATATGCGATCTTGATGAAAATTTGACAGGACCTTCGAAATCTCTGAACTTAGACTTGCTACGTTTTTGGGTACAATCGAAGAAATATTTCTCATGAATATCGTACTTTTAGATTTTTTTTCGATTTTAGTGCGATATTTTCGTGACATTTGGGCCGATTTGACCAAACGGGTAGGGCTACAACGTTCATATTTCACATGGACATTAAGGTAATGGTGATGTATTGCTTTTTAAAAGAAAAAGTTGAAAAAGTTAGCCAGAATCTATAAAAATAAAGCTTTTAATATAAGTTTTTTGATTTTTTGTGCGATATTTTCGTGCCATTTGGGCCAATTCTGACCAAACGGGTGGGGCTACAACGTTCATATTATACATGGACATTAAGGTTATGGTGATGTAGTACCTTTTGAAAGAAAAAGTTGAAAAAGTTAGCCAGAATCCATAGAAATAAAGCTTTTAATATACGTTTTTTAAGGTAAAAAATACCAATTGACAAGAAACAATAGAAACTTGACAACAATCACTTCAATGCGTAGGCAACAAAACAAAGCACTTGCAAAAGTAAAGATATGCCACGCAAACTAAAAACTATAAAAAGCTCATCCTTCAACGCGGCGGGACTTTAGCGTTTTCCTAGTATAAATAAGAAATACACTATGGCTCAATAATAGGTAAAATAAAAACCGAGTTTGATGCATTTTAGAGCACAACATATTACCATGGTTGGCTAAGGCTGGACTGGAATTTAATTGTTAAAAAATAATCAATTAATTAGGGTGTTACGATAGTTGCGAAAGGAATATACAAGGGCTGTTTTAACAGAACTTGGGTATTTTGTAGCATTACATTATCGGCTGAAGAAGACCTTGGATAAATATTCATTCAGGATTACTGGTGCTACTAGTACCTAGTTACCTTTGTTAGTGCCCATGTAACCATTGTACACTTGAGTCATTAAACATTCTTATTTGAATTTACTTCTAGCATTTGTGTTTGATATGCATATTGGAAGAAGCCCTACAGTTAGAACTTAGAACTTCATTAAAAAAAAACAATGTCTTATAGTAGGGCCTATAAAAAACTTGAAAACTGGAATTATTAACTCTCAAATTCTGGCCACACACTTTATTTTTGTTGATAGATACAATATGCCAGTATTTAAGTTACAATATCTATCACAATAATGTTGTACAAAAAATGAATGCAATGTTCAGAAACAGTAAGCTTAAGTTTCATAGCAAATAGCAACTGGTTTAATTTAAATATAAAATCCAAGCAAACTGCTAATTCCACAGTTCACCAATGATAAAAGTGTAGAACTATGGTAACTCCGATTTCCACCACAAACTTGAGTACGAAGTTGAAAATAAGCAGGCCTAAAAACTACTTAATTGAAGTTATATAACATTAGCTTGCTAGTGTTCTTTGTGCAACATCTACTTCAAATTAGTACAGTATTTATTTATTCAAATATAACCCGCCATCAAGTAATTGCCGCACCCACCCCTATTTTGATTTTTGACCACCCAAATTTGAAAGAGTATGATATAAATTACATAGTATCTACTATGTATTGACAAATGGATTTGTATAATGGCCACGCCCGCACCCCACTTTTAAAACATGATATTTTGCTTCAAACATTGTTCTATTAACCAGGGAAATGCCAAAGTTGTTGTTAAACGAGTGAGTGAATATACCCGCGGCCTATCTTCACATAAATATTATTCAATATTACGACACAATATAATACTAGTGTAGACAAACAAGGTAGTACTGCAAAATATGACATAAACATTCATTTTAATATAAGAAATACACATTTTAGAGATTAACTAGCTTATATAGGTAAAGAAAGATATACGTCTAATCTATAATATAGATAAATACAAATTATCTTCAGAAATATAATGTATGGTCTCTTATCTTTGCTTCTAGTGCTCGCAGTTCAAAAGCCACATTTAAAATCCTTAGAGCTAGACAAATTTAAGACAAATACATATTATGTCATATGGGTGTACAGTATACAATGCACATAGCAAGACTTCAATATTATTCGAGTTGGTTAGGCCCATTTTAAATAGGTTCTAATTTTAAAAAGTTAGGCCTACCGTTCCAAATTACCGATGCGGCAATACAGAATTTAAACCATTTTGGGACACAATCATTTAAACACTATTTAAATGACATGTTCGTATATAATATACATAAACAATAATAATGACTTAGTTATCAATATCATTGATAAGTGTCCATTATCTAAAACATAGGTCAAGGCTGTAGGCTAGTAGATATCAAATCACGATCATTTGAGTTATTCCAGAATCCAGTAGCCGGTAGACATACCACAATTGAAGTCTCGCAGCACAAAAATCTCAAATCAAATGCTGTACACATTAGACATTACACGTACGAAATCAAAAAGTAAAGTACACAGTTTTACTAAATCAAGGATTAGTAAGTAGTAAGCCTAAGCTCCTTTTCTCGATACATAGGTAACTAAAAACTAACAATAATCGATAGAAATAGCTAAAAGGCAAATTGTGGCATGCATAACGGCATTTCCCTAGTTGCTGAGCAACTCCGACTCACAACACATCGGAGGGCAATGCACATATAAATATATATAGTTTATAGTAGTACACATTTAAGAAGAACAACCACATTGAATACAACACTTCTTATTTCTTCTTCTCCTTCAAGCCTTTCGTAGCTCCCGCAATTCTGCTCGCGATTTGAGAAGTACATTTCTGCAAAATCCCTTGGTGCATCAAGCCAGGCAGTAATACCAACACCGTAGCTGAAAAGCAATGAAAAAATATGATCAGGTGCCAATAGAGTAAGTAAGACTTTATTATACTAGGACTTTGCTAGGGAGTAGCAACCAAGCCACGGTGTGCTAGTACAAATTGTGCAACTTATAAAGTTAGCAGAGTTGGGCATTTTAGAAATTTCACCTTATGAACTGTGACATGAATTTAAAACTGTTATAATCTTGGGGATTTAGGTACCTTATAATTACAAGTTACAACACATATGTGGGCAATTTTCATTGGGATATGGATCATTCCACCAAAAATTCAACCAGAGGTGGTTGTTGATATATTTTAATTTATTTTTTGCGCATAGATAAGTGCTAATATGAAGTTTAGAACTCAGTTCTCTTTACATTTCTAGAGCAAACCATATACAATATAAGGGCATTATCGCATAATATGCTGTAACTTTTTGACAATAGACGATTTTCAAAATCACCAGCGCCCTCTATATCGCGCGCGCAAAGCATTAGCCTGTGGGAGAAAGGGCATTTACATGCTAAATGCCATATGCTCGGGTGTGTGGAGAACTGCGTTTCCAACAATGGCAGTGCAGTCAGCCCTTTCTCCCATAATGCTTTGCAACGTAGCACGCATGCGCAGTTAATTCTGAAAATGGTTTATTGCCATTGGCGATTATTGCTACCATCCACATGTTTTTAAGTTACAGCAACCATACCTAATACCTATATTAATACATGGTTCTATGGGAGAACGTATGACAGAAAGAGGGCGCTGTGAGCGATCACTCACTTTCACTTACCAGTTACCACACATTTGCTTAGAACAGCCACGCTTTTGTCCGAATTATTGTCTCGCAATTTAATATAATGTAACAGCAACAGCTGTTATTTAATAAATGTTTTATACTTAAAGGTTATGCCAAAAAATATTTTTTAGGCCTTCCACATAATCTGTAACATAATAATAAATAAATACTACACTTGATGACAGTTTTAAAAAATCATATCTTGTTACTGTGATTTTACACGAATTTTTCAATTTTTATGATCCAGAAGTTTGCCAAAATTGTTGTTATGGGAAATTTTTTATTGACTTTAATCTGCTTCTTTTTTGTTCCACATAGATGCTAGAGCATCGTACCAATCTACAATGGCCCTTTATATGATAGTGTTTTGAAACTGTGCACAAATATACTCTCAAATACGCAAAAATATGCATTCCAAAATGACACCCCCTTCTTGGTAAAGCCTGTGCAGAGTATTAAACAGCACCGGCATTTTGAAAAGATATTTGGGTTCAAAGAAGCAATTGACAGACAAGGCAATAGTTAAGTGACATACCCTCTATTTGAGTGGTGCTCGCCAGTTGCTCCAGGTTTGCTTTACTGACTGAACCCCATTTAATATACAGTAGCGCCCCGCTAATTCGGGCTAATTGTGTCCGGGTATTGCCCGAAATAACGAAAAACCCGAATTAAGCATTAAAAGTGGTTTTATCGCCTTGAATGGAAGAGCAACGATTCTAAAACATGTTTGAAGGTCACTCATTATTCTCAAGCATAAAAGGAAACATATGACACGCTGAAAATATTAGGAATGAATCGTTTTTAATATATCCGATACGAAAACCCCAAGAAAATCCGATGCGATCACGTATTTTGGCTCTTACGGCCGACGAAATCATGCGTTTGTACCAGCCATGCAACTGACAAAATCGCGCATTTGCACCAGCCTTTCAGCTTGACTCCACCCAAACACGTGTGTGAGTTGACCGCTCTGCTGCGAGCAACTGATGCGCTAGATCGCGAACTTCTAGAAGAAACGTATCGCATCTGTTCTAGGCCTAGGTTCCCTAGGCATTAGACGATGTGTATTAGCGATGTTTCTTTTTCACCATTCGACTCGATTCGACGATCTCTTCATCAGACAACACTTGCGACGACATGTTATCTTCACACTTGCCTGCCACCCATTCCGTCACGTCATCGCAACGTGGAAGTTGCTTGAACATGAACAATGACGCAAGCACAGCAGTGTGATTTATAGCATCTTCGTCTGGCTGTCTGGGACACTGGCCGGCCAAACTCGCTCTCGAGTGGCATGCCACTAGCCTCGCTCAGTCAGCTGGTGGGTGGCCTGCGGCGATCTACTCTCTCCTTACTACGCACGGCACAGCGGTTAAGAACCCTTAATTTAATTTTTAATTTTTTGGCCCGGCCCGAATTATCCAGAAATCTGAATTACCGGGGCCCGATTTAGCAGGGCCCTACAGTACCTAGATACATGTTACATATATACATACTCATGAAGATTTGCTTTTTGAACGCATTGTAGGGGATTGTTGTCAAGTTTCTATTGTTACTTGCTAATTATTATACACCTAAAAAAACTCATTAAAATTTAAAACCTTTATTCTATGGATTCTGGCTAACTTTTTCAACTTTTTCTTTCAAAAGGCAATACATAACCATAACCTTAATATCCATGTAAAGTATGAACATTGTAGCCCCACCCGTTTGGTCTGAATCGGCCCAAATGTCACGAAAATATCGCACTAAAAATAAAAATAAATCGTAAAAGTACGATATTCATGAGAAATATTTCTTCGATTGTACTGTACCCAAAAACGTGGCAGGTCTAAGTTCAGAGATTTCGAAGGTCCCCTCCAACTTTCATCAAGATCGCATTATGCCGTTTGCCCGGTAGAGAGCGAACAAACAGACACAAATACAAACAAACAAAAAAAATCACATTGAAGCTAAATTTTTTGAGGGGTCAGTGAAATTGAAGTCTTCGCTTCGCTCATCCAATAAAGCTAATACTGATTTTTTAAAAAAGTTAACTGATTAATTTTTTGGGTGTTCTTGTCCATATTTGTGATATCTTAGGCAGGCCTTACATTGAATTTTTGTTTACCCTAATCAGGAATCACTAATGAAATACTAATGACTAATGAGTAATGGGCAATGTTTAAATTTAATTTCCCCCACTGAAAATCAGTTTGGTAATTGAGTGGGCAGACTCTAAATATTGCAATATCGTAGCTTTATCATTCTCGACGTTAAATGTTAGTCTGCACTACACATGTCTGCAGTTCAACAGAACGCTCCACCAATTCTCCGCTACGATCCCCGCCACCTCGCTCTCAATTCACGTAGCGCGCTGCATGGGACTTCAGTCAAGTTGCTCCCGTCGCAGTGACAACATCGACGATGCGACTCGTTATCTGTACATGCTCAAAGTTCAAGCAGGAAGGCAAAAAGAAATTTCAACGCATCTCTATTAGAACACTCGGACGATCGAGTGAAAACTTCATGGAACTTGGTCAACCATTTAATGGGCAAAGATAGTAAACCTTCAAACTCCAATATTACACTTAAAATAGAAAATAATGAAATAACCACACAAAAGGAAGTAGCAAATGCCTTCAACAGATACTTCACCACCATAGCCGGTACGTTAGTTGATGGAAACTCAGATACTACTGAAAAGTGTGAAGAAAATTTGAGGAAAGTAGGGCGTGATGATATTCCAGATCTTGTATTGAGCCAAACAACCCCAGCTGAAGTAAACAATACCATAGGTGAACTAAAATCTAAAAGATCCTCAGGCTGGGATGGGATTCCTAACATAATACTCAAATACAGTAGTAATTTTATAGCAGAACCTCTATCACATATTTGTAATTGTTCATTTAAAACGGGTACATTTCCAGAGAAACTAAAATACTCAGAAGTAAAACCATTGCTCAAAAAAGGAGACCAAAACAACATAGCAAATTATAGACCGGTGGCTCTACTGCCAACCTTATCAAAAGTAATAGAAAAGCTTTTCTTAAGCAGACTCCAGCCCTTCCTTAAAGAAAACAACATTTTATGCGAAGAGCAACATGGGTTTCGAGAAAAACATTCGACCATGACTGCAACGTTCCAACTTATTCATAAGATAAACCAATCATTGGAAAAGAAGGAGGTGGTAGGAACTGTCATGTGCGACCTCTCTAAAGCTTTCGATACTCTAAATCATAAAATACTCCTGAAAAAATTAAATTACTATGGAATTCGAGGTGTGGCAGGATCTTGGGTTAAGTCGTACCTTTCCAATCGCAAACAAAGGGTGGATGTAGGAACCGAGAGCAGTTCTTCGGGTTGGGAACCTCTCATAACCGGTGTCCCCCAAGGGTCATATCTAAGCCCAATATTTTTTAGTCTGTACATAAATGACCTTACTTTTAATCTAGATGGTGAATGTAAAGCAATTCTTTTCGCTGATGACACCAGTGTGGTGATAACAGCAAAAAACATTCATGAATTACTACTAAAACTTGAACGTATTCTCAAAGTATTAGAAGCATGGTTCACAGCTAATAAAATGAAGCTGAACTGCTCTAAAACTCAAATCATGAGCTTCCAAATAAAGGGAGAGCAAGACAAACACACAATCACACATAATGACATATCCATTGAGATAGTGGACCATGCAAAGTTCCTTGGCCTTACACTTGACTATAAGTTAAAATGGATATCTCATATTGAGTGTTTGTGCAAACGTCTCAGTAGCTCATGCTTTATGATGCGGACCCTATCTTCACAATGTGACAATAAAACTACAAAGATGGTTTACTATGCCAACGTGCAATCTCTGATCTCGTATGGAATATTATTTTGGGGTGCAACAACACATATTACAAAAGTATTTGTCTTACAAAAAAGGGCCCTGAGGATTATGTTGCATCTGGGAAGAAGGGTCTCATGCCGACCATATTTTAAAGAAATAAAAATCCTTACGGTGGCATGCCTGTACATGATGGAGGTAATAATGTTTGTACATGATTTCCCAACATATTTTATTGCAAATGATGGGCTTCACAGATTCAACACAAGAGGTAGACTCAACCTACACCAGGTGGGACATAGACTTAAGTTGCTAGATAACGATCCAGTCCATATGGGAGTTAAAGTATTCAATAAACTGCCAGATGACATAAAACAAGTTATGCACACTTGTAGCAGAGAGACATTTAAGCTCAAAGTAAAATCATTTTTTCTGGAACATGGATTTTATACTGTAACAGAATATTTTAATCATGTATAAAAAAGGTTTAAAATACTATTCTTTATTTTTTACTTTATTATTAACTAGTGACTTATCCATATATGGAACACTATAAGTTTGGTTTGGAATCTAGATGTTCAGTGTTTTGAATCTCTGATTATTACCTAATAATTTTGTCTACCATGCCATCAGGCACTACTTATATTGTATACCTACCTATGTACCTAGTTATAAGTTAGTTTTTAGCTTGTAGCCTATATGGGATAACTTTCAATACTCTAATGTCTTAATGACATTATTATGAGTGCAATAAGAAAGTCTTATAAATAATGTAACATGCTCAAATGTTAATATAAGAATGCAAATAAATAAATAAATAAATTATTTATTATGAGGTATAAAAACATGTTCGAAGTAGATTCACTTGAAAATCTTGATGACTCAACTAATATAATATCCCATCAATATTAAGTGTGGACACAAGACTAACATTTACGATCACATATGAAAAATCGCTATTTTCGCGGTCGAAAAAAAATCGATTTATCACTATATCAATATTACTTTTGAAATTAAGATGTCGGATACAATATCAGCAAAATTGCGCTGATATCGATACTGAAGAAAATATCGTTGAACATCTCTAGTAGGCCTAGGGTGTAAACATTTAGTGAAATATACACGCTTTTTGACATCCCTATTTGTTTGTCACACCTTTAACTATGGAATGGCCAACATGCGCGCTTATCATATCCAAATTTCTAAATCCTAATTTAAATGAACAAAAGTTTTGATGGCGAAAGGATGATGGCGAATCGAAAGTCAATTTTTGCTTTGGCATCAATGTCAAATCAAATAATAAATGTCAAGTCCCAACCATATTTTTTGTTAATCATGAATGAGTGACTGTTAAGGCTCATTCATAACCAACTTAGGCCTCTAACTTAGCAGCTAACTTAGCCTCTAACTTTAGGTTGCTGTTCATGATAGATATTTAGGCCGCTAACTTAACAGCCACTGCCTCCTAGATGTTGCTCCTGGCAGAGTGCTTTACAGCCATACCGTCGCCTCTAACTTTAGGTGGCTGTGCATGATAGATGTTTTTAAACCAATCACAACACAGATTTGCAGTGTTTACTTTTATCGCGCCAATGCTTGACATACAATAACATTCAGCATTCAGTAAGTAGGCCTAGCCTAGCTCTACTTAGGTAGCATTATAGAATTGATTGACTATAGACTGTACAGTTTATTAAACAATAATTGATGGTAAAAATAATAAACGTATTTATTTAAGACAACGTGACGTAAGCCTTACATAACCTCACATGTCCTAGCCCTAGCTGGGGGCTAGGCCTAGTACCGCAATAAACGTTAATAATACTGACGGTCAGTTGACATTTCTGCCCCAATCGATAGCCAAATGTTTTCTTTTATATTCTTATCTTTGTATAAACACGAAGATTTTACATATAGCAGTGGCCTTTTCATGAATTCGTTCAATAGCTTTTCATCGAACAATAGCTGATGTTCCTTGGAATCCATTTTTGCTGTTTGTTTACGTTTTCAATCGGATATGACCGGAAATTGTCGGCTCGAGTCTCTCTCTGATTGGTTAAAAGCTTAATGTTAAGTTAGCTGCTAAGTAAAACCTTGGAGTTTGCAAACATTCGGTTGCTGATAAATGTAAGTTAAAGGCTAAGTTTGGTCATGAACAGACGTGTTGTTTTCCATAAGACAAACCTTTAAGTTAGAGGCTAAGTTAGCTACTAAGTTGGTTGTGAATGGCCCTTTAGCCTATTATATTGCCATGCAAAGTCGCAAACTTAGCATGCACATTCGTGAATAAAATGAGCGCTACGACCATTTCTACTACAATATTATGGGTGCCAAGCCTCGATAAACATCGAGCATCAATTCCTTAATTTATATTTACCTGCAAGATATGTAAGTAGCAAATTATTGATGACATTGCCCAGCCAAGCAAGAAAGACAAGAGACGTAACCACAGCAGAGTAGTACTGAAATCAGAAATTAAACCATTACAATGTAGTAACAAACTACTACTAACAATACACACTTGTACCAGTAGGCCTACTTGGCATGTCATGCCCATACTATTGCACACTATTTTGATAGAATCCAAATTTCTCAATCCTAATTTAAATGTTACACAAAAGTTTTGATGTCAGAAGGATTTTGAGTGTAGCCATAGGTCTATAGATGTTACATCAACATCACTATCAGCAGAGTCGATAAAGAAGTTTCCCCTTTGGGGAGGTCCCCTTACTCCCAAGTCAAAACGGAATCTAACGTCCTGCGCGCTGAGGGCGGCTCAAATGTGAAACTAATAAAAGCACTGCACGCTAAATACGGTCAGTAGATAATCGATGTGCAGTGACGCTGAAATCAACAAACGACAGACGAAACGTCAAACTTCAATTTTATTTCAATCATATTAGCCCTGGGCCATAGTCTTTTAAAACAATTTACTTTTGATTTATTATTGTACTATAAAGTGTTGCGCAGGCGTCACTGACATTTTCGTACGAAATAAATTGAGATATGTCTTGTTTTAGCCTAACGGACGTAAGTGTAGCCTAGGCCCAAGGCCACAATACAGTTTTCAGACGTAAGTACGCCCTTGGCATTCAAATCGAAACCTTAAGCAATCCTGATTGTCGGCCTAGGTACTAGGCTTAGGTCTACTACATCAGAAATATCCTCATCAATAAAGAGAGTTTGCTTTATGCGAAAACATTCGCCAACATTCGATCGTATTTAATATTTTGACGTTTGACGCCATTTGTCGTCAACGACTATTAACTTCTAGTAGAAATGTGGCGTAGTTTTATTGAAATAGTTCTATCACGCCAAAAACCGACTTTTTATTTAACCCAGGGCGGTATAGGGAGTTGGAGGACCTCCCCAACGGGGAAACTTCTTTATCGACTCTGCTATCAGTAGGCCTGAGCCCAATTTTTAAAACACCATAGTACAAAATGCACTGAGGTCCTGGGGTGTGAGACTCGAGGGACTTAACTTCCGCGAGGTTTTGATTGTTTTGACAAATCTGATTCCGTCCATAAAAAAACAATTCCGACATTTGTAGGTTGTGATAGAATGCCTATCGGCTAGGTTAGTGTTTGTGTTTGGGGAAAGAAGAAAGGAGACCAACAGCTTACCTTAAATGAGACGGGCAGCTGCGTGAAACTCAGGGTTGGCAAAAAGTGGGCCGGCATTTTGGATGAGCAAAGCGAATACTTCAATTTAACTTTCCTTTTTTTTTTTTTTTTTTTTTTTTACTTCTGTTACCCCAAGAAAAATAGCTCGAGTGTTTTGTTTTTTGTTAGTTTTTTTGTCCGTTTGTTCGTTCTCTACCGGGCAAACGGCATATGCGATCTTGATGAAAGTTGGAGGGGACCTTTGAAATCTCTGAACTTAGAGCTGTATTGTTTTTGGGTACAATCGAAGAAATATTTCTCATAAATCTCATACTTTTACGTTTTTTTTTTCCCGATTTTCAATGCGATATTTTCGTGACATTTGGGCCGATTCTGACCAAACGGTTGGGGCTACGACATTCATATTTAACATGGACATTAAGGTTATGGTGATGTAGCACCTTTTGAAAGAAAAAATTGAAAAAGTTATCCAGAATCCATAGAAATAAAGGTTTTAAATTTTAATATGAGCTTTTTGAAGTGTATAACAATAATTAACAAGTAACTATAGAAACTTGACAACAATCACCTACAATGCGATCATAAAGCAATCTTCGGGCCTACATATATTTGACATTCTAATTACCCTAGCAATTAGCACTACTTTAAAAAATTATTCTTATTTAACAAAAATGATTTTGCAATGGAACTTGAAGAAGTAAAGAGATCCCACACATACCCCAAAAACTTTAAAAAAGCTCATCCATCAACGCGCGACGGAACTTCAGCGTTTTCCTAGTGTTAGTTTTGTCCAGGCCAGTGGCTAAAATTGGTTTTAACCGGCTAAAACTGTCCAAAAGTCAGAAAAACTACATAATACTGCAATATATCATCAGTTTTTAGAATTAGATCATTGTAATGGGCGTCTGTATTTTACAGCCTTTACTTGTTTATTTATTTATTTAACGTCTATCAGCTAATACTGCACTTTCTGCATTTCACTTTCAATGCCACTGCCGAGGGATCGCAGCACTTGGGTCACCCTCGCATTATGATGGCTAGTGATGTAAAATGCTCGAGCATTTTCTTTTGGAGAATATTCTCGAGCACGAGCATTTTCCGAGCATATTCTAAAAACTTCATATTTGCATAATAAACTGTCTTACAAGCACAATTAGATCAATTTTTCAATTTATTTGAAATAATTGTAATGCACTTCATGTTACTTGAACTTTCCCTTAATCTGATTGGAGAATTGTGGGTTTTGAATGGGCTTCTACTTGGGAATTACAAGTTTCAGTCTAGTCTAATTGAATTGTAAAAATCTAATTGTAGCTTGGTGATTGTGTTTGGATATAGGAAATTAGGGAATAATAATTCAGAAAACTAGAACTACATAATTATACTGAAATTACAGGCTTTGCTTGTGCATTATTATTTTTAGTTTTTATTATTATTATTATTATTATTATTATTTTATTGGATGTATTTCATACAAACTCGGTCAAAACCGGAGCTAACATGTTGTACGGACTTACGTCAAGTACTTCCATGTGTATCTATATTACATACCTACATTATTACTTTGTCTTAACTCTAACTAAAATAAGTCATTTATAATATAGTTTGTAGATGATGTTTTCTTTCTGCTGTGTACGGTCGTGGCCGATTTCTCGTCGCCATCCTAGCATTTGCTCTTCGGACTATGGGAAACCACGAAAACCATGTCAGGATGGAAGCTGTCTCGGAATCTCGAAGTATCATTCTTGGTTTAGAAATTTACGAACTATTCTACACGTGTTGAGTATTACTGCCTTTTGAGTCTCGATGTAAACATTGGGTGGAAGATCTAGTTGTTTAATGCTTTCATGTAGCTTCTTCGGTATGATGCCATTAGCCGATATCACGTATGGGATTGTATTTACCTTTTTCTGTTTCCACATCTTCTTGATCTCAATTGCAAGTTCACTATACTTGTCAATTTTTTTCTTCCATGTAGTCTCGACGTTGTGGCACATTTGGACAGCAACGTCAATAAGGGTAGTTTCTTGTTTCTTCTTGTCAATTATAATTATATCCGGTCTGTTGTGATGTATAGTTTGGTCTGTTATAACTGTGCGGTCGTAATATAATTTGAAATCTTTGCTATCTAGTACTTTCTCCGGTTTGTATTTGTAGTAAGGTGTGTGTGTATCAATGAGGTTGTACTTGATTGCTAGTTTTTGGTGAATAATGTTAGCTACTTGGTTATGTCTGTAGAGGTAATCCGTTTGACATAGTGACTGGCACCCGGATATGATGTGTTCGATTGTTTCACCCCTTACACTACATTTTCTACATTGATCGTTTACTGTCGCATCTTGTATAATGTATTTTTTATAATTTTTCGTTGCAATCACTCTGTCTTGAATAGCCAGCATAAAACCTTCTGTTTCTCCAAATAGTTCCCCGTTGTTTAACCACCTATTTGATGCTTTAATATCTACGTGACCTTTATGTAGTTCATCATAATGTCTCTTGTGTAGGGTTTTTTCTGAGAGACGTAACTCTTTTGAAGCGTCAGTTATGAGTTTCCCTTGTAGATTGACATTTTCGTTTGCTAGATTGAGTGGAGTTAATGATTTGTCAGCTAGCACCACAGCCCTATGCAGTGTTGATTGGTTGCTCTCCAAATATTTGTGAATGAATTTGTTCAGTGTTTCATGTTTTGTGTGAACCTTGATTCTTTCAAATATATTTTGGCAGTAGAGTACCACATTTTTAGATCGATTACCCATTCGCAATTGTTCCAATCTACCGATATCTTTCCTAAACTCATCGATTCTCCCAATTAGTCGCTGTTCCCATTTCGGAATTTTCTTCTCTTGTTTTGTCTTTGAAGAGGTAGCAGATTTTACCTTTAAGCCCAAGTATCTAATCACTGCTACAGCTGCACAGTAAATTGCCGCATGAACGTCTGCAAATGATTGTATGCTGATAAAACATGTGTGTTCATTATGTGTACCGCTGTCTTCATTTCATTTGAATGCTTGGGTTTAGGTATGTATGGTCTTTTGTTTGGTTCTACGTGCGCAAACTCTGACATGGCTGTTGCAAATGCTAAAGCTAGGATGTTCTTTAGATGGATAATGTCAGGTGTATTTTCTATTGCGTTATGCATATCTACCTCTTGTGTTTGATCGTCTAGTCGTTCTGGGTGTCTTGATCTTCTTGAATGGTTTGGCATTTCTAGTGGTTCTGGACGTTCTGGTAGGTCTGGTTGTTCTGGTAGGTCCGGACGTTCTGGTAGGTCTGGACGTTCTGGTATGTCTGGACGTTCTGGTTGGTCTGGAATTTCTGGTATAACTGGTAGATCTGGAAGTTGTAGCAGGTATGGCATTACAGGTAATTCTGGAAGTTCTAGTAGTTCTGGTATCAACTGGTCTTCTTCTTCGCTGTCCTCTGTCGATGTAGCGCCGTTATAATCTTGATGTGTTTGTGGTTCGCTATTCTCTGCGCACTTACTTCTAACAATGGATATTTACGTATAAACTCTCTATAGAGCTCTTGTCGATAACCTATTAAAACAGTCTCTAATAACGTTTGTTTGCGCAAACAAATGAACCAACTGGATCCTACCCTTGTCAAGGTGGCAATGGCTGCTTGACCTGCCAAATACACCAACCCTCCACCACCTTCAGTGCTCAGGCCACAGGCAGGACATACCCCATTCGGCAATTTAACACCTGCAAAACCAGCAATGTAGTATACCACCACCAGTGTCCTGCGGAGTATGTAGGCCTAACCAAGAACACACTCAGGTCTCGCATGAATGGACACAGACAAGATACAAAAAACCGGACAATGGACAAACCAGTGGGTCGTCATGCAGCATCCCACAACTTGGCTTTTAATAAGTGCTACACAACCAGAGTGGTTAAAGCACTCCCTGCCAGCTGCAAGCCAGGGGAACTCAGAAGATGGGAGTTGGCACATCAGTGGATTACCCAATCCAGGCTGCCACCTAACCTGAACATCCGCTTGGCTCCTCCCCTACCTTTCACAGCCACACCTTAGCCACACCCACCAACAGCGCCTTGTAAATTTGTACATATTCTCTGACTTAGTTTATTTTTAGCCGCCATTGATTTTACAGTCAGTGGCATTTTCTTTTCTCTCTTGAGTGAACAAGACCTCGTGTCGAAACGTCTCGTGTTTTCTGTGTTTTGTATATATTTATGTTAACTATTATTGTTTAGGCCGAGATGCCTAACCGAGATTTTAAGTGGACTGTTATTAGGTTTTAATAGAGATAAGAGAGCAAGGAAGAACACAGGAAATAAAATGCAGAAGAGAACTTACATATGATTGTGCAGAATACTTCCTGCATGGACTGGTTGCCCCGAGATCTTGAGGTTCGGATGTTGGCAAACTTTCTTGCGTCGCGTGCGTCGGACGTGGAGGGGGATAGGAAAGGTTTAATAGAGCTGGCCAGTTGTAGGAGTAGAGAACAGAAACGGAAGAATTGTTCAGAGAACTTAATATTGCAGCAGTGGCAAAGACTGCACTCAGAGAGTAGTGCAGGGAGTACGAGAGAACTGAACTGGTTATGCCCATATACGGGCGAGAGTGATAACAGAGAACGACCTTTCAGAACGACAGACCGTCGTGAATAGGGTTGCCAACCGTCCGGAATTTCTCCGGACAGTCCTGATTTTGATGCCTTTGTCCGGAAAGAGGAATTGCCTCATTCCGGACGGCACTTTGTCCGGAATTTGTGAAAAAGTCATATTTGTACTTCATTTTATTGAATTTTAGAGTATTGCAGTGAATTAGTGTTTTTTCTCTCTAAAGTTGGTACATCAGTTGGTTTGGTAATTTGGAATAAAAGTTAGTTTTTTTCATGTAGCCGCCTTTCCGTAGTCCTACTCCTAGCTAGTCGTGCTCGTGACCATAGAGAAATCTCGTGACTGCCCTGTCCCACTACCCCTCCCCAACCCCTTTGTATTGTATGCGCACTTGGCGAGGCGCAGGCGCTACAACATGAGATTTCAGTTTAGTATTAGTCCGTTTGTTTAGCGACCGTGGCCAGACGTGTCGGCACTGAACGTACAGTGAGCGATTTTCCTGTGCTTTCTGTCGGATTGTTGCATCGTGAAATGGAACTGGTAGGCAATTCGCCTCCCAAAAAGAAGAATTAAAACTTGGATGTATCCAAGTCATTGAATCTTTAAATTACGTATCCGGCTGTTTTGAAGGTTAAAAGGGTCCAAAAAATTTACGCCTTCGGCGGCTGGGGCTTCGCTCCAGACCCCTTGTGTGCCCACTAAAATTCAAGATTTGTCCGGAATTCTAGTTGACCCAAGTTGGTAACCCTAGTCGTGAACTGAACTAGAGATGAATGATAATATGAATGCAAACGGAAAATAAACAGAAAACGAACGTGATTGGCCAAACCAGATCACATGACAAAACCGGGCAAAAGCACTCGAGTAAAAACCAAATGAAAAGATGAAAATACAAATACAATGAAAATAAGCACTAAACAAAGCGACGAAAATACCAAAATATAATCGGCGCGAACATAACCGCCCACCTAAAATGAATACATTTTAAGTAGACACAAGAGAGAACAACTAGAAACTACAAATATAAAAACAAGTCCGACACGAAAAAACTAAGGGGGTGGGAGGGTAACCAATTTGTTTACCGGACGGGTAAACACTCCCTTAGTAGTACGGACAGAAACCACTCTAACTGTGCCGTCCTTGCTGGGGCACAGTTGTACTACTCGGCCGATGGGCCACGATAGAGGAGTACAAGAGGGTTCCAAAACGAAAACCACGTCGCCAAGCTTGAGATTAGGACATGCGCGAATCCACTTTCCTCTTTGCATTTGAGTATGCAAATACTTAGTAGACCAACGAGTCCAGAACGTTTGGTGCAATTGACGGACACGATGCCAGCGAGAGAGGGGTGACGCATCGGTGGCCAAAGCGTGTTCTGGAGGCGCTAAGAGAGTGGTGCCAATTAGCAGGTGGGCGGGGCTAAGATAGTCGGGGCCCTCGGCGGGGTCAAATGATGTGGCACAGAGGGGGCGACTGTTTAGCACGGCTTCAATACGCGCGAAGAGGGTGACAAACTCTTCAAAGGTGTGAGGGGTGTCCTTGATCAGGCGACAGAGCAATAACTTTGCGGATTTAACCCCGGCTTCCCAGAGGCCACCGAAATTGGGGGCGTAGGGAGGGTTAAAATGCCACTGAACGGCACGGTGGGCGAGCGCATCAGAAATAGATGTCTCGGACAGAGCGAGGAAGGCATGAATCTCGCGGAGAGTACGGGCAGCACCGACGTAATTACGACCACAGTCGGAATATATGTGAGCTGGAAGGCCACGACGAGCAAGAAAGCGATCTTAACAAGCCAGGAACGCTTCCGTGGATAGATCGGAGACCATCTTCAAATGGACAGCCTTAGTAGCCATGCAAATGAAAAGACATAGGTATCCTTTGGTGATGGGGGCGTTCCGGCGAGTACTCGTCTTCACAGAAAAAGGTCCTGCATAATCAGTGCCGACGTTGAGAAAAGCGCGGGAGGGCTGAGCGCGAGAAGCGGGGAGATCAGCCATGAGAGGCTGAACAGGTTTGGCGCGAAACTTGTAGCAAGTTAAGCAACGTCGAATACGTTGTCGGAGTAGACCTCGTAGAGACATAATCCAGTAGTGTTGCTGGATGAGGGCTTGAACGGTACGAGGACCAGAGTGCAATGAAATGCGATGAAACTCGTCACACAAGAGTGAGGAAAGATGCGCCTCTTTGGGGAGCAAGAGGGGGTGACAAGCTTCTTCAGGGAGCAAGGAGTTGTGTAACCTGCCGCCCACCCTGAGAAACCCGCGGGGGTCGATGAACGGCTTGAGAGTGGAGAGACGAGAAGACACAGCGGTCTGGTTGACAAGACTTTTAAGCTCGTCAGCATAGTAATGCTTCTGAGTGAGACTGACAAACAAGTTCATTGCGTCATCAAGCTCAGACGGAAGGAGCGGCCCGGTGGGCAACGGAAGGCGTGCGCGACGGGCGAGAAGAATTCTTGAGAAACGCACCACATGGCCGAACACGCGCTTCGCTTTCAAGAGCGTAGAAAAGCTTTGCAGCTTAACAAGCAAGGGATCAACGACGGGGTCATGACTGATCAAGACAGTAGGGGACGATTTGAGCTCGGGCACGTCGTGGGTGGGGTCGAAGGAGGTGACCACGGAGGGCCACGTGGAAGGGGGAGAACGCATGAACGGGGACCCATTAAGCCACAAAGGGTGCCCTAACAGTTCTAAGGGGAGCAACCCCCGCGAAGCACAATCAGCTGGGTTCTCTTCAGAACGTACGTGCGTCAAACTGGTGGGAGAGTTGCTCACGGGGATTTCGACTTCCCGATCGGCGACGAAAGTCTTGAGTTGGTACGGAGGGTCACGTTTCAGTCGACGCTCTGGACTATGAAAGTTCTGAAGAGCGACGTTGCGATTATAACCTGGCGTTTTACAATCAGGCTTGAAGGGGAGAGAAACCGAGTAGCGACCAGAGGTGTCGCGAGAGTGAGTATGAAGAAAATGCTCTTCAGCGAGCATATCCAGTGGGTCTGATGAGGTGGGTCGAGACACTTCTTCAGACTCGCAGAAAAGACAGAGCGTGCTCTCCAAAGGAGGGTTGGCGACCGTGAAAAAGGAACATGAGGGCTCAGAGGACGGTTTGATAGTGTTGACTGGTCCTAGCAACACCCATCCGAAGACCGTATTGAGTGCGGCTGGCCCACTACCCCGGACTGAGTCACCATTCTTACATAGAATGTCTGAGTAGAGATCTGCGCCGATGAGGAAATCAATAGCGCCAGGCACATTGAAACGATCGTCCGCAAGATCAAGATCACGATAACGTTCTAAGACGTCAATGGACACCGAAGACGTAGGCAGATTGCCGGCAATAGAGGAGAGAACGTGTGCATTAACATCGATATACGTTTGAGTAGAGCGACGGGGTGCGACTCTACAACGTACAGTCCCGAGGACACGAGTGGATGTGCATCCAACACCTGAGAGTTGTGAAGTGGCAGGTTGGATCTTCAAACCTAACCTTTGCACTAGCGAGTTAGTGATGGCTGAGATCTGTGACCCAGAGTCTATTACCGCACGGAAAGGTTGCAAAATCCCATTAGCATCGCTGATGAGCGCGCGAATCGTGCCCAATAGGACAGTTTGATGCGTGGGATTCGAAGCTCGGACTTGACATGAGAGAGCTTGAGGCGGCTGCTGACTTGGGCCTGAGGTGTGAGTCACTTCCTCAACCGAGGAGGGGGTGGAGTCCGTGTGAAGCATTGAATGGTGTTTGTTGCTACGGCACACAGAACACGAACTTTTAGACGCACATTGAGAACGCATGTGCGCCCCCATGCAATTAAAACAACGTTTCAAACGTCGCAGAGTGTCATAGCGTTCATTGACAGCTTGACCTCGAAAAACATCGCACTGATACAAAGTGTGTGTTGACTTGCAGAGAGGGCACGCAAAAGGAGAGGAGACCACATTAGCGCGAGATGAGTCATGACTAATGTGTCTCGTACTAGAGTTCGAAACAGGTGCGGACGACACAAGAAAAGAATTGATTTCTTTGAGGGAGGAGAACTTTTCCTAGACATTGTCGAGTTTTTGCCTACAGCACAAAGTTCCATAGTGCGAGACTGCTGTTCCAAAAATTCGATTAACGATTTATAATCAGGAGTTGAATTAGAACAGTGCTTAGTTTCGAAAGCTTTCCGAGAAGAGGAATCGAGATTAGCTAACGATAAACATAGCAGCAGAAAATCGCCTAAATCCGGAATATCTAGTGCTTTCAAAGCTTCAACCGAATTACGATGGACTTTGAGGAAGCTTTGAAGTCCTTCATAGGACGAAGTCTTGAGAGGAACAAATTCTAGTATCTTCTGAACATAGACGCTGCCTAGAAGTCTCTTGTTCTGATAACGAGAGATAAGAGCATTTAATGCCAGAGGATAGCTTTCCTCACAGATTTGAAACTCAGAGATAATAGCTAGAGCTTGTTCGGACAACGAGGATTTGAGGTAATGCAACTTCTGCACATTACCTAACGATGTGTTTTCGTCTATCAGAGACTTGAACAGGGAGTAGAACTCGGGCCATTTGCAAATGTCACCCGCGAACTTGGGGAGGTCAATGACCGGCAGAGAGATGTGAGATTTCACAGAGATGGGGGCAGCCCCGGATTGAGTCACACTGACGGGCTGAGACAATTTAACAGCCGCGAGGAACCTAGCTTTTGCTGCATAGAGAACAGTCTCAAAACTGTCTTGGACCTTGTCGATTTCGGTGGGTCTCGCCGTGTCTTTTAACTGCGTGTTAATATCCGAAATTGACAGTTGGATGTCTTGAAAATCAGACTCCAACGCAGAGAGCTTGTCGAACCGAGGCCTACACGAATCGACATCAACGGGTTTGATTTTAGAGAACGCGTCGTGTGTTCTCTGAACGCTAGCAAATACAAATTCACGACGAGCTACCAAACGTTTCTGTTGTGCTTGTAACTCTTCCATGGTGAACGATAGGTACAAGTACCAAACGGAGAACAAACGACAAAAAACACGGAAAAGAACAATTCAAACAGTGAGCACGGTTTATTAAATAAACACACGAGACAATAATAAACCAAGCAATGACGTGAACACAAGAAGAGAAAGAGCAGTTACGTATATTGACACGTCATTGCCTACAGTGTATGAGCGAAAACGATGCGTGTATAAAATCACGCGAGACGAGAGCATAAACACAAGAAAAATCACTAATATAATATGTGCTTTAGAGCCAGAGAAAAAACACATACAAGAAAGAAATCGAGAAACAATTATGCAAAGAAAATCAGACGTCGAATGCCTGAGAACGAACCAACGATATCCAGCGAGAGATATCGTGACGCCAGAGAACGTGAACAAAAGCACGAGATATACAAAAATACACAGCAACTTTAGCGAATAAGTACAAGACAATGAGAAGACAAATGAAGAAAATCCGAAATGAAAGAAGCAAAGTTTTCATCCGGTTCGGACGGACCAAAATGTTTAGGCCGAGATGCCTAACCGAGATTTTAAGTGGACTGTAATTAGTTTTTAATAGAGATAAGAGAGCAAGGAAGAACACAGGAAATAAAATGCAGAAGAGAACTTACATATGATTGTGCAGAATACTTCCTGCATGGACTGGTTGCCCCCGACGTCGTGAGGTTCGGATGTTGGCGAACTTTCTTGCGTCGCGTGCGTCGCGACGTCAGTGTGTCAGACGTCGAGGGGGATAGGAAAGGTTTAATAGAGCTGGCCAGTTGTAAGAGTAGAGAAAAGAAACGGAAGAATTGTTCAGAGAACTTAATATTGCAGCAGTGGCAAAGACTGCACTCAGAAAGCAGTGCAGGGAGTACGAGAGAACTGAACTGGTAATGCCCATATACGGGCGAGAGTGATAACAGAGAGCGACCTTTCAGAACGACAGACCGTCGTGAACTAACCTAGAGATGAATGATAATATGAATGCAAACGGAAAATAAACAGAAAACGAACGTGATTGGCCAAACCAGATCACATGACAAAACCGGGCAAAAGCACTCGAGTAAAAACCAAAGAAAAGATGAAAATACAAATACAATGAAAATAAGCACTAAACAAAGCGACGAAAATACCAAAATATAATCGGCGCGAACAATTATTATTCAAGAAACTCAGCAGCCACCATCACTGTTTGAAGGTAAGCTGTTGGATCCTATCTCACACCAATATACTCCAGCCGAGTGGCATTCTTTCTACATAACCCATAAATCACTTTGCTTTAGACTTCACTTTTGCACGTTATTTAACCCTTAATTCCTATCTCGATATGGATTTCCTTAGGCTAACGCCACTTTACTCCCAAACTTCTGATATGCCGACGTGCGTTTCTACGGCTAGGCTAGCAATTGTGAATCACCCGTAACTTGATTCGTTGATAATTCTCTACTTATTTTCGTAGGACTTTCATTAGCCCTCGCTGACGATGTAATTCTTAATTACCTTCACTTTTCTTCTCTCCTCCCTAGAGAGAGATTTATCACGTAAAATTCACTGGTTTGGGAGACTTACCGCGACACCAAAAACCCACACACCCTACTGGCAAACTGCCTCTCGGAAGACTCCCGCCTTGTTCAAGATGGCTGGTCAACTAGCGTCCAGATGACCACCAAAAAGTCTTCAACCAATCACAGCTCAGCAAAAGTGAACCTTGTGGCCAAAATGAGCAAACTCTCATGGCGCCATCCCCAACTGCTCAAACAATCGTCATATCCCACTCAGTGAATTTAAATGCCGTAATATAAAATAATAAATGTCTAGGAAACTAGATTTTTATTTGACAGAGGTAAAACTGAATCGAATTACAAGATTGTTAATGTATTTTAGAATGAAATTTTATTGTGATTCTGAATAATTTATAGCCCAATCCATAAAAACAAAGATGTTACATTTTTGATTAATTTCTCCGACAAAAAGAGTTTGACCACTGGTAGACTCGTTCCAACAACTAATACCAAAAGGACCCAAGTCCACTCGAGGGGAGTCGTACGGTTACAGGGCCATGCAAAAAGTAAAATTCTGCATGCATGCTGTCATCATCAGCAAGGTTAAGCCTACTTCACACACCATTCATACTGGGGCACACAGTCAGCACAGACAGTAAGGGGGCTTCCCTCCCAACTCTGGTGCTTGGGAGACAAGACATCCATGACACCCTGGATTCGAACCAGGACCCTTGGCAACAAGAGAAAAGCTGCCCCTCCTGCTGTTGCTGCGCAAGGGTGCCTCTTCATTCATTCTAAGAGAAAAGGTTAGAGATAGGAAGGGTGGAAACTGGAAAGTCACAACACAGCACAACCAGTGAGGGAGCTTCCCTCCTGGACTCTGGTGCTTGGGCGACAAAAGAACCATGTCTTACCCTGGATTTGAACCAAGACCTGTGGCATATAATTAGTGTACCGTGGACCAACAAATCAAGAAATATCCCAGTATTTAAGCAAAATATCATGCTATGTTATCGAATTATAGATAGAGGATTTTGTTGTTTACGAATTTTCAATTATAGGGATGACATAGCAGAATCGATTCCGGATTGGAGTAATCGATTACTTACTTGACAGTTTAAACGTTCCCGCGTCGTGTTTGGGGGCGTGGCTGAGCGGTGAACCACATGTCTCCCGTCGATCATACACAAAGACAGGCAGTACGGTCACCAGACGACTACGCAACGTTGCGAAATACATCGTTTTGCGACGTACGGTAGGCAAGACGCCTTCGCGGGCTCCGCAAAAAACGACAGCAGAAATATAGCCGCGTATCACAAGTTCCGCGGAAAATGACCAACAAAATAACTGTGCATACAATTAAAATGTTTTTTCTTGGGAATCGATTCTTAGGTCACAATGATCAATTCCAATTGTTTGGAATATGTCATCCCCAGTAAAGGGCCTACCATGTTACATCTTACTACATAATCCAAGTAGGGTACACCCAGGCCTGTAGGCCTACCTTGTGTTAAATCTTACTACCGTACTGCACTTTAACCCAGTATACCACATGTTAAACCTTAGGGCCTACCATTGAAACCAATGTAATATTATTGTACTATACCATACCATGTGATTAATCTTATCTTACCACTTTAGGTCTTGTATTCCTCATGCTGTAAATGTTACTACAGAACTTTGAAGTTTGTATCTGGCAGTTACTGACACTGCGACAAATCTCTTCCAGTTTACGCTCTTTGGGTCCGGTCCAGCTATCTGGGTTACAGATGTTTGCAGTTATCATGGGTACCAAGAAATCTACCAACATTACCATCATTCCAACAACACAGATGGTCGTTAGAACGGAAGGATCAAGGTACCAAAAGAGCCTACGAAAAAACAAAAACAGAAGTTCAGTGTAGCCTAGTTTTTTAACTTCAGTTACACACAACATTTATAAATAAAAAAACTGATATATCATAATTCTAGCACCAAAATTGACAAGAGCAATAAATGGGGAGCATCAGCCCAATATATGTCAAGATGCAATTTAACAAAAATTCTGGTTTAGTTTTTCTTTTTACCATTTAAAAGTTGCATTATCAGAGTACCTACCAAACCAATCCATCACAATTTAAAGCAATAATAGCCCCTCGTTACTAGAAACAAAACACGCACTAGGGATGGCAACTATTAAAAGTGATAATACAGAATTTTACCAATTGTTACCAAAATGTATGGCCGACTACAGGGTAGCTAAAAAAAACAGGGGGGTTTAGGGAAGGGGGGCATTGGTCAAGGTTATCTATTTAAGAGCAAATCTTTATGTATTTTAGATAACATTTCTGTCCGAGTACATCCACAAAAAATAAAACCACTTGAAAAACCACATATCATCAGACTGAAATTTACTAGCCTAAATATTTTTTCAAACAGCAAATCAGAGGGAAAATAACTTTTAGATTGTTTTGACATTTTTGTACTGAAGCAATATTATTTTATTTCAATATTTTATCATCCGATTGAAAGTCGAATTCAGATTCATGTTTTTGTAACAAATAGTAGGGTATTGTGTATTAACTTGGGCATCAGTAGGCCTACTTGATATTCCATCCATCCCTTCTCTGGGCTAGTGACACCAGACAATTAATGGGGGCGACCCGACCTGCCTCGCCAACTCACTGGTCACTTTGTACCTCAAGGATGGATAGACTTTAGTTGGGGCATATATAATAATTAATAATAAATGTACCATTGTATGAGTCCAAAAGTTGCAGAACAGTCTCAACACCACAAAAAATAGTCGACCGCAAATCCACCATTTTTATCAGATGCATTTTTGCATAATATGTAAGTCCCTACATGAGGGCATAGGTAAGGTAGGGCTTACACTTACAAAAAAATTGTCGATGTTGCTCCCACCAAAACTCCTGGATACCAGTTTTTGTCCCACAGGAGAAGAGAGTGAACGGGGATAACAACCTCTCGCCATCCCTCTAGGTCACGCTTCAACTGCTTTGCATGCTTTTCCTGCACAACAAACAACAAATTAAACATTAAATTAGGCCGGTTTGCAAACGCTTTTCCCAGACCCGTTGATGGATGAGCTTTTATGTCCAATGATTAAGCTGTTTCGTGTCGTCATTCTCAGTATTCATGAGAAATAATTCTTTGATTGTACGATTGTACCAAAAAAATTTGGCATAGGCCCTATCTAAATTCAGATAGGCCTATTTCGAAGGTCCCCCGAAAATGTCATCAAGATTGCATAATTAAGCTGTATGCCCGGTAGAGTTCAAACAAATAGACAAAATAACAGCCTAGCTTTTTTTCTCAGGATAGGCCAAGTGAAATTGAAGTATTTGCTGCGCTCATCCAATTAACATTTCAATTGATTTATTGTCATCGAGATTCATTGAGCCCTGTAAGCCTACATGGCGGGCGGAGATAATATGTAGTGGAAATATGGAAGAGGAACCTGGAGGACAGATTTATTTATTTAAATAAAGAGTCTAGTACTGGTACAACACAAGTACCATTTTATAGTCAATTTAATATAGCCTACCGGTACCTAATATATTTATAAATAAATTAAATTGGAGAATATGGACTGGTGTTTGGAAGTGGCAAGAGTGAAACAATGCTGATGACACGAGATAAAGCGAAGAATGTCAGGATTCTACTAGGACAGATTTTGAAGCAAGTGGAAAATTTCAAGTACGTGGGGAGTATAGTAGCATGCGATGGAAGGATTCAACCAGAGATAGGAAGAAGGACACAGCAAGCTGTTGGGTTATTCCAATCTATCCGAGATCTCATATGGAACAGAGAAGTACCAAAGAAGTGCAAGGTTATCATCTACCAGACCTACTTTGTTCCAATACTGACATATGCAGCAGAGACTTGGAATATGACAGCAGTGGAGGAGAGTCTTGTGCAGGCTGTAGATATGAAGTTTTTGAGAAGCATTGTAGGTAAGACTAGATGGGACCGAATACGGAATGAGGATATCCGAGATCAAGTAGGCGTGAGGAATTTAATGGAGCGAATTGGAGAGAGAAGATTAAAGTGGTTCGGACATGTCAAAAGAATGGAAAGATCGAGATTAGGCCTAGCCTACCGAGAAGGATGATGGAATTGGAAATTCCAGGTAGGAGACCAAGGGGCAGACCACGACAACAATGGCAGAAGAGTGTGAGAAAAGATGTAGAACAGCGGGGAGGAGAGTGGAATGTGGTGGAAGAAGAGGAGTGGTGGCAGGACAGAAGAAGATGGAGAGGCCTGTCTTCAATGCCGACCCAACGCAGAGTTGGACGTGGCAACAGACAATGATGATGATTATTATAGTCCTACCTACCTACAAACTACTAACAAGTAATTATATTGTATCCATGTGAAAGTGTTGTATAATTATGTAGGCCTATGTATAGGATATGTGTGGCTCGTTGGTCTTGTGGTTAGCGTATCTGCTTCCAATGCAGAAGGTCCAGGGTTTGATTCCTGTCAAAGCCAGAAGTTTTTTAACTTCTGATTTGGACTTAAGTCCATCAGTTCTTTTCTTAGGAGTTTGTAAATGGTGACTTTGGGGACGTCCTAGCAACGATGCACATAATAAATTCAGAGTTGTTCTGAATCGGCCTTGTTGATTCTGGCGTTGATCCTCGGGTGTTTGCACTGTCCATACCATTGATTGCTATATTTCCTATTAAAAATATCAATCTTTGGTTGGTTATCGGCTTATCGCTCACTTGTCGATTGCGTCGGGGCCTACAGGGTTGGCTTGGCTTGGTCGCTTGGATTTACTGTCCCCCACTGAAAATCAGTTAGGGTACCTATAGGCCTAACTGAGTGGGTTGACTCTATATACAATTTATTTATTAATTTATTTATGGTGATGAACATTGAACAATAAACAAATACTATATCAAAATAAGTGCAACAAAACATGAAAGTAAATAACATTTATGTAGAATATTAACAGGAATGTGTAGGCCTATAGGGCAGACCGTAGGCCTATATAAAAGAAAAGAGGGGGAAATGCTAATGACCTTCAACTGCACAGTCCAATCACGGATCGATTTTTTAAAAGAATGCAAATCAGAATATATGTTGTATTTTGGTATCCTAGGTAGGGTAAATTAGGCTAAATTCAAAAATGAAGGAAATCCTTCAGTTTAGTCTATTACATGGAAATTTTCCCTGTCTGAAAGATTAGGCCTATAAATTAATAAGTTCTAGAACTTTAAATTTGATAACTTTATTATGCACATTTAAAAAGTTTGTAATTAACACCATCTATTGACCCATTCATATTTTTTAGTCTCTTGACAGCCCTAATTTGTAGACCTATTTTCTAAATATAGTCTAAGTCCTTTTTTGCTGTTTTAGTAATAAAAAAACCTTCAAGACCTTTAACGTTGCTATTTTAAACAAAAGTCCTTTTAAGGCTGCCTACACGTCGAGGTGTAGAGATAAGGCTTTTCCTTCAAATAGGCATAGGCCTAGCACTTTTTAAACACTTTTATCATCTAGAATTGCGTTTGCAACGGGGCCAAATGTAGTGAAATCATTTGCAGAAAAAACATGGACCTAAATAGAATGGTAAAAAAAAAATGACAACGAATATTTGAACCGCCGACCTTTCGCATAGAATTCGGACGCGCTACCACTCTGTCACACTGCACTGTGATATTAGCCGCTATTGGCCTAATTAGGTGGTATCGTCGATGACTGTATGACTAGCCTAATTTTGCACTAGTACCGGTAATACGGCTGACTGTACGACTATCCACTCCCGATTTTCATTAGGTACAGTAGGGCCTACTAGGTTTCATTCACGTTCTCAGTCTCGGCGGGACCCTATGTGCGTGCGTTGCTTCTGACATCACTGATTATTGATGACATAAAAATTGAGAACGAGAGGAGACCAAGAATAGCCACATTTTTCAAGCAATCAGACAAATCCTAACATAAATATTTCAAACATTTATCTAGGCCTAAATAATACAATGACTCTTTGCTAACAATTAATCTGTTCAATAGGGTACTGTTAAGAACGAGGCCTATTCGTATAAAACACTAATTAAATTTATTGGCTATTAGGCCTCTGAGGCCTATTCTTTTCAATACCGTAGCCTATAAAATTTTGGTAGGCCTACTTGTTCATTAACGGGACCCACCCTCAATTTTTTGTTAATTGGTCCCCCCCATAGTCTTTTTTTTTACTTATTTTTGTTAACAATAAATAATTACAACTTGCGAGGAGTTCAATATGACTCTGACAGTGAACTTGACTCACACGTTCAACGTGACTCAGGCGAGTTCAGTCCATTGGAACGCGTAGGCCTACATGAGAGCAGTCGTCTCCGTGCAGCTGACTTTGATGTTCATGGACACCAAATGAACCTTCAAAACCTTTAACGTCGCTATTTTAAACGAAAGTACTTTTCCATTGACAGTTCTTTATGTTTAAAATAGCGACGTTAAAGGTTTTGTAGGTGGAGTATGTTGGCGTAGGCCATGTCACTCCTGGCGCAAAGTATGTAGCCGGAAAGGATGTTTTCGAGGCTTTGTTCGAAATAATTGTGTTTTCCTGACCTCCTGAAACTCAGATGGAGTAGATGTAGTAGTTATGATTGTCTAATGAAATTATTTTACTGAATTTTTACATTTTTTGAAGGGGGTCCCGTTAATGAACAAGTACCAAATTTAAAAAAAAAATGTATCAGTTTGTATTGTTGACAAACCTCAGGGTGCGAATTGACGGGGGGGATGGTGGGGATTTCCCCCCCTCTGGAAATTTCATCCCTGGCTCTGTTTTACTGAAAGGTATCCCTGCCGGGGATGGCTAAATCCCCACCTCCCATTCCCATCTCATCTCATAACATATCAAGTGACTTTATCTCGTAATGTTAAAAAATAATGCGTGAATTTACACATATTCCTTTCAAAATAATACCTCAGATCGCTTCTAAAACCATCTTGAGGGCAATAATACCCCCAAATTTTTTCCTCAGATCGCTGTTAAGGCCATCTGAAGGGCAATAATACCAAAAAAAAAATACGCCTTCGGCGGTTTACCCCGGTTTGCCAACGAAAATACTGTTCTAAGCCATCCCCCCTTCTGCAAAGTCGTAAATTCGCACCCTGACAAACCTTAACAAGAAATGGCGGAGTGCCATTGTAAACAACTTCATCTGATTCTGACGCAACTGCTGTGCCACATCTAATCGTAGGCTATCTTGAATAAATAATAGGCCCTAAAATGTTGTTTAAATCAACTCTCAATTGAAAATGTGGAGGTAAGAAGTGCTCTGTGGGACCATGGACGAGTCACAGGAAACACATTTGAAAACTCAACGCGCCTAGCCTAGGCTACCGCGCTTCCCGCGTCAATGTAAACTCATCGTTGCACTTAATGGATCTACCGCGTTTGTCACGTTGCGTGAAACGCCGAACAGCAGGGTGATTCTCTAAGGTTTGCCTTAGGGCCAAACTAAATGGGATAGGCCTAAATAATACCATGTTAAATAGACGGCGTGTTACTTTTAAATTCAACACAGCTCTTAGATCGCCCTGAAGTAAGGGTACTTCTGTCGTTGGTGTGACCCAACTTTTCAATTTTTTTTTTTTTTTTTTACTCAACCTACAAAACCTTTAACGCCGCTATTTTAAACAGAAAAGGACTTTCAACGGAAAAGTACTTTCGTTTAAAATAGCGACGTAAAAGGTTTTGAAGTTTTTTTTTTTTTTGGTGCTGGAATAGCCTATTATAAAATAGTACACAATGAGTTGTTCTTGACTTATTTCATCAATGGTGAGTGTTTATGTTGATTTTAGTTGAAAAAAACCGTATTGAAAAGTTGGGTCACACCAACGACAGAAGTAGGCCTACCAAAGTAAGTTCACACCTTAAGTGGGGAGCGGCTTGAAACCAAAGATTTTAATACCTAGGCCTAGTGACGAACAGTGAACCTGCTAGTGAGGAAGACGAGGAAGAGCATTAAATTAATAAAAGAATAAGAAAATTGAAAGAGATGAGAGGATCAAAGGCGGTACTCTTTCGGTTGGTGTTCCCCAACGTTGGAAAAGTAGGTTAGGGAGGGGGGCGGCGAAGTGCGTATGTTTTACAGTATCATTATTAAAACATACGCGCTTTGCGCCACCCCCCTAACCTACTTTACCCCTAATATAGCAGTGTTGAAAAGTTGGGGGAACACCAACCGAAAGTGCCGAAAGGGCAATGATAAATTAAGGATAAAGGCCGATGCACAATTGCCCGGTAACGAGAACGGGAAGACGCTAACGTTAAGGGCTTCGATGCACAATAGCCCGTGAAGCAAGCCGACGGGAACAAATCAAATAATAAGTGTGTTAATTATATTTTGTTGTTTTGTTATTCCGCTCATGTTTATTCAATTTATTTCGCCTGTTACTCGGGTATAAACCATCAATCAGTTAAAGGGCCCGTTCACCTCTTTAACAAGTTATTCTTAAAACCAAGTACGAACATAAAAATTAAGTTCATTGTGTATATTTCCAGACCTACGTCAATAGGGGTCTTTAAATTCATCGGCGCGCTTCGGGTCAGTGACGTCACTGACCCGAAGCTGGCGAGGTGTTGCAACACAGCACAGCTACTAGCGGCGAGTAACGCGTGAGGCAGGTCCCGGTCTATCTATCGAGATAGTCTGTTCTACTGAAAACAAAGCGGAAGGCCTGCGATCATCTGATTACAATAGTTACAGTTAAACCAACACCTGTGTTTTAAACACATACGTTGTTGTCGTCAATTTAATGGAATAAATATTATATTGGCACGTTCTTATAAAGTTATATGTTGCCAATCATGACAGGTAGGCCTAATAGTGGAGTTGAATAAGTATTGCCTATAGGCCTACAACAACGTAATACACGCAATAGTGATTCTTACACACACACAAACACACACACACATGATACAGAATTACTTGCACTTTAAAAAAATAAAGGCGATTTGGTTATAGCATTTAAAAAATTCAATTATTCTTCCACAATAAGTGAAATTACATGATTAAAGTAATTCCAAACGCTATGGGCTAACAGCAGTTTCCGTAATCATGTAAATGTCAGGATTGCCAGGGGTGAGGATCGACCGCGGACCTCCCGAATAACTCTCGCGCGTTATGCATGTACTACATCTATACGAAAACCGATTAACAATGTATCATTATCCCAAGCGTCATTTTATTTTATTTTCTCATGGAATACTCTGTATATTTATTATTTAAAGCCGCCTTATGACCACACTTGTGTATACAGAATGAATAACAAATCTATGTTGCCTGTTAGATCAGTTTCTGTTCGTAATTGTAGACATAAACAATGAGGAGGTATGCTTACTTTATTACGCCAGACATCAATGTTTCTCTATTGTACTGATGGATTTTTTTTCCAAAGCTTTTCGTGGCGTAAAATATTGAGAACATCTTTGAAAACTATCATCTGCCCAATGCTTAGTTATTATACACTGTGCCGACTCACGTTCAAGCAATTCACTGATAAAGTCACTCTCGTCGCAACAATTTGACTCTTTTTTCGGTTGACATTTTGACACTTTGTGTACAAACTCTACACGAACACTACTGAATAGAATTCGCTTGCCCTGTAACGTATAATAAACATTCTTATTTTTTTGCACCTATTACACCACTCCTCAATGTCATCATGAACGATTGATCGAAACGAGTGCACGTGTCCAACTGATGCGAAGAGGTCTGCGTAAGGTTTCTGGGCAGTGTTTAATGTTTATTCTCTTCCTTCTTAGTCCCATTAGCTTATCGCTTTTTGTTTATATTGTTCGAGTATGCAGGCACACCCCACTCATAATATATCTTATGGTATATAGATTAATTAGAAGAACCATTCCAAACACAAACAAAGATTTAAAAATCCACATCAACAGCATATTCGACAAAAGGATGAACAAATGACGTACAGGCATCAGCAGTAAATATATATTTCGGCTAGGTGTACGGTGTTTTAATTGTGTATAGGCCTACAGCAAGTGCGCTGTGCGCTTATCAAGTCGATTGTCAAAACGACATAACTTCGTAAACACCTCTACACTTGACACTTGAGCCGAATAACACATGGCATGCGTTTTTATTTCAACCTAATTTGAAGCGAGTATGCCATACTTGACTACATGTCATATCCCCTACCGCCAAGCATCTTTAAATGTCCAATACGATGACTCAGTTCGCCGCGACACTGGCTACTCGACTCCGAAGCCAAGGCCGTGTCGTGCTTTGTTGCCAGTACAGCGAAGTGGCGAAACATAGTCAATTTCATTACATATTTAACAATTAATATATGGTGATTATGATTATTTTCGAAAAAGAATTTGTTGTAAATGGAGTGTACTTAGGTAAATAGACGTCTGGGTACACCTTTACATAAGAGGTGAACGATCCCTTTAGAAAAATAGTTTTAGGACGTGCACATCTTGATTCCGATTGGGTTCCGGTAACGACGGAACGGGAACGTTACGGAAAGTTAAAACTTGGTGATGTTCCCGTTGTCGTTGCCGGGATACGGGAACGACCGGCAACGGGAAGCTTTATTGTGCATCGTGTCGTAAGTTAACGTGTGATTCAACTTTCTTCCCGTTTTCGTTGTCGTTCTCGTTGTCGTTACCGGGCAATTGTGCATCGGCCTTAAGAAATAGGTAAGAAGAAAAGAAACCTAGGCTTACCACCGACCAAATTGGACATTAGCAGGAAATACAACAACACCTAATAGCTAGAGGTCTAGGCCTAGGCCTAGGCCCTAGCCCCTATGGCCCTAGGCCTACCCTAGCGGCCTAGCCTAAGCCTCTTTACATTAGAATACAATTACAACAGCAAAACCATAGAAAACAAAAATGAGGCCTAGGTCTAGCCCCTATTAGTGCTCATATAAAAAGGATGTGCCTAGGCTACCTAGCCTAGGGCCTACCTGTTCGTCGCTTATCGCACCGTCAGCCATTATATCCAAAAATCGATATCACGTAGGGGCCTAGGCTAGATATAATCAGAAATCTAATCAGTTTTCAATACACTGACACTTTCCAGTGAGTATAAACTTGTTGACAAAACCTGAAACCACCCGGATTGGAAACAATCTTCAATTTAATAGAAAAATTTCTAGGCTACAAATTCAATGACAATGCCAGTAGAATAGGCCCTACCCACCAATAAACGACAACAAATGATTCAACAGCGGGATTGCGAACTAGGAGCCTATTTATTCAAAAACTAGTCAAAACAAAGCAACATAATCTCGTTCCTAATGATTATTCACAATAAAATTAGTTAAAAGAATTGTATGTTATCTTGTATTAAAAAAATTCTGTGCAAGTAAAAGTAGTAAATCAATTATAAATATTCAAATTATCGAAATTAGCAAGTTTGACTTGTGAAAATGCTATGCAAAGGGTTTGAGACTTTAAACTGTGGCTTTTGATTGGTGCAAAATTTGAAATAATGTTGGGTACACTGCGTTGCAATTTTCAGGCCTAGCGTAACCAGTCAGATTTTGTTGTGAGTTGTGACGTTAATAGATTTTTATGTTTCTCAACAACAATTACTTGAGATTTGGCTAATAACTGGTGGTGGTAATTATTTGATATTGATTTTTTTATTTGGAATGTCTGCAATGAGTTCGGTGAGTGATATATATGCCCAGTTATCTTAATTAGCATTACTTCAACCGTTAGGCCTAACCTTCTTGGTGTCCATAGGTCATCGGGGTAGGGGCCTAGGCCTAGGGCCTAGACCTACTAGGCCTAGCTAGGCTCGAACCTAGCCTAGGCCCTAGGCCTGTTTCAATTAGGCCTACGCAAAGGGCTCGTGTAGGCCGAGGGCCTAGCTAGGCCTAGGCCTAGGCCTAGCCCTCAGCATGGAGGTTAATTCTTCTAAGAGGATATGGTTAGCCCTGGGGCCTACTTAAATAGCATCATATTGGGTTAACTGTCTCGTCGCCAAGGTAGAGGCTACTAGGGCTAGCCTAGCTACTAGGCTAGGCCTAGCTTAGGCATGCTTTAGCCCAAGCTCACTATGGTTGCATTCCGAAACACGCTCCAGTTGCTACGGCCGCAGCGTCTATGGGGCGCAGTGGAGCGTATGATTATGCTTCAACATTCGGAACGGGTGTAGGCTAGGGCTAGCGTTTGAAACATGGCTGACCGTCTAGCTCCCTAGCTCTCAGAATCCAAAGATTGTTAATTACTCGAGCACTGATCACGATATCAAGTGCTAGGCCAAAACGTTATTTAATTATAGGACTGCGGATATGGATAAAAACAGAATTTCGGTACTCCTTCGGTTGGTATGGACATATTTTTTTTATGTGTACCTACAAAACCTTTAACGTCGCTATTTTAAATCTAAAGTAGGCCTACCCCTACTGATCAAAAACTGTCCATACCAACCGAAAGAGGAATTTCTTGGAATCCACTCAGTTTCTCCTGTCATTTGGTAAATTCTCACCCTGAAACGTCCCGGCCCCTGCGTCGTGTTTGAATCACGCACCCAACCCATTGTTAGTGTGGAAATAATGCTTAATTAATTAATGGTTATTTCATTGATTCTTTCATCAACAAAATTTCCAACCTAAAACTTGGAGAACTAATGGACTACGCAGACATCCTGGAACTTCTTTGGTTGGAGGGGTCCAACTTTTCAACACTTGTTTTTTTCAATGAAAACATACGCACCCGAAATCCTTTCTGTTACAAAACTACTTACGTTAGGTTAGTCGACCTTTCCGCCTAGTTACCTGCCGCGCTAGTTGCAGGATATTTTTTATAAGAGCGCACCTGAAAACTGAAATCCTTTCCGTTATAGTGTATAAAAGTTGGACCCCTCTAGCCGAAGAAGTACCGACATCCTTACAGTTCACGTGCTATTTTCAGCAATCATTTCGTAAATCTTCAGTTGCCGACATCTTGATTTACCCCCACTCCACGGAACGCTCCTAGTGCCGGGCTAAAAACCTCCAGCGTTAGGAGCGCGCTGAGAACGCTCCAGTAGCGAGTTTCGGAATACAAGGCAGGGCGTTTAGAGCTAATTACGGAATGGGCGGAGCCAGGCTACCTACTGCGCTAAGTAGCGAGTATCGGAATGCACCCTATGTCCATCTTCCTGGTCCTTAGTAGGGGCCTAATATCCCACCATAATCCCCATTAGCCACACTGTTCATCTAAATGTGACCTGAACTTCCCCCATTGGCCATTAGGCTTCCTGTAGCCTAGGACCTATAATATTATATTATTTCTTTAGTTTCTAGCCTCAAAACAAACAATCACAGTATAACAATATTATTAGGCCTATACAGTACTAGTCCTAGTAGCAAAACTTCAATGCACTGCCTGCAGAGGGATTTGCTGTCGTGGTCGGCTGCGCGTACCGCCGCGACACTAGGGACCTAGCATGCTTAGCAAAAGTCAGAGTCAACTAAAAACCACCGCCGTCTAATAGCTTGTTGATTTTATCATTGTGTGGTTGTAGTTGATAAAGTCCGCTAGTGGTTGCCCGTTGGCGATCGGCTGAGCAAAACATCAACTAATAGCCCAAAAAGTAAACATTAACAATTGGAAACCACAGTACTTTTTCGGTGTGGGATGGGACAAAGTGAAAAGTAGGTTAGATGGGAGGGGGGGCGCGAAGCGCGTAAGTTTAAACCAATATTTAACATTATTATTATTATTATATTATTATTTATTATTATTTAAACATAGGTCTACGGATTTGCCCCCCCACATCCCCCTACCTACTTATCCCCTAACAGCACAGTGTTAAAAGAGGTTGTCCCCCGTCCCAACCGAAAAAGAACCAAACCACAGCTAAAAGTCCACTCGCCACTATCTCAACTCATCTAGTCATTCGCTAAGTTGAACTCTTGACTTTCGCTAGGGGTGTGGTGTGCGTTTTACACTGTGTTTTGCTACATGTTATATTATTGTTTATACTGTGCTAACTAAATCGCCTTGTAGAAGGGGATTAAACCAGTACTACTTCGGCCTAACTAAGCCAATGATTTTTGTTTCAGATGTCTAACTTGGAAATTTATCACCTCAAATCATAAAGACGTGTTGTAAAAGACAATGACTGAACTAGCAATCCAAACCACCTGAAGGAATCAAAGTGCATTTAATGATGAAGATATATCAATTATACAGCATAGTATTGAAGGTCCAGCGGGTACACCATATGCTGGGGGTGTGTTTAAAGTAAACTGCTCTTGGTAAAGATTTTCCCGCAGACTCCACCTAAAGCATTTTTCCTAACAAAGGACTTTCCGCACCCAAATAGTTGCGAAAAATGGCGAGATTTGTGTCATACACTGAAGAAGGATTGGGAAACCAGACCTTGCATGCAAACACATTCTATTGTAAGTAGCCATGCATAGTCCTACCAACCTTGGTTCAGTAGACTATTCAATGTATGATATTGGATAGTGATGGCCTCAGTAACTACCATTTAAGCTTAGGAAAGCTGGAGGGTCGAACGGCACGGCCTCGGCAGTCCGCAGATACAAAAAATTCTAAAAATACAGCCCAAACCTTAGGCCTACACTACAAAGTACATAAGAGGTATCTACCGTATTACACGTATACCTATAAAGCCGCATTTTTTCCCCCAAATTTGACTCTCCTCACTGATTCAAATCTCAACAAGATGTCAACACAAAGCGAGGGACTGGCGTCTGGGGGGGGGGGGGGTATGGCCACCGGGTGGCAAGGGATAGAATCAACTTACAGTTTTGCGGAAGGCGGTGGCGGCTGCCTTAAAGAGCTTGTAGTATCAAACTTAGATTATTGAAATCTGAGAACCTCGACGACTGACATTGCTACGTTTACATTCGTTTTGAAAAGTTTTGACTTGAGTCAGTCAAACGATGATGCCTGTTGTACATGCTCAATCTGAAGAACGTTCTCAAAACCGAGTAAGGGTAACCTACTACTAATAGTCAGCAAGAGGCATAACTATACGAAGAAGTAAGAGACCGGAAGGAGCATGAAGGAATAAACCCTGCCACGACTACTAGTCATTAAGCAGGAGAAGAGATACAATACCATTAATAGTTAGTTTTCACACTATTTCCCGTAGACAGCACAATGGTATGAAACAAATTTTCACACTGTTTTCTAAAGAAGAAAATTTTATAATATTTATGCACATATAACATATAGGGCCTAAGTATAACTTCGTGGATGACCAAAACATTTGCCGTAACATATTAGAACATAATTAATAATTAGTGCGGCGCACAATTGGCATAGGCATAAGCGTAGCACAACCCCCGCCAAGCGCAACATAAGCGCAACACAAGGAATGGTAGGCAAGCACATTGTCCATAACGGAAGAGTGGCGTAAAGATAACTACATGGCTGTGCAAAGTTTTAGAAGGACTCGTGATCAGATGACTGCAGGTCAACTTTGCGTTTGACATTTCGTCTTTGCAACCATTTGCAGTAGCCTATTATTTGTCCATAGAGATGCGGATATTTGCCTAAAATACGTAATTAGCAGCTCGGCGGCTAGATGTCGCTCAACTTCATACACACGATAATGACGTCGTCTTCTGGATTTCGGTCATGATTAATATTTTTACACTGACACAAACCAACAATAGTTGTGAATTTTGATTTAACTGAAAATGGGCGTTTGTGTTGAGTCGTGTTGTTTCTGGATTCCTATTGGTCAAACGCAAAGCGCAAGCATAAGAAATATAAAATAAACCATCTCTTGCGCTGTCTTCGCGCCTACGCTATGCATACGTGAATTGTGTGTTCAAGCGCCAGGTGCACTTGTTTATATTCTTGGCGTTGCGCTCCGCTTATGCTATGCCAATTGTGCGCAGCACTTTACAAGATCACGTCTTAGCTTGGCTTTTAGCAAACATACCTCAATTTGGCAATGCCCACAAGCATTTTGGTTGGCAGTCAGGTGTATACATACAGTTTTCAAGTCATCTCTACTAGCCAAACGGGGTTGAATTGACCGATCTAAACCCAGATCGAAGCGTATAACATCAGTTTTTGAACACTAAAACGTTTTGAAATCGGTTTCAAACCTGCATGTTACGTAGGTAGTAATATCTATTGAAAGTCGACGTATTATTTAAAAAAATTGTGTACACGTCACATCACTAATTAGAAGTTAAAATACTTCATGCCTGAAGGCGGGATTCGAACCCGGGACCTTCTGCATTGAAGCAGGTGGCTAACCCTACTCCAACGAGCGACTCAAAAGACACCGACGACGAAGAACTAGTTCATATTGCCCGAATCTGAGGTAGTAACACAAGAAGCATGTTACCTTCCGTGCTTAACGTTAATATTGTTAGGGGAATCATCCATGGAAGTTCCAGCAGAATGTAGAAAAACAGATTTTGGGGCCGGTAATAGTTAGGGGTCAGGCCTACTTTGGAACGGAAATGACTGTTAGGGAGTAAAAAATTGACTTGCCTGGCGATGTTTTAGAGCTAGTGGGTCAAATTAGATCACGTTTGGGGGAGGGCAGTAATTAAGGTCCTGGAGGGAGTGAGTGGTTGCCACTGGAAGACATGCCTTTTTGCAACCTGATCACTCATTGTTTGTACAATTCTATCTTATGAGAAACGAAGGGCTCCGTACAGCCAAAAAAAAGAATCGGCACCTTAGGGATACCGCAAGCAGGTTGGGGTGTTTTCCGAGGTGTCAACCAGTCCATCATGAATAAGTAATGTTATGAACTAAAAAACGGTCATAAACCGGTAATTGAGGGGATTTAGGAGGTAGGCACTACCTAACACACACTAAATTTGATTGGTTACAATTAGGGCCTACATCGAGTAATCGGAAACCGGTTTGAAACCGGTTACGTAGGAAACCGTTTTTCATTTCGTAACTGGTTTTCAAAATCAAAATAAAGTTTTTTTCAGTTCGCCGCGCTTTCCCCCGTGCAACACAGGTGTACTTTAACATGGCCTTTCTCATTTCTTTGTGCTTGCGGCGATTTTTCTTTGAATTATAATGTACCCTTTTGTTCATGCCGCCGACTTGTGGCAGTGTGTTGACGTTATAGCCCCCCCCCCACCCCACCTATTTCCCTTCTGTCTAACCCCTCGAGATCTTTATAACCACACCTAACAATTCTAATGTTTTCATCGCTAGATGTCAAGCTGTCACCAAGGTGACCAAGTAATAACTTGAATTATCAACCTGAGAACAGAGATACTGTGGAGCTGGTCTTTCCCTTATCTTGTTTACTCTAGCCATGCATTTCCGGCTCAGCCCCCCCCCTCCCCCCGCCCACGCGCAACGCGTCGCAATACCTTGACTATACTGTGACAAGATAAAAAAGCTGATGCAAGGAATCACGATGTTAGCTAATGGCCCTGCAACACATCATTGTTTTATGGGAAGCCCATTATGATCTTTGATATTACGATAATTGATGAGCTGTTTAGTGCGAGTGCCGGGGGGGGGGGGGGGGGGGGGGGGGGGGAATAAACACACAAAATCCTTGCGGAAGCCAAAACGTTTTTTTAAACCGGTTTCTCAAACGATATCCGGTTTTCGTAAAATCTATTTCGGTGTAGGCGCGAGGTACAATACTAATTCCTTCTGGGTGAAAGAATGGGTTTGAATCATGCTCAAAATCACTGTAAGGATGTTATCAGTGATGGGGAAGAGAACTTTTAAAAAGAACGAGCTCACTTTTTGTGACTTAACAACGAACAAGCTTTTTTAATGAGTGAACTTGAACTTTAAAGTTTTCAAATTTCGGTTGGCGTTCTTAATTATGTGGAGGTGCTGGACTGCTGGGTTATCCTAGAATTAATTTGTCCTGACTCCTGCTCCGGACTTTTTACATGGGGAGGTGGGCCAGGCTATTTATATTTTGCTTCAGGTTTGTAAACGGGAACCTCGTTTTGTACTTCCGTAGGCTACTCTATTGTCTTGCCTACTCTTATTCAGTTAGAGATAGGGAAAAGCGTTTTAATTTCGTAAACGCTTAACCCCTTGAACCAATCGCGTTTAAACGTATAAGCCCTATTTTTCTAAAAAAAAAAAAAAAATAATATAAATAATAATAATAATTAAAGCGAGCGTTTTCCGATTCGACTGCCCGGAAGAAATAGTCACTGTTTTTTTGTTTGTTTGTAGGTAGGCCTATGTCTCGCGCATAATGTTCGAACGGAGGCTCACGATCGAGTTGAAATTTTGACCATCCGCAAGCTCGTTCTCGATTGATGCATAGTTTTGTGGTAAAATCTCAAAAAGTTTAAAAAGTATAGCTATTAAGTTAATCGAAGTTTTTTGTGGGAAAACTCGGCGACAAAATCGAGGTGGCCAATCATTTAGAATGTCCCGTCCGTCACGCATATTGCTATTATATTTGGATCCGATAGTAGTGTAGATGGAAATTACATATATAACAAAGTAACGTTAGCTACCATGGCATGAAAAGTCCGCACTAGAATTCTGTCCTTATGCACTGCCACCTAGAAGTAATCAAAATACTATCGAGGAAGCATGTAGTATTTATTACCAAAGAGTTAAAATAGTTTTCCACACTAAGAAATGATGTCCAAGGTCCTCTAATGCGGTGTATTTTATTCACAAAGTGAAGGTTTACGCACGGTTTACCCATATACCTTGCCATAATAAATAATATTGGAAACATGCCCCAGGGAAGCGAACGGAACGCAAATTTTTACAATTTAAAAAAAGTGCAATGTGGTCTAGCTTATAGCACTGCCGCTTATCAACGCGTCCAACTGAGCGTTTCCTAGTTATAATATATATATATATAGTATCTATATATTATATCGCAACTTTTCACGGATTGAATATGCAGACATTGTATTTTCGGGTAGTCCGTGTGGTTTTATTATTAGTTCCAACGTTTCGGGGCAATTCCTCCTGCCATCATTCAAGAAATTTAAACTAACACAATATCCAAAATAACAATAAAAAAAATGTTTTTTTTTTTTTTGTTTATTTGGATTAAGGGCGCGTCAACCGTTAAGGTCATAACTGCACCACTCCTATCCTAGGGGGGGGGGGGGGGGGCCTATGCTGGGTCCAGAACGGCCACGGGTAAGAGGGAGGACGGGGCTTTTCTCACGTCGCGGGGCATCCTCTTTGTCATTGTTTCGTTGTGTCATTGTCATCCGTCGCCGGGGGTCGTCAAGGGAAGGGGACAGGTCCCCGACGACGATTGCCAGGCTTCGCCTCTAGTTTGGGTAGTATATACTCCCCTTACTAGCTGATGTTTGCGAGGTGGACTTCTTTCTCTTGAGATCGCCTTGTACGGTTAAGGCAGAGCCATGCTCTGGCCAATTCTACACCGGGTCCAGACGGGGGGTAGAATGTTTGAAACTAATAAAAAAACCACACGGACCCACCTGAAAATACAATTTCTGCATATATATATATATAAATTTAGTAAGGCAGAGGCTAGGTTTTAAATCGTAATTTTGTACTTATAAAATTAAGCACTTTAGAAAATTTTCCGCCTAATCTGTTAGCCCGTGTTGTGTAGCTCCAAAATAAGTAACAAAATTTAAAAAAAAAAAAAAATTACTACAACGTTTTGCGAATTTAAGAACTTCTAACCGTCCACTAAACGTTTGCACGTCCATCGGGCCATCCCCAATTCAAGTTGTATCTTGTATTTCTTTATTGCTTGTTTCAAATTCACGCTTATCTTGTTCTAGAACCGTGAAATGCTTGCTAATAGTGCCAAATGCGGAGTCTGCTTTGATGAAGAAGCTGGTAAACTACTCTTGGAGCATATGGAACTGCTACTCGCAGAGAGCCAAAACATGATGACTGAAATACATCCTCTGGTAAGTCAAATTATTTAACTAATACCGTAGATCATGTGAAGGTTGAAAATTGTAATATGCGTAGGATGTAGGGACGTGTGTGGTCGGAATTTTCCATCTTGTTAATATTTGGGCTACATAGGCCTAAATCAGTATCTGTTGGACGAGTGAGCGCACGAACGTAGTCTACAACGATACTTCGCTCGTCCTTGGTCGTGATTAATTCTGTTTAAATGTCTGTCTGGGCTCATACGGCCGAACGTCCAAATGACTGAGCTGAAATTTTAACCAGACATCCGTGACCAGGTAACTGAGAACTGCTAACAAAATGAGCACAATCTGTTGCGATTTAAACCTACAAGAATAAAAACTGAAAAATTACTTGCAATGTATCGGAAATTATTTAACGACAATGGTTTTCAATTTTGAAATGATATTTTTTGTTTGTTTATTTACCGGCTGTGAATGCTGTGTCAAGGGTTGGCTGTTCGATGTTGAACGTCAAGGATACCACCAAATTCCGCTCGAGATGTGAGTAAACTTGCAATATTTTCCCGTATTTCGTACTGGATATGTTTTCCATAGTATTGTCACAGATGATGGTCTACACTGCGTTATATACATTTGAAAACTGTTAAATAATTTAAAAATACAATCCAGAAATTACAAAATCTTTCCCGACTATGGAGACCCACGTCTCCCACATTTCGGCTATAAGGGGCGCTTTAGCCAACTCGACTAGGGAAACGCCAAAGTCGTTGTTAGAGAGTGAGAGATCATGTTTGATAAGCGGGACATTGCATTTAAGTTTGATTATAATATTCGTATAAATAATAGGGTATTTAAGTTTAGGTCCTATAGTTTCGGCCATAATGCGCCACTGTAGTCGATGATAGGCTAGGGACGCTAAGAGTAGGGGTACAGACAAAAATTTAAAAATTCGTTGTTATGAACGCGTGAGAGAGTCATGTGTTGATTACGCTGGAACATTTGCATTTAAGTTTGATTATAATATTCGTATAAATAATAGGGTTAATTTTAAAGTTTAGGTCATAGTTTAGGCCATATTGCTCCACTGTAGCCTATGATAGGCTAAGGGAGGCCTTAGGTAGTGGGAAGAAATAATTGTTAATCGGGTACTCAACACTGGCTCACTCACTCGTCTATTAACGACTTTGGCGTTTCCCTATCAATACAAAGAATAAGCCTATAAGCCCAGGGGTGGAAGAACATTTTGTGTGGTGTACCCGGACAAAATTCCGAACAAGTTTGAAATTTGGCAACACATGTTCAGTTGATCATTCTAAACAATAGTTGAAAGTCCCCAATCTCCGCCGCGTGCGTCTTGGAGATATAGTGACAAAAGGGCGTACGTAGTGCCAAAAATTGTTTATTTTCAATTTTCAACATTTTTATGCACTAATATCTAAAAATATTAATATTTCTAGAAAGTAAAGTTAAAATCGGTCATAAGCTTCGCCCATGCGTGCAAAAGGCGAAAGTGCCCAAAAATGATATTTTTCAATAATTTCAATACATTTTGACATACGTATGTGCAACTGCAATTATTTATGTATGCATACTACGGAAACGTGAAATTGATCTCTTTTCTTCGACCAGTGTTCTTGACACATGGTGGGCAAAAGGGCGTAAGTGACAAAGATATGTTTACTATCAGTTTCAACCAACTTATTGACATTCATATATGCAAATTTATTTTTTAGTATTCGTACGATACAAAAGTAAACTCTCCTCGAGCTTCGTTGCTGGCGTCTTGATAATTGGTGGCAAAAGGCGTAACTGACACCATAATTTAGTATTTATATAAAAAGGGCTTTTGACATTTTAGGGCTACGTTTTATTGTTACATTGATACCATACAATGGACACTCAATGTAAAATCCCTGCATTCTACTGACTTGCATGCCGCTTGTATTAAGAACCATTACAAATCGTTGTAAGTAGCCGATTGGACATAGCCAAATTTATAAAATATTTACCCCGACATTCTCAAACGGCATGCATAGACCTAGTTAGGCGAAGATCTGGTGTGTTTTGAGCTGGAAATTTTAACATTATTCAAGCTTGAAAAACTCATCTCATGCTAAAAATAATAAACTATTTTGAAAGGGATTCGACAGGAGCTGTGGACAACCTAAGCTTGGGCTTGGCTGTCCCCTGTAGTTCACATCACTACAGAGCATGAGCTTGTGACTCTTGATGTAATATAGCTAGTGGCAAAATGGCGTAAGTCACGAAACTAAATAATTCAATCCATAATGATTTAAAATAAGTTTGCTTGTACGTTTGCCAGATTATGCAATCAGCCGGCAACATATTGAAGACTTGTTCATCATCCCTCAAGATAAATCCAAACATGGCGACTTAACTGACATTATTTGTGTCCAGTTACCCTGGTCCGTACTTAAAAATGAATATGAACGATAGTGAGCGTAAAGATAGAGTACAGGTCCGCTTATTTCTCATTGACAAAAGCATGTCGCATCACTCACATTGAAGTTTATCTGCACATCAACACTATTTTATCGCATTATTTGGATAATGATGTCTGAAGGAACCGCTTTTGGCACAAAGACGACTTTCACTGTTCGCGAAGTCTTCTTTTGTTAAACTCGACAAAATCACATATTTTATTGTCACAGAGTTGCGGGCTCATCTCCCCATATACATTAACTACAATGCCGAAACATATATTTTCCTTATAGTGGTCAAACTTTGCATGTAGTGTAGTGATGGCCGCCACCTCAGTCTGTTCCATACTAAGAAGTCCTATACTAATACATGTTTCATGTTTGATTGTGAATAAATGCGCTCGTGTGTTCAGTTTGTGTTTGACGGACCCAGGAGACAGTCTTGTACCAAGCTGGTAGCATTACTAAGCTGCAGTTACCAAATGTAAATTAGTAATGAAATAGATGCAAAGTTTTAAGATATAAGTGCTTATGTTTTTCTCCGTTTTATCACAATAGATTTGCTGTGGTATACATTTCCGTTACATTCATTGACAGTAGCGCTTCATTTGCAACTGCGTACTGTGAGCCTCTATATTTGATATGCTTGCCATTCCACCAGCACATTTAATAGATCTATACTTCATCCCCTCTAGACTTGATGCAAACATAGGGATGTACATAAGTTTGTAGCGTTTCAATGCCAGTCGGGCACACATGCAATTCAGTCCCGCTATGTAAGCGTTCATTTCCTACTCGGACATTGAAATATGTGTTATTCTTTCTTTGTCTCTCTCTCTATCTATTCGTCATGGGGTAAACTACGTCCAGCCCATATAGGGTTGTCCACAGCTCTGCTCGAATCCCTTCAAAATCCGTCTATGCAAGCCGCTTGAGAATGCTGGAAATATAATTTTAAAGGTTTGTGTAATGTCCCCAGTCTGCTACTTACAACAAATTTGTAATGGTTCTTTACAATACAAGCTGGCCATAGCAAAGGTCAGTCAGCATGCATGGATTTACATTGATTGTCCATTGTTGTTGGTATTCATATGTTACAATAACCGTAGTTGAAGTCAAAAGTCCTTTTTTATATTAATACTGAATTTATGATGTCAGTTACGCCCTTTTGCCACCATTTAATCAAGAGTCGCCAGCAACGAAGCTCGGGGAAAATGTTTTACTTTTGTCCTCGTACAATACGGGCTAAATATTTTGCATGTATACGAATGTCAATAGTGTTTTGTTTGAAACTGAAATAACAATATCTTTGTCACTTACGCCCTAATGCCAACCAGTGTCAAGACACACTGTTCGCAGAAAGGGACAATTTCCACGTTTCCGTCGTTGAATACATAATAATTTGCACATATGTCAAATGTATTGAAATTGAAAATATCAACTTTTGGCACTTACGCCTTTTTGCCACGCACCGGGCGAAGCTTATGAACTGATTTTAACTTTACTGGCGGAAATTATTTAATAATTTTACATATTAGTGTAAAAAAATGGTTGAACATTGGAAAATTAAAACATTTTGGCACTTACGCCTTTTGCCACTATACTCAAACGCACTGCGGCGGAGCTTAGGGGGCTTTTCAACTATTCTTTAGTAGGCTATCTTAGCCTGTTGGTGCAAATTTTCAGCTTGTTTCGGAATTTTTGTCCGGGTAAAAGTCTCCACTCCCTGGGCTCTATGTAGAGTCCCGGCCGGCCTGTCTGTTCTAAGATAATTGTGCTGGTCGACTTGATTTGCTTGGAAAATTATAAATTGCTTAGTAGGCCTAGTTGATTTCAATTTGTTTTATATTGTTTCATTTGCATTCCAGCTTAATTTTTTTTTTAAATGGCAAATGTGACAGTGCAAATCTTCGTGTTTTAGACACTATTTTTAGCTTGGAGAGATTGTGAAAATGCAAAATTGTTATGCGTGTTTTGAGCACAAAGACCGTTATTTGATTAAGTTAATAAGGAAAAGAGGTAAACAAAATTGAATTTTCTTCAACTACTTATACTTAAAGCTGTTACACGTGAACCAGTTATTTGAGACACTTAAGACAATCGATGCCATTCTCTATGACGAAAACACTTCATGCAGTCTACGTTATGATCTTGAAGCTTGACTTACAGATATCAAGGTCGAAGTAGAATTACTTGAACTCGAACTAGGCATTATTTTACAAAAAAGCAATGTCACTAACACGATTCACTAAAAACTCACAATTCACAAAAATTCGTAAACTTTGAAACACTTCTTTACTTGGTGAATGGCTTGTTGCGACTGGTGGGGGGTGGCTCCGACCATCCCCTGCACTTGCGAGTGTAACTGAAAAAAAAATGAAAGACCTAGCAGTGAACGCTGAAGTTTGGAGCTTACTCGGCCTAGGATTTTTAGTATAACCTCCCCCTCCCGCCTTCAAGAATTACCGACAGACCTTGATGTTAAAAGACTCATCCTTCAGACTCCGAGAGGGCTCCACTTACTTGAATGCATTGACCGAGCTGATACAACGCAACCCCCATTAGGATGGGCAATAAATACAGACCGCGCTGAAAATATTTATCTTACGAAATGTTTATTCTGGTTATGGTGAACATACAACATTACATATTTAATCGAAAAAATAGGCTTACCGATTGAAAGAAAATATGCTTGAATCATTGGGTATGCACCACATACCTAGCATACCCAGACCGCACGCCCCTGGCAAATAAATATTAGAACCTTAGCTGAAATGTGTTGGCAATTCATTTGTTGATTAATTAATTAACTTAACATTGATTTATTTCAGTCAACCCAATTCCCAAAATCAGGATTAGAAGTGGGAACATCAACTGATGGACCAATGGCCAAGAAACACGCTGGGGATAAAAAGATTGCTGCAGAAAAGAAAAAGCTCCTCAAGGACAAAAAACGAACATTAAAGCGACTATGAAACACTGACACCATTCTCTTTCTTGCATGACATAACAAGAAAAGAAGGGGTTGTTAGGAATGACTTTTATAACATATTATAATGTACATATTTTCAGAGAGAATGCACACTCTCCCTTGATATCATCCATTCTTCAACTGTATGTTGTTTGTTCAGCATTGTGTAGGATAAATAATACACTTCGAACATTTCAAGAGATGCCATTGGTGGATGTTTTGTAAGTGGGCCTTCAGTACAGTAGTTTTTTACTGCCGTAGGTCTACTATAAAAGTACTTAGTATGATGCAATCTAATTGCAATAAAACATTATGCCACTGTTGTGAGAGACACATCACATCATCTGTCCTCTGACATAATAACTAGCTCCTCGCCAATGTGGAAAACAACTACTTATACATGCATGATTGAACTAATAACATGTACAATACTGTTGCGTTTTACATTTTAAAATTGCTTTAACACTTTTAGGACATCTCGACTCAAAACGTAAAAAGTGTTGACCTTCTAATAGTATTGTAAATGTATAATAGTATTAAATACAACCAAAATTGCACATTTAATTGTATCTTCGTATATATGTAGAAAGTAGTACCAATCTCCATCTAAATTCCAACCTAAGTAACCAAACTAGCGAAAAGATTCTCGGTACCTACTACAGTACGTGTAGTGATGTGAATCGGTAATTTTTTATTACCGGTCATTGTAAAAAAAACTTACCGTATTACACAGTTTTTCCAAGACACTAGTTATAAAATAAATAACACAATAACATAGAAATTCAACAAAAAATGAAAAAAAGATAAAGTAAATAGTCGACAAAAGAATTTTAATTTAAATATTCCAGGCCGCAAAAGCCTATTAGCCTATCTATACGTAATCAAGCAACTTTCGGTTATTTTGGGGGGAAAAAATGTAGGACTTCCCCCACCTATTGAAAAACTACCATAGAAAGGATATTTGTTTGTGTTCTCTTTAATATTTATGAGGCATCAATGGGTAGGGGTTTGAATATCACACACATTTTTCTACTTAGGGCCTATGGGTTTATGTAGGTAGGCCTAATTATACTGTACACTTATATAGCCACAAAAATTAGTTTTGTTACTTTATTAAGGCCCTTCCACATAAAAATCTTTTATGCAAAATAGATTTATTTCTTAAAATTTGATACAATATGGGTACATCAGGGGTCGGCAGCCTTTCACAACGTGAGTTCCAAAATGAGATTGAAACTTTTTCACTATAATGTTATTGTTTGTGTGCCAGCACAAATTTAACGTTAATAATGTAACTTTAGGGCCCAAACTCACCCCCCACCCCCCTAGGTTAGAGTAGTGCATTATGACCTAACGGTTGACGCGTCCTTAATCCAAGTAAACCAAAAACGGCACCTCCATCATGAACGAAAGTCGGGTAGAATTAATTTCCTACGGCTATCAAATTCTACTATTCATCTTTCCTGGCTCCTTCATTTCGTTTTTTAAATTTCAATAATATGGAGTCGAAATATCAAAATCTAAAATATTCCCACATATTGATACTCTTGTCCAGCCCTCATTCCTACCACAAGCGTTTGCGATCTTGATCACAGTTGTGAGTTATCATTTCTTTTTAAGTGAGCATAAGAGATTTTGTCACTCAAATTTCCTTGTTGAATAATGCAGTGGCAGGAAAGTCCAGTGGTAGGCCTACATACAGCTAGTTCAAAATACGATAATAATAGGGAATATGCAATGAAATATGCTCACTTTTATTGAGGGACAAAGTTTGTTATTTTATATTTCCCGACCATTTATTTTTAAAAGCCCTCTATGATGGAATAATTTTTCACAGACGCCTAGATAAACTGTGAAATCCCCTTAGAGATGGTCTATTTTACTCTTTTATTCATGCAACAATGGTTTGTTTATTGAAGTTCGGTTTCAAGAAATAATATCAAAACTATGTTTTTCTGATTTTTAATAAATATACGGACAAAACTAGTGTTGTACTAATTGGATGAGTGAAGCAAAGACTTTCAACAATTTCACTGAACCCCCCAAAAATAAGCTCGGGTGTTTTCTTTTTCTGTCTGTTTGTTCGCTCTCTACCGGGCAAATGGCATATGCAATCTTGATGAAAATTGGAGGGGACCTTCGAAATCTCTGAACTTTCTTTCTTCATGAATATCGTGCTTTTACAATTTTTCCCGATTTTTAGTGCAATATTTTCGTGACATTTGGGCTGATTCTGACCAAGCGGATGGGGCTAGAACGTTCATATTTCACATGGGCATTAAGATAATGGTGATGTATTGCTTTTTGAAAGAAAAAGTTGAAAAAATCAGCCAGAATCCATATAAATAAAGGTTTTAATATAAGTTTTTGAGGTATATAATAACAAGTAACAATAGAAACTTGACAACAATCACCTACAATGCGTTAAAAAAGCACTTGCAAAATTCAAGAGATCCCACGCAAACTAAAAACCTACAAAAAAGCTCATCCATCAACGCGATTATAAAAGCGTTCGCGAAGCGGCCTAGTATTACGGTACTACATGTTCAAAGAGTAAATTTTATCATATTAGAACAAACAATATATCAAAATGTGCTTTTATAACTGAGATTATCTCTCGAAATAAGTTATTTTTATTTTTTATTAATAATAACGTGATTGGTGGATTGGTATCATGAAGACTAGTGACATAGTGCTTGTTTTTTCCTGACAAAATAGTAAGAAATGGAAATGTTTTCAAGACAATTAAAATAAGTTATTTTTGTGTTAAGGAAGGCTGTCTGAAGCTAGTAGAACTAGGGATGCACACGATAATCGATATTATCGATCGATAATCAATAATGTATACTAGGAAGCTTCGCAAACGCTTTTTTTAGTCGCGTTGATTGATGAGCTTTTTTTTAAGTTTTTAGTTTGCGTGGGATATCTTTACTTTTGCAAGTGCTTTGTTTTGCTGCCTACGCATTGTACTGTAGGTGATTGTTGTCAAGTTTCTATTGTTAATTGTCAATTGTTATTATTTACCGTAAAAAACTTATATTAAAAGCTTTATTTCTATGGATTCTGGCTAACTTTTACAACTTGTTCTTTCAAAAGGTACTACATCACTATAACCTCAATGTCCATGTATAATATGAACGTTGTAGCCCCACCCGTTTGGTCAGAAATGGCACAAAAATATCGCGAAAAAAATCGTAAAATTACGATATTCATGAGAAATATTTCTTCAATTGTACCCAAAAACAATACACCTCTAAGTTCAGAGATTTTGAAGGTCCCCTCAAATATTCATCAAGATCGCATATGCCGTTTGCCCGGTAGAGAGCGAACAAACGGAAAAAAAAAAAAACACCCGAGCTAAATTTTTTGGGGGTCAGTGAAATTGAAGTCTTCGCTTCGCTCATCCAATCATTTTGATAATCGATAACCAAAATTCGTTATCAATTATTGAAATATTTAAAAAATTGTCAATAGTTTCAAGAGCCAAATTCTAAAAACAGAAATTATCTCACGTTGTGTCACACACTGGCTGGGTTGATGGTGTCACACCCGAGATTTATGTTTGGAAATGAGCTATCAGTCGACAACAGAAGCCAAACATGACATTGAAGACAGCGAGGCAGCAAACGGAACGCGATTGTATCTAGGTGCCCGTTAGGGCGCTGCAGCCAAGCCGCGGTGCGCTACACACTCGGGCACCTTATACAGCAAGCAGAGTTGGGGTGATTTCGAGGTGTCACCCAGCCATCATGAAACGTGATGTGAATTTGAAAACTATCAAAATCGATGGGATTTAGGTACCCGACAACACATGCCAAATTTGGTTGGGGTACGAGCATTCCTTCTTGGTGAAAATATGACTTGAAACATGCTCAAAATCACTTTAAGGATGTTAGTTACTACTGGCTACTATCTAATTCGTCAGTTTCAATTGCCCAGCAATTCTGACCAAACGGGTGGGGCTACAACGTTCATATTTTACATGGACATTAAGGTAATAGTGATGTAATTCCCTTTGAAAGAAAAAGTTTTAAAAAATTGCTGGAAGGCTTCCAAATAAAGGTTTTAAAATAAGCCTTATGCAGGCATACAATCAACAAGTAACTATTGTTACGAGACAATAATCGCCTACATTGTTTACAAAAAGCAAGTCTTTGGACCACTATATTTTTTCATTCTATTGTTAATTGGTAATACCATAGCAATTAAATCGACTTTGATAAAATTATTATATTTTAACAAATAATTTTGCAATGGAACTTGGAAAATTAATGAGATCCCACACATAACAAAAACTTGTAAAAATACAGCCAAACCTTACACACTCAAAAGAAATGAGATCTAAAAAAAGTGCCAAGCTTATCTACTTTTCCACATTTGCGCATTCTTAATTCATAAACGTACAGTGTCCCGTAACAACATCCTTGAAAAGCTTGGCAAAATAGAATTTGCATGACCATTACGTTAAAATTAATTAGAAAAAAAGAATTTGAATGAACTATTACGTTCAAATTAATAATTGCAAATTGGCTCATTTTGCCAAGCTTTTCAAGGATGTTGTTACGGGACACTGTACGTTTATGAATTAAGAATGCTCAAACGTGGAAAAGTAGATAAGCTTGGCACTTTTTTTAGATCTCATTTCTTTTGAATGTGTAAGGTTTGGCTGTATTTTTACAAGTTTTTGTTATGTGTGTTGTTTTGACTTACACTTGAGGTTCCACTTATAGGTCTTAAAAGGCTTTGTTGGTAATATCGATAATATCCATTCGATAATGACATAACCTTTTTGATAATTGATTATGAAAAAAGTATCAATGTGCATCACTAAGTAGAACTATAAAATAAAAGTGTGTAAAATCCCTATTCTGATTCATAAGAAGAAATAGTGCCAACTTCATAATAGATATGAATGAACTATTTTAATATCTTATATCTACACCAAGGCGTGTGCCAAAGAGAATGGCTTGGCCTGCCACAGGTTGCTGACCCTGTGTTACATTATGATGAGGTTCCTCATAGTCCAACGCATACTGGTACTGGCTCGAGTGCAAGCATGTCAATATATTGTATGCATTTTTAGCAATACCTCGTCATCCTTTTTTATTTATTTATTTTATTTATTTATTTATTTAACGTCTATCCTATTCAGTTATAAAAACTGATTTACAAAGGAGGACAACTAAATAAATCTAATTACATAGATGCAGAAACAACAATAAACTACATTTTCGTAAATATTTGAAAAAGTAGCATTACAACAACAATGCATTTAAACACAACAATTTTGGTAACAAATAAAAAAAAATATATTAGGGTATATGCATTTAATGAATGAATCAAAATATAAAAAAGCCACACATTATTAATAGTTGGGGCTACTATTTTGATATTACTAGGAAACTTCGCAAACGCTTTTTCAGGCGCGTTGTTGAACGAGCATAATTTTTTAAAAACTAAATAAAACGTAAAATTGTGATTTTCATGAGAAATAATTTTTCGATTACGCTCAAATTTCACAAGAATATATTAATTAATAAAATAAAGGTCCTGTGAAAAAATCATTACAATCGGGTAAAGCATGTAGGTGTTATAAGTCAAAGAATGTCTTTAAAAATCGCAAAAAAAAATCGTAAAATAGCGATTTGCATGAGAAATAATTTTTCGATTGCACTAAAAAACGTGGCAGTTCTAAGTTCAGAGATTTTGAAGGCCTTCACAAAATTTCATCGCAATTGGAATATCGGTTTAGCTGGAATCGTGTTAACAGACACAAAAATACAAACAGAAAAAAAAACATTCCGGATTTTTTTCTCCAGCAGTGCGATTCTGTAAAATAGTCGCTATGATAGCTATAGCGATCACGGTTGATATGAAATATCAATCGTTATAAATTATCGTTATTGACCTGATTCTGTTAAATAGTCGCTACGGCCGCCATTTATCGTATCTTGATAGCATAGCATAGCGACTCCTTTTTCATTCTCGTTATCATAGCGATCGCTATCATTTTTACAGAATCAGTCGACACGCAAAATTGTCGCTTAAGTGCCGGATAACGATAGTTATCTTCCATAACGATTTTACAGAATCAGACCGCAGTTTACTTACATGGAATATTTGCTATGCCTATCCAATAATTTTTATTTTTTAGTTAAAAATTTTCAAAATTGACTACGATTAGGCTAATAAATTTTTGATAATTACATAAAAAGTCAAAGTTAAAATAAATTATTTCAGTGGGCACTTACAATGTATGATGCGGATCGCCAAATTGTACGCCAATAGAAAATTATTCTTGTAATATCGCCTTAAGCCAGAGCAATGTAAATAACAAGTTTCTGTTAATGTTTTTAAGATTTGGCTAATAAAACTTTGATAATTAGTATATTAATAACTTTTTTTTTTCCTTGTGCGAAGTTGGCCTCTTTAGCCATTCTTCTGTCTTGCTATCCAATATAAGACTGCCTCCTTTTCTATCCTGCTCAGTTCATCGGGCAGGGAGTCAATGTCACTCTTGAGGGCGGCGCATCTAAAGAGATGCGCTCTGTCTTGGTCTTCTAAATTACAAAGTTTACAGGTGGCCGATTCATTGGTAATATTAAAACGGTGCAGGTGGTGTTGCAAGACGTCGTGACCGGCTGCAAGCGGGAAATGGGTGGTGGCCGTCTTTCTCGACCAGTCTTTGTCTGGCCCTTTCTTGATCTCGGTCCACCAGTTCTTTAGCCGTGAAGTCTCTTCGGTGGTGTTCATGAAGATCTTTTTTGTGGTACTAGTCAAACTAGTCAAAGTTAAAATAAATTATTTCAGTGGGCACTTACAATGTATGATGCGGATCGCCAAAGTGTACCCCAATAGAAAACGATTCTTGTAATATCGCCCTAAGCCAGAATAATGTAAGTAACAAGTTTCTGTTGAAAAAAAAACAAAAAAACATTGAAACATGAAAATGATTAGTAGGCGGTTGGTCTATGTATGTTTTGTTAATGTTAGTATGTACTAGGAAACGCTCAGTTGGACGCGTTGATAAGCGAGGACGTGCTATAGCTAGACCGACATTGCACATTTTTTTAAATTTTAAAATTTGCGACGTTTGCAGTCCACGGGGCCATGTTTCCAATATTATTTATTATTGGCAAGGTAGGCCTATTTAGGTAAACCTTTACTTTGTGGATAAAATCCACCGCCATCTAGAGGACCTTGACTCCTTGGGAAAAATATTTAAACTCTTTGGTGACAAATAATAGACTGCTTCCTCGAAAGTATTTTGATTACTTCTAGGTGGCAGTGCATTAGAAACTTTGCGCGTCTTTTCGTTGCCATGGCAACGTTACTTTTGTTATAATGTAATTTCCATCTACACTACTTATCGGATCAAAATAAAATTAACATATTCGTGACCGGACGGACATTCTAAATGATTTGGCCATCTCAGATTTTGTCGCCGTTTAGTTTGAAAAAAAACTTTCGATTAACTTATGTAACTTTTTGAACGATTTTGCCACAAAACTAATGGCATTCAATCAAGAATGAAGCTTGCGGATGGTCTAAATCTCAACTCGATCCGAGCCTCCGTTCGAACGTTATGGCGAGAGATACAAAAAAAAAAAAAAAAAAACAGTGACTAATTTTTCCGGCAGAGTCAAATGGAAACGCTCGCTTAAAGGGATCGTTCACCTCTTATGTAAAGGTTTACACAGACATCTATTTACCTACCGGTAAGTAGACTCCATTTACAACAAATGATTGACCAAAAATAATCGTAGTAACGCTAAATTAATTGTTAAATGTGCAAAGAAATTTCATTAATCTTCCCCACTTATCAGTCGTGGCAACAGTGCACGAGTAGCGGCCGGCAGAGTGTCGAGTGTCGAGGCGAGCTGCGTCATCTTATTGGGCTATCACTTAGCACGCGACACAAGCTTTGAAGGAGGGTTTATTATTGATACTCGGTTTAAATTAGGTCGAAACAAATCACATGTGCATCTCTCAACCCGGCTGAGATGGATTTGGTAATTTCTGGATTGATTTACATAACATGTACATCTGTTATTCACACAAAGCAAAATACAAATACGCCTATACAGCTTGTAATCTCGTGTATGGAGCACAGCAGTCATGTCACTGTTTACAATAGAATAAGCAGGAGAAGGTGAATAACGTACCAATAGGGTGCACTTTCAGTCTTATCTTGAGTCTTGACGATGACTATTTTTGTGTACTTGGAACGATCATATTTCCTTTAAAACTTTTCATACCATTTCATTTATGGTCTTGTCTTTTCTCTACGCTAGGTACGGCCATTCCATCCCATTAGCACAAGTATCGAGTGATTATTACGAAATTATAAAATGCTGTTTTTTTTGTGTTGGCCACTAGTCGAAAGATAAATATTTAATGCTGATGCACTATGCTACTCTTTGTATGTTGTCCAATAAGCTGTTGACGGTGATTTTTTTATCTCTGTTTATGTTTGGAATGGTTCTAATATATTATGTGCCAGCCTGCATCTACTCGAAAAACGATTGTTTATCTTTTTACGGTGCATTATAATATAGATAGATAGTACAAGCGTAACACGCGAGACTAATTCGGGAGGTCCTCGGTTCGAATGTTCGATACTTACCACTGGCAACCCTGACATTTACGTTTTTACGAAAACTGACGCTATCCCATAGCTACTTTATTAGCAGTTTGTTTTTCAAAACAAGTGTTGTTGACCAGTGTTATGTATTGTTACTGATTGTGAACGAGGGTCTTCCGCTTTGGTTTTAGTAGAACAGACTATTTCAACAGATAGACCGGGACCTGCCTCGCGCGTTACACATCGCTAGTGGATGTGCCGTGTTGCAACACATCGCCAGCTCAAGAACAGTGACGTCACTGTTCTTGAGCGCGGCAATGAATTTAAAGACCCCTATTGACGTAGGTCGGGAAATATACACAAACTACTTTGTGTTTATGTTTCTATTTGATATTAAGACTAACTTGTTAAAGAGGTGAACGGACACTTTAACAATCATATTTTTTAACCATAAGATGTGCCTATGCCAATATAGAGAACACATCAAACTTAGGGTGTCCATTCGTCCCGTTAAAAACGGGACAGTCCCGTTTTTTAGGGACCTGTCCCGGTGTCCCGACAACTGTTCACGGGACGCTGTTTTGTCCCGTTTTTGTAAATATACCGATTTCACGTGTAGCTCGTGGCTCGTCTGCTGTAAATTTACGGACTAGGCGTATTCTGTATACACTTTTCTGCTGGCCTTGACTTTGCACGAATGAATGCGTCATCAGCAGGCGGAGTGTAGAGGGGGGGTGGGGTTGGTTGGTTGACGGCATCAGTTACACGAATTGTCCCGAGCCCCAACGAAGTTTTTGTCGTTTTGCAGCCGAGCAACATGATAAAACATAACTGTGAGTATCACAATAAATATTTAATTTGATAATTCACCCAAAACAAACCTTCCTTGGGTCCTTGCTTGCTCAGATCGTTGTAAATGCTGTCGTGAGGAAAAAATACCAAAAAAAATTTAGAGTGCTTGCAAGCCTACTTCGCCTGCTTATTTGTAGAACTGATTGTATTCAAACAGATAGAATATATAGTTCGCAATTCGATATTTAATTATTATTAGCAGCAATTAAATGGTGGGGAAGCTAATTTTGATTTGAAAACATATTTTTACTTCATAGCCTCACTTTTACGAGATAGTTTTTTCGTCTCGTACGCGTGAGTGTGTAAAATGCCGCCGCCTAAACGTGTGTTTTCAATGACGATGTTAAGAAGGACTTTCCTTATCTTGTTAGACACGAGACTGATAATGACAAAGTGTTTTGTACGATCTGCAAAGCAACATTTTCTATAGTTATTATCCATTAAGGTAATCCCCCGAGTTGCCATTTTTCAGTTAAAACATGACAAAATAATTGTAGTATGGTGAAAATTTTTTTCGCCTTCGGCGAAAAGGCCTCCGGCGGCTGGGGCTTTGCCCCAGACCCCAGCTACAGCCACCAGAAGTTTGTCCCGCTTTTTTGGTTTGAAAATCTGGACACCCTAATCAAACTGCCCGTTATCAAAATCTTGTATATTTAGGTGATGAATACGACTGGAGATGGTTTGATTGTGTAAAAGTTCATTGACATCTTCATTTCTTGTCCATGACGAGCAATTCGACGGATAATCTTGCATTCTAATGAAGCGTATTGTCATTTGACCTAGAAGCGGGTCCAAAACATCGCACACAAACTCAAAACACCATGTTAATGAAGGATACGCAAGCCTTGAATCATGTTTGATAACTGCAGCCTGAGGAGTCGATCCCTTATGAGAATTAAGAGGTTCAATCTCTGGCGGACGGTGAGTATTTTTTGACAATGAGGTACCCTAGCTAGCTGAGAATATAGTTAAACTGAAGACCCAGATACTTGATCGTCAGTGGCAACGTCTTCACCCCAAAATTGCAGTCTGAGGGCGCCGGTCTGTTGCTTGAGTTTGCATGTTTTGTTACGATTCATTGCGTCTTCGTAGCGTTCGGACGAACTCTCGAAAGGCGCAGCTATTTTTTTAATTTGATTGTTTGACACTGGAGAGCTAGAAATGCAGCCAAGGCTGAAAATGCTGTAACCCAGTACGCAGTATCATCAGCAAACTAAAAGAGGGAAAAATGACATGATAAGTGAGAAGGTAAATCAAAAAAGAATGTATAGGATTGGAGAAAGAGGAGACCCTTGTGGTACACGGCCAAGTGCTCGTAGTGAGGTCAATGGAAAATGCCATTAGTGTTGCTTGTTTACTCTTAGATATTTATTTGTGTTATTTTATTATCTTGATAATAGACAGGGAGATCTGTCTGAAACATTGGCAAGTAAACTATTTATTAGGAAAATGCCAAAGTCGTTGAGCAAGCCATGTGTCGAGTACCCGGGAACATTTGCATTTTACTTAATTGATATATTTTTAATGGTAGGGTATTTAGTTTGGTTGGTTTAAGAGCGTGTCTACCATGAGACCATAATGAAGCACATTGCTCGTATAGGTTCAGTAGGCCTATACCATGCCCACCGTAGAAATAATACCATACAAAAATGCAAAAACTTGCATAAAAGGGGCCAAGCCGAAAACGAGGAAGATACAAGTGGCTCAACTGCATAAAGTGGTGAGATCTAGAAGTGTGGCCATTGGCCAAGCCCATTATTTTGTTTAAAATAATAAATATATTTATTAATTATATAATAAATTAATAATATAAACGCCCTAGATTTAGCAATTAACAGAAAAATTATTGGGTTCACCATGACCCGAAAAAAATTGTCAAACTTAGTATTTTTCGAGCTAGGTCCCATCGGTAAAAAATCTAAAAATCTCCCATAAGAATTTAAGAAATAACATGGGGACGATCTTAATGCACCGTGACCTTGGAGGATTTTGACCCAAAAAATATTAACCATTATTGACGTACTCTACAGCCTTTAATGTAAATTCTCTATATGTTGTTTTGTATTTTGGGCAAGTGGTTTGGTCAAAATATGCTTATTACCAAGAAGAGGTGTGATTTTGGAATGCATATTTTATTTTTGCATGTTTGAGTGTATATTTGTGCACAGTTTCAACTTTCAAGACAATATTATAAAGGGCCATTTCAGATTGGTATGATGGTATCTATGTGGAACAAAAAAGAAGTAGGTTACAGCCGATTTAAGAAGTTTCCCAAAACGACAATTTTAGCAAATTTCTGGATCAACAGTTTAGTGTAGTACTATTTAGTATGCTGTATATCTGGTAAAAAAATAATTTTTTGAGGTAATAGCCCCTTTAACCAGTAGAGACATGCCCCTCTTTCCTCCTTCTTCATGTCATCAGGCATTTATGTGATTAACATTGCCTAATGCTGTGGGGTGAAGGCGATCGAAAAAGTGCACATGAAACCTCTGCTTTGTCAGTATATTATTTACTAGGAAAACGCTTAAGTCCCGCCGCGTTGTTGGATGAGCGTAATTGGTGTATTGAGCTGCCATGTGTTATGCGGATTTTCTGTTGTTCTGTGAAAAAATCATTACTGTTGAAGATTTTTTAAAAAATTAATTTAAATTAAATAAAAAATAAACTTTAATTTTTAATTTTTTTAGTTAATCGTAATTTAAAAAAAGAAAAAAATCGTAAAATTGCGATTTTCATGAGAAATAATTTTTCGATTGCGCTCAAATTTCGCACGAATATCTTAATTCATGAAATTAAGGTTCTGTGAAAAAATCATTACAATCGGTTAAAGCATGTAGGTGTTATAAGTCGAAGAAAGTTTTTAAAAATCGAAAAAAATCGTAAAATTGCGTTTTTTATGAGAAATAATTTTTCGATTGCGCTCAAAAACGTGGCAGTTCTAAGTTCAGAGATTTCGAAGGCCTCCATGAAATTTCATCGCAATCGGAGTATCGGTTTAGCCGGAATCGTGTTAACAGACAGACAAAAATACAGAAAAAAAAAAAAAACATTCCGGATTTTTTTTCTCCAGTGTAGTGAAATGGAATCTTCGCTTCGCTCGCTACGCTCATCCAATTATTTACGATCAAGAAAACGGGTGACCTTCGGACTTGACTATAGTCCAATTGACATTCATAAAAGAAAAGGATATATTGGTTGTGGCTGACGACGACAGAGGGCCTATGAGGAGGGGGCATAAAGTGATCACAACAGGATAACATTTTCTTCTACTAAAATTTTTGCGCGAGTTGACGTGGAAAAGTACTAAGTTTAACAATGTGAAAATTACAGCAGGGTGTGATAATGCCACTCGCCCGACATGAACACTGTGACTGAATGCAATTGTGTCATCACCCACAACCAGCTGTGAGTCAGGTAAGGGGGGTACCGGTATGTGCAAGTACGCTCATGTCGTGTTTCCTTTGCTTCTACTCAATTCTCGATTAAAATGCACTAATGTGTCCTAGGGAATTATTAAGAGATCACCTTTAGTGTCGGGTGGGGAAATATTGATAGAGGCTGCGAGCCAACAGCTTACCTTGAAAGAATTCGGCGGCTGAGTAGAGTTGGTCACATAGTTATATATACACAAATAACTTTACATTATATTACACAGCCGCCGGAATGTTTTGGCTCCTAGCCTCCCATCAATCTTTCCCCACCCAACACTAAACCAGCCTCTAGGCACTATCAACCTAAGAGATAACCTTTGTATTGATTATCTACGGGCTCCCGGGAGACAGCTCAAGATTGTTGTAGGATGTAGGGTATCCCGTTATCGGTGATCAGATAGGCAGGTGGGAGGGGGACCACAGACACTTCCGATTCACGCAACTCGTCTCACGATTAGGTGGTACAAACACGGGCCAATATGAAATCAAATTTAACATTCTAGACCGGCTCCAATCAAAACCAGTTTTCAGAAAACTAAAGTTCTGTATGTTTACCAAAAAAATAACTACAAAATAAAATATGTAAACTAGAACCTCAGAACTAGCTTACAAAGGAGTGTACAAACCTACAGTGATGTTCAACGATATCGGTCCCAATATTGTAATTTCAAAAGTGATATCAATACTACTGCAATATCAAATTTGTTGTTACCTCTAAAATAACTATGATTTAAACGTGACCATAATTACTAGTCTTATTTTTGGATTATTGATGGTGATGGACTGATGGGATATTATTTCACCAAGGCTTTCAAGTGGATTTACATGAAACATTTTTTATGCCACATCAGTCATCATTAGTAACGTCGCTTTATTTAGATACGTAACGCGTTTAGACATTTATTAGGGCTCACCGCCTGGCAAATATATTGGTTCCCTGACAGTTCCTATCAGAATCCTAGCAAAGGCAGTGAGCCCCAGGTCTTGGTTTCCATGGCAACCAGTGTCGATAAAGAAGTTTCCTCGGTTTAGCGTCGGAAATCAACTCATGTACCATTTTAAGTACAATGCTGAATATACAAATTTGCAGATAAGTAAGATATTATTTGTTGACAATAAAAGTTATAGGTAGTGAAAAATGGCAAAAAAAATATGGGAAAAATGGGAAAAATAAAATGTAATATTGTCAACGAATTACATCATTTAGAGATGGAAAAAACACCTTTTGAAAACGCGAATTTCGCGAAATCTGGTGTATATCGCGAAATAACGAACAAAATTGTATAAAACTGGTCAAAACGCGAATTTACTCGCGAAATTAAACATTTTAGTGCTCAAAATGTTGGGGGATGGTGGAGGTGCCGGTCCAGAATTTTTGTGAATTTTGGTAGAGGTACCGGTCCAGACCGAACATTACGCGTGCAGCGAGCGGTACATCGTTTCGTGACGTCACTGGCTCCACGGAAATAGACCGCCAAAATAACGACGCGTATCACGGACTCTGCGGCAATAGTCCACCAAAATAATGGTGCATACAAATATTTATTTTTGCTTGGGAATCGATTCTGAGTAGATTTTTGGGTCACAATGATCGATTCTAACATATTGGAACAAATGTCATCCCTACTTAAAAGGCTTAAAGTTTTTTTTTTAAATTTTCATTTCAATTTTTTTTAACTCTAGGAAAACGCTTAAGTCCCGCCGCGTTGTTGGATGAGCGTAATTGGTGGGTTGAGCTGCCATGTGCTATGCGGATTTTCTGTTGTTCTGTGAAAAAATTATTACTAAGTCGAAGATTTTTTTAAATTAAATTAAATTAAATAAAAAATAAACTTTATTTTTTAAAAATTAATAATCGTAATTAAAAAAAAAAAAAACGTAAAATTGCGATTTTCATAAAAAATATTTTTTCGATTGCGCTCAAATTTCACACGAATATATTAATTCATAAAATTAAGGTTCTGTGAAAAACACATTACAATCGGATAAAGCATGTAGGTGTTATAAGTCGAAGAATTGTTTTAAAAATCGAAAAAATTCGTAAAATTGCAATTTTCATGAGAAATAATTTTTCGGTTGCGCTCAAAAACGTGGCAGTTCTAAGTTCAGAGATTTCGAAGGCCTCCACAAAATTTCATTGCAATTGGAGTATCGGTTTAGCCGGAATCGTGTTAACAAACAGCCAAAAATACAAAAAAAAAAAAAAACATTCCGGATTTTTTTCTCCAGTGTAGTGAAATGGAATCTTCGCTTCGCTCGCTACGCTCATCCAAATATATATATATTTTTATATATTTATGTGTTTTTGACCATTTAAATGAAATCGCGAAAAACTTTTTTTTTTTTTTTTATAAAATGTAATTTGGATTTTTATATCACCATTTCTCATTACCTCTAGTTATAATATTTTTCCATTTTTATATTAGATATTAATATTATCATTATAAGGTGTAGGCTCATGCCTGAGGCAAACTATGAGAATATATTAAATTACTTGGCATGGATTTGACTACATCCAGTTACAAACTTTTGGACGGTGAGAACGCTACAATTTCTAGGGCGGCGAGTCCCAGAAATTTTTAACACACGAACATCCAAACGCGCTTCTCTGTTAACGTAGTTAATAAGATCCAGGTTCTCTAATCATTAGAGGTACATGTATATAGCATTTTTAAGTGTCATTTTATAGCATCTATGTTTTGGCCGCCTTCAAAATGTGTGTGAAGTTTTTTCATACTTTTATGTATTTTGAAATTTTGTCATCAGGGTGAATTAGTAATATAATTTGATTACAAAAGTATAATACGTATAAACAAATTATAGATAGGCCTAGGTACTATGTAAACTAAAATAAGACTGTTAAACCGTATAAAGTGAAAAAATAGTGCTTTGTAGCATCTATTCACAAAATGCTATGTTCACATACCTCTATTCATCATAAAATAACGCAGGAACTTTATTGCGTAAGGATAACGAGTTAGCGTAGATAAATCCACCTGCCTAGTGCTTATGGGTCAATATGGCGGGAGCCTCTCGACTGAAGTTCAGTGTGCAGCGCGCTTCGCGAGTCGAGAACGAGGTCGGAGGGAGGTGCACGCGCATTGGCTTTGCTCAGGCAAACCTCGTTCAGTCATCGTAAGCATACTTGGTTCTTTGGCGAAGGTGTTGGTGGGCGATCATAGCGGAGAAGTGGGAGTCAGCGTTCCGTTGAACTGCAGAAATGCATTATACAGACTTTGACGGGTCATTTAACGTCAAGAATGATAACTGCTACGATATTGGAATATTCCGATATTACGCCGGGGTATCGGTATTGTATAGATATAATACTCAATACTGTTTAACATGACTACTTAACTACGCTCATTACATCAATAGGTACCGGTAGGGACTACTGTTAGCTATCTCACTATACAAGTCAAGACAAATTATAATTATTTTAGCATCTAGGCATAATTACACTAGAACTATTCTAAAATCTTACATTGGACAGTGCCTTTAACAAACTAAATTGGCATTTTCAATGGTCTTGTTTTACAGTTGCACTGCAAAAACCATTTATTCATAGGCCTACCATACATTGAAACACAATGATTAGAGGTAGTTAAAAATGGTGATAACGAAATTTGCAAATTTTTTTAAATGTCCTTTTTATTGCCTAAAATGTATTATTGTCGACGAATTAGTACATCATTTAGAGATGGAAAAAACTCAATTTTGAAAACGCGAATTTTGCGAAATAACAAACTAAATTGTATCAAACTGGTCAAAACGCGTATTAAATCGCAAAATTGAACCTTTTAGTGTGCAAAATAAGAGGCGATGGTGGAGGTGCCGGTCCAGACCAAATATTACGCGTGCGGTAGGCGGTACCGGACGTCACGAGCTTCACGGAAATAGACCTCCAAAATAATGACGCGTATCACGGATACCGCGAAAATAGTCCACCAAAATAACAGTGCGTACCATTTAAAAAAAAATTTTAGTAACGTTTTTGACAATTTTTTGAATTCGCGAAAAACGCAAAATTTGGGTTTTTATAACACCATTTCTCATTACCTCTAACAATGATAGGTGAACCTACTATATTCTTCAACGTGAATTTTGTACAACCGTACCATATAGTGATGAATCATGGAAAAAATGGCAATATACAAAATTAATGAACACTTTATACTGTTTCACTCATATTATTATTTATCGTCTCATTTAGCTAAAACTTGGTCTCGTTAAACCAAAACCAAAATGTAATTAACTAGGTACATGTTCGTTAATAGCTAAATATGCTTTACAATTACACATTATTATTATTATATACTGGTACAGTTTTCAAATGTACCTAAAGTACAGTAAAAAATCAACACTGTAAGTCAATGATTGTGTTTACTGTTTACATATTATACCGGATGAAAATGATGATCTACATAATATTATCAACAAAATAATTGAACACACACGTTAAATTATTATTACTCTTCAGTTCAGTGACCTTCATAGGCAGGCATATACTGTATAAGATGCTAACAGTTCCAAAACTGTGCATTGCCACATCTAAACACGAGCACTTTTGTCATTATTTTGAAATGTTATATAAAACCATTTATAATCAGCAACACATTTCAAGTTTTTGAGTTGTTGCTGAACCTCTATGTATGTCTACTTAAGCTTATTGACGTATGCATCAAGCTCTGCGTCCAACTCTTCTGCGGTTGGCGGCTTGCCCTTGACGTTACCACGGGCACCGCCTCTCGCCCCGCTGCTCCCCCGACGCATACCTCCCCGGGCTCCACCTCGACCCCTGCCCCCGCTGAACCGTGGAGCCTGGGGTCGACCTTGAGACTGCTGCGAGAAGCCTCCGAATCCAACTCGCCCAGAGCGAACCGTCGGAGGAGGAATTTCCGATATAGCCATCTGTATGTTCATTGCTCGACCTTCGGACATAGAGAAAATGATATAGGCCTAAAAACTATTGACAATTGCATTAATCTACGGTAAAAAGAACCTTTAGTTTTGGAGTGTTGGCCGAAGCCTATGATTTATTCATTTAGGAGCACTAGGCAACAAATACTGCCAACTCTCCCAGCTATCAGTCAATTTGTCTTTGATTTGAAATGTGCTTTTATTGCAGTTTTTTTTTACTACAAAAGCAAAATATTGCAGAGTTTGATAAACATGTTACCTTTGTAGTAATCAGGGGAATTTTATGAATGATTTGAGTCCCCTCTCAGGTTGTTCAACTGATTGAATATACAAAACACATATATCTAGTTAACGTGTCACTGGGTTACATACAATATGATAAATTTGGGCCTTTTTTTGCCACTTTTATTCCCACAGACAGAAGCTCTTAAATTTAACGACACTGAAATATATCTTACTATTTTGTGCATTACATATCAGAATCATTGCAACCTCTCCCCAAGGCTGAGGGGCAGTCGATGTTCGCTGTAACCGTACGCCTTCCTTAGAATGGACTTAGGTCTTTTTGGTATTAGTTGTTGGAATGAGTCTACCAGTGATCAAACTCTTTTGTCGGAGAATTATAATATAAATATAATATTTTTGTTTTTATGGATTGGGCTATAATTTATTCAGATTCACAAAGAAATTTCATTCTAAAATACTATAAACCATCTTGTGATTTGATTCAGCATTACCTCTGTTAAATAAAAATCTAGTGTTCTAGATTTATTATTGTATATTACGGCATTTAAATTCATTAAGTGGGTTGTGACGATTGCTTGAGCATTAGGCACTGACGCCATGAGAGATTGTCAATGTCAGACACAAAATTCAAGTTTGCTGAGCTGTGATTGGTGGAAGACGTTTAGTTGGTCATTGGGACGCCGGTTGACCGGCCATCTTGTAGGACAGACAGTGCTTGCAGGAGGCTTGTAGTAGGCAGTAGTGCCGTAGAATAGTACGGGAGACCCAGTGAGTTTTGGGTGTGGTATTTCAGTGATGAATCTCTCTAGTGTGGAGAGATTCTAATGGTGAAAGAGTTACATCGTCGACGAGGGTTATCGCGAGGCATACAAAGATAAAGAAGTGTTACTAGAGAATCACGTTACGTGTGATTAGCAATTGTGTTTCGGTAAAACGCGCGGCGGGGTCGGCATATCATAGGATTGATATTCAAGTTGTGTTAACTTACTAAAATCCACGTTGGGATAGGCATTACGGGTTAAATAACGTGCCAAAGTGAAGTCAAAGGCAAAGTGATCTGTCTGCCGATAATAAGAAAAGCCAGGTCTAGTAAAAGATCGTTTAGTTTTGTCATAACGGAGAATCGAGCGTCTAGGCCTACCAAGCCATCGAGTGGAGTGAACTGTAAAGCTAAGCGAGCCAGTATCAGTAATATTGCAATCAATATACAAGTGACGGGAATAGAATAGCTTTGATAGCTATTTCTATCGTTGATTAAAAAGTTGGGGCGACATTCACCTTTCAATTTGCGAGTGAATTAATAAAATCCTGGATGGAAAGTGAATCTGCGTGATAAAATGAGCGATATTTGGCGGACCGTCACTACCAAAGTGAAGTTAAAGCCGGTCATAGTTTATGACTAGAGATGTGCAAAAATGGTTTTTGAATAGTACGGGAGACCCAGTGAGTTTTGGGTGTGGTATTTCAGTGATGAATCTCTCTAGTGTGGAGAGATTCTAATGGTGAAAGAGTTACATCGTCGACGAGGGTTATCGCGAGGCATACAAAGATAAAGAAGTGTTACTACAGAATCACGTTACGTGTGATTAGCAATTGTGTTTCGGTAAAACGCGCGGCGGGGTCGGCATATCATAGGATTGATATTCAAGTTGTGTTAACTTACTAAAATCCACGTTGGGATAGGCATTACGGGTTAAATAACGTGCCAAAGTGAAGTCAAAGGCAAAGTGATCTGTCTGCCGATAATAAGAAAAGCCAGGTCTAGTAAAAGATCGTTTAGTTTTGTCATAACGGAGAATCGAGCGTCTAGGCCTACCAAGCCATCGAGTGGAGTGAACTGTAAAGCTAAGCGAGCCAGTATCAGTAATATTGCAATCAATATACAAGTGACGGGAATAGAATAGCTTTGATAGCTATTTCTATCGTTGATTAAAAAGTTGGGGCGACATTCACCTTTCAATTTGCGAGTGAATTAATAAAATCCTGGATGGAAAGTGAATCTGCGTGATAAAAGGAGCGATATTTGGCGGACCGTCACTACCAAAGTGAAGTTAAAGCCGGTCATAGTTTATGACTAGAGATGTGCAAAAATGGTTTTGAATAGTACGGGAGACCCAGTGAGTTTTGGGTGTGGTATTTCAGTGATGAATCTCTCTAGTGTGGAGAGATTCTAATGGTGAAAGAGTTACATCGTCGACGAGGGTTATCGCGAGGCATACAAAGATAAAGAAGTGTTACTAGAGAATCACGTTACGTGTGATTAGCAATTGTGTTTCGGTAAAACGCGCGGCGGGGTCGGCATATCATAGGATTGATATTCAAGTTGTGTTAACTTACTAAAATCCACGTTGGGATAGGCATTACGGGTTAAATAACGTGCCAAAGTGAAGTCAAAGGCAAAGTGATCTGTCTGCCGATAATAAGAAAAGCCAGGTCTAGTAAAAGATCGTTTAGTTTTGTCATAACGGAGAATCGAGCGTCTAGGCCTACCAAGCCATCGAGTGGAGTGAACTGTAAAGCTAAGCGAGCCAGTATCAGTAATATTGCAATCAATATACAAGTGACGGGAATAGAATAGCTTTGATAGCTATTTCTATCGTTGATTAAAAAGTTGGGGCGACATTCACCACATTCACCTTTCAATTTGATCCTGGATGGAAAGTAAATCTGCGTGATAAAAGGAGCGATATTTGGCGGACCGTCACTACCAAAGTGAAGTTAAAGCCGGTCATAGTTTATGAGTTATGACAGAGTGGACAGGGATACGGGTCCTAGTAATAAAAGACGTAGAACTGTTTGACGAATATTATTCTACATAATAAATATCTAAAAGTCCCCATTAGAAATATAAAGGCTTCGTTTTATATCGCCGGGAAATAAGATTGCAAAACTTTTTAAAATGGCGAATCATGGCGCTAGTATGGTCTTCAATCTGAGAATTCGTGACGTCACACTGAAATGACGAGTCAAGCTGTGATTGGTTATTGATATAGATCAAAAATAGATCGATTGGATCACGACTAAAAATAAAGATGGCGTTGTTTACATATTGCCGTGACATCTGTCAAAGTGCTATCTGACTGTATGAAGGTTTATTTGAACATTTCTTCGAATTATTTGAACAATTTATACTCATTGAGAACTAATTAAGTGAGCTACAGAATTATAACAATAAATCAAGATAATTAAAGTTCGATTATTTAAAAAACTTCAAAACAAGAAGATCTACGGAAGGATATTATCGTGGTAGGACAAGACCGAATCACAAGAGAATACGACGAGACTGGATTGTCATTGCGTGTTGATTGGATTAAGCCGGACTGTTCTTCCACGGCATATTGGATGGAGGGGATGTTTTAAAGCTGACGAGTGATGAGTATTTTTAACAACCTATTTAAAAATTGCCGATCTGTTTAGGCCTAATATCACTAAAATTACTTTCAAGGGTATTTTTCAAAGCTGTCAATCTGACACAACAAATAATATAATAATATTAAAAATTGTATGTATTCTCTAGACAGAAATCAGTACTGATTAGGTAGGATACATGTTATGTATTTCTCATATCGAGAATCATCTACCTTGGAACGGAGAATACAGCCCAATCTATGAAGACGAGTCTACATTATTACTTTGTAATTACTGTTTTTACAACTGGTGGTATTTTTTCTATAAATTCCTTTCAGTGGGATTTCGTCCGAATAGCAGTGGTGTTCTCAATTTTGGTGGGATTGGTGAGTCTATGTTTTTGTGTATGATTGATAGAAATTCCTTGGCTTGGTAGAACCATCTCAGCATACACATTAGGTAGAGTAGGTTTCTAGTTCCATGCTTAGCAATATTAGTGACTTGTTTAATTAGATTGACCGACCGGGTGAAGAGAACGTTGTTAGGGAGCGTAGCAGCCCTGTGAGCTTATAATGACACCCATGTGGAGCTTGTAAAATCATCTGTAGAGAGTGTGTGCGGTTACTTCGCTTCCAATTTTTTTGCCGTTTTTAATACTCTCAACCAAAACCTACCATTTTTAGTGTCCAGTTTTATTAGAATTTATCTGTTGGGATTTAACTATCTAGAATCTGTGTCATATCTCCCAGCGATATTAGTCATTAAGTCTTCAATTTGAAATGTGCGCCTATATTACCGGTTTTTGACTCCAAAAGGTAAATTATGCCAATTTCAATTTCCACGTTACCTTCGTAGAAATAAGGGTAACATTACGAATGATTTGACTCCCCTCTCAGCTTGTTCGATTGAACGAACATACAAAAATGCATATCCAACGTGTCACTGAGCGCTGCCACTGTGCCAATGGTGCCATGGCAATTTCATCTTGATACCATAGATTCAATCAATCAATAAGGTCTAATAAAACTGTGCCAAGTGGCTTGCTTCTAGAATGAAATGCAAAGTTCACCTTACCTGTGTTCCTTAACCCCCAAACTATAATCAATACATTTCCACAAAACTAAATAAGGCTTTAAAAAGGGTCTGTAGCTGTGCACTAGGCCCCTCTACCATAAATCTGCCTTTAGGCAGTACAAAGTCCAATTTGCAACCTTTCAAAGACCATTTAATTTATTGTCTCGTTTTACGTACCGGTACATCATAATTTTCATTGATTACAAATTACAATAGGCATGCAGTATCAAAGAATACCAAAAAGACAAAACTTGATATGATTACAATAGGTAATTTAGAAGTTAGAAGACCAAGAGCAAGACAGAGCGCATCTCTTTAGATGCGCTGACCTCAAGAGTGACATTGACTCCCTGCCCGAGGGAGCAGGATAGAAAACTGAGCAGGATAGAAAAGGAGGCAGTCTTATATTGGATAGCAAGACAGAAGAATGGCTAAAGAGGCCAACTTCGTACAAGAAAGAAAAAAAATAGGTAAGTTACTAACAGAAAATACTAGGGATGACATCGGGTACCTGGTTCTAGAAATTACCCGGAGCCGATTTTAAGATCCGGGTATATTTTGCGGCCGTTTTTAGGCTAATTCACAAGTTTAAATTACGCGCTACGTGGTTGCGGTCTTTCCCGCGGAGCGTGCCCGCTGCCTAAAGAGTAACTGGAGTCGACGACAGAGCGCGTTGTAAGCTATCACGTGCTTCCGTCCGTCTCAGCGAGTCGTGCCCATGCCACGAGTGAGTGCAAGAGAGAAAGATGCAGCGAATATCTTTGGCACTGCCGTCTGCACGGTGCGAGATGCGCGTACGATCCAACCAACTCACACTCACAGCTGACTGACAAAGATGGTTGTTGTAGAAGAACTCGCGATGCGATCATCTTTCAACCGATTCACGAAATTCGTAATTACGACGCATAGGATTGTTATTCCTGGGCTTATCTCCTTTCTTTCCCAGGATTATCTTGCGACGAGAGCTTCAGTGCGGGCGATAGGCCTAGTCGTGAGAGATTTTCCCACATGCGATGCGTGTTTGTTTTCCCCTGCTTTCTGCGCGTAGGCCTAGCTAGGCCTACCTACGACGAGTTACACTGCCTGTACAGTGTAATTGCCTAATTGGTAAACTAATCTTTGGTGTAATGAAGAATGAAGATCATTGCCTGGTTATCAACGCGGTTCTTTATTTATGTACAATTATTGCAAAAGTTTCCAGAGACGGAAACGTAGTCAGTCGGTATGACCTTCAAACCAACTAGTAGGCCTAGGAAACAGTGTTTCCACACATCGTGACGTAACAGGACCCGGGTAATTCAAGTGCTGGAATCGGTTCCGAATTTTACTACCCGATGTCTTCCCTAGAAAATACTAAAACTACTGTATAATTCACAATCAAAAATAGCCTACTCTTTTACAACAATAGAAGATGGATGATACTTACTGGCGGGTTATTTTAAATTAAGCTATGTAGTCACTACTCAATACTATAGGGAACTAGCCTTGGTTTCAAATTTACATTTTACATCTTTTATTATTTATAGAAAACAGCCTAAATAATCTTCACAGTTGAAAAAAATTAAATCCATGGTAACTACGAATGTACAAAGTTAAATTGAATTCCCGCGCCAACAACGTACCGTGTACGTGACGCATACGTAGTTCGGAGCATGCTCACTGTAGGCCCCTTCACCTTGTCACCCATATTTATCTGAACTGGTAAGCCTGGCCCAAGTAGGCTACAAAAATGACTTAACAGGGTTTTGACAAGGCTGACTCCTTAAACCGTAAATGCCCTTAATTAGTGATGGGAATTTTCATGAAAAAAAATAATCTTGAAAATTTCATGAAAATTTTCATTTTCATTATCATGGATGTAGGCCTACAGTGGGACTCAGGCTGAGGTGGAATAAGCCTAATAGGCCTATGCAATATCTTGTTGATTAATGCAAATAGCGAAATAGGCCTACATTATAAAAATAATCGTCGAGACAAAAATGTTGAATATTGGGGATACTATCCAACATGAATGATGGAAACAAAAGCAACAAAACAAATTACCGGTAGGCCTATATCAAAATGTAAAAAAAATACACCCAACGTTTCGGGTGGTTAAGAGAAAGCATAGATTGTTGGATGAGCGTACCGAAGATTCCATTTCACTACACTGGAGAAAAAAATCCGTTTTATTTTTTGTCTGTTTGTTAACACGATTCCGGCTAAACCGACACTCCAATTGCGATGAAATTTTCTGGAGGCTTTCGAAATCTCTGAACTTAGTACCGCCACTTTTATGAGCGCAATCGAAAAATAATTTCTCGTGAAAATAGCAATTTTACGCTTTTTTTATTGAAAACAATTACGTTCATCCAACAACGCGCCTGAAAAAGCGTTTGCGAAGCTTCCTAGTAGTCACTACAAACAATACGGTACCTACGGACTAATTGGAGGCGAAGACCTCACACCAAAGTAATGTTTGTCCCGGTCTTTCCATTCCACTAGGGTAGGCCCTACCCTAGGCATTTAAGTTCTGCATAACCCTCTAGCATTTGTGTTAATTAAAGATGGATTTTATCTGGTTAGGGCCCAACCAGACTATTGCCTATACAACCTACAAAAATAATAAGTTAATAATAATAAGCCATAGACCTTCATTTGCAGGCTTCGTATTTGCAATGTTACCTAGCTCACACATTGACAAACTTCTAGGCCAATGTCAATGCCTCTGTTCTAGGCTAGGCCCCAGCATGCCATTCACAATCAACTTAGTAGCTAACTTAGCCGCTAACTTGCTGTGCAAGAGGCTAGCCAAATACTAAATAAATACCAAATACCAACTGCATAATTAAACAACATAAAAAAAATAAAAATTTATTTTCATTGCACGGCCCTTGAAAAGTTTTAAGTCCCAACACTAGCCCTTATGGTAGCTTTTATAATGCAGAATTTCTTTTAGGGATGTCAATACCCAGAAATTTTCGTACCTGGGTACCAGCGATCGATACTCGGGCTACCCGCGGGTAATAAATGTTCAATTTATCGTCATGAGGCGTCAAATGATTCAGAAAATCATTGTCAGTTGCTAAGTATTGGTAAAAGGGCGTGAATGTTTTAGTGTACGATGACTCGCGATTCATGTGATCTGAGGAACATCAAGCGGAAAAGAACACTCGATTGATTACGACATTCCTTACATGTGCATATGTACACAACCACAATCGGATTGTAGGTTGCTCAAGGTCAAATCTGGCATTTATCTCTATGCATGTACCCCCCCCCCCCTTCTCGCGCACTTCTTCTGTATCAGTTCATTCAAAGTGATCTTCCACTTATTATTATCTCATCTTTCACACCAAATATCTTCCAAGTTGTCACGTAATAAATATCGGACACTTCAATAGCGCTGTAAATGCACAAAACAAGTACTAGTAGATTACCAAAACATCTGCTGAAATCAAACTTCACAGGGTAAAAATTTCCTAGAAGTACAACCTTCACAAAGACAGTAAACACTCGTTGCTATAATCACAGCAGTCAGCCATGAGCGGCAGGGTGAGGGGTATAATGACGTGATGTATTGTCTGTTCCGCGAAAAAGATCGCGATCTGTGTTTATAATGGAAAAAATCCACCTTGGACAAACGGAAAAACGGGTAGGTAATTCCTTTCCGGGTAACGAAAAATTGAAACCGTACCCGCAGGCAACGGGTACCCGTTGTCCGATGACATCCCTAATTTCTTTTAATCTACAAATTTTAACGATAACACGACTGACAGCGGCACGGGGATCTGTCTGCTAGGCCTATAGCTTCCTTTGAGTCTGCACCAAACTGTGCTGTCGTCACACTACTTTCACAGCGCCTCGTTTTGTCTTTTGGCAGGAAGCCAGATTCAAATTTCTCACGTTAAATAATTATTGACAATTATATAAACCCGAGACAAAAAAAACTTTCTTAATATTTTCAACATATTGAAATTCTGGAATGAAGGCTAGTTCCCTTTTTGCCATTTTTTTACTAGGCCTACCGCCTTCCTAACAGTGAGACGAATTCAATATTAACTGCTAACCAATCCCAATCACTTAACGCTGTCCCATCCCATTCCTACTTCATTTCCTAGCATTATTTAAAGAATCTTGAGCTAAAGATTTTAATTTAAAATTCTTCACTCATCCTACCGTCAAGAGGCACTCCATGGTATTGCTTCATTGCTTTAATGGCGTCAGCTTTCCGTTCAAATATAACATCTGCTGACCCAAGAGAGCGCCCTGAACGGTCATAATGTACTGATGCCGACTTCAAAGGACCAAACTCGGCAAAAAGTTCCTGTAAAATTAAAACAAATTTTTAGTGGTATGTGTATAGTACATGTACTAAACAATAGACTACAATTTATTTCCGTGCTGAAATCCAACTTCAGAAACCATAGCCCTACCCCTCGGAACAGACCTAAGCCTCATAGTGAGTGTCTACAACAACAATATGCTCAAGTCAATCTAGGAAATACACAGAATCGACTGGTGGAGACAAGGTCTCCAAACGAGCCTAGACCTGCCCCCTAGGGCCTAGAACACACCTAGGCCGGTTCCAAGAAGTAGCCCTACCCAGCCTAGTTGTGAACTTAAGTTAACAAACGTGATTATAGTTGGTGACTCTATGGTGCAAAGAGCGGGGGAAGTGTGTAAAAAGGAAGGTGGAGATGTACTGCGTTGTCCTGGTATCAGGCTAAAACAGCTGAAGCGCAAGATAGATGGAGGGGCGAGGTAGCCGATGGCATCAGCCCACCTGTAGTTGTACTTTTGGCTGGAACAAATGACCTTAAGTCAACTAAAAGCCCAGAACATCTTATGGGGGATCTTTATGACCTGGTCCGCGCGGTACAAAACAGGCAATAAAACGTTAAAACAAAAGTAATTGTAAGTGGTATCCTGCACAGGTTAGATGTCCACCGTGGCTTCGTAAACAGGATAAACCTAAACTATAAGTGGGTATCTGAACAATTGAATTGTATCTAATATCTATGTACTAAACCCAAACAAAGAGTAAATAGTAATACCTTAAGTAGGGATGGGCTTCACCCAAATGCTCGTGGAGCTCATAAGCTTGGAGCACTGTTTACTGTTTAGGGACGTAGCCTAACCAATGGGAAACATTCTAATGTAGGAGGGGTGTAATCTGCTATCAGTGATATTTCAAGGACGTCTATGGATGCAGCTTTGGGAGAAGATGGTAGAAAAGGTAAAGAACAAAAACTGGCAGGGAATGGCAAAAGTCCACACGTTGAAATTCTTAATGCGGAAAGTATCATAGCCCATAAAGATGAAATTGAGAATTTAGTGCTCAAAACTAAACCTGTACCATAATCTTGGGGCTTAGGGAAACACTTTTAACTAAAGACATAGAGAATTTGATCAAATAAATATAGGGGGTTCCGGGTTATTTATGCAGTCAACTCATCAAATAGGCATACTGGAGGGGTTGTGTTTTATGTCTTACAAGTTTAAGAAAAAACTTTAAAGTAATCGAGATGTGCAGTTGTGCACTGTGGATAAAAAATGTGATTGGTTCAGAGTATTAGTGTTAGTGGTATAGGGCTACCTAATTTTAACAATTACTGTAGTGTGGAAAGGGCCAACCGGTTAGTTTAGTTTTGACTGGAGAAGGGTTGATACTTGACAGGTTGGGAAAGCATAGAGAACATAAAGTCCAGCCTAAAGGGCTGGGGGCGACAAAACATTTCACCTGCTGATGACAACTGCAGCTAATTTAAAGATGTTTGTTACCTTAATCCAGGGCTGCCACTGACATTAAAAAAAAATCCTGTTGGAGGACGTTAAAAATCCGCAAAAATCCGTGAAAAGTCTAAAAACGTTAATTTCATTGATCAAACTATGAAAATGGCTAAATGTTATGTTTATATTTGTAACCATCATAACCTAAAAAGTTGCTAGGGCCTAGGCCTATGCACAGACGAGAATAAATGAGCCAGAAACGCCCGTGGTTGCTTTAATTAAGATTGCATAAAAATGTAAAATGTTACTTAGTATTTACAGAAAATCTATTTTAAATCTGACCTGGTTAAAAAATTCTTAGGCCTAGGCCTAGCCCTAGCCGCCTAGGCCTAGGCTAGGCCCTAGGAATGTTGCATCACAATTTTGCCCTAGGCCCATGTGTTGTGTTTATTAACTAGGAAAACGCTAAAGTCCCGCCGCGTTGATGGATGAGCTTTTTAAAGTTTTTAGTTTGCGTGGAATATCTTTACTTTTGCAAGTGCTTTGTTTTGCTGCCTATGCATTGTAGGTGAATCTTGTCAAGTTTCTTTTGTTTCTTGTCAATTGGTATTATTTACCGTAAAAAACTTTTATTAAAAGCTTTATTTCTATGGATTCTGGCTAACTTTTTCAACTTTTTCTTTCAAAAGGTACTACATAACCATAACCTTAATGTCCATGTATAATATAAACGTTGTAGCCCCACCCGTTTGGTCAGAATTGGCCCAAATGGCACGAAAATATCGCACAAAAAGTCAAAAAACGTATATTAAAAGCTTTATTTCTCTCGATTCTGGCTAACTTTTTCAACTTTTTCTTTCAGAAAGCAATACATCACCATTACCTTAATGTCCATGTGAAATATGAACGTTGTAGCCCCACCCGTTTGGTCAGAATTGGCCCAAATGGCACGAAAATATCGCACTAAAAATAAAAAAAAAATCGTAAAAGTACGATATTCATGAGAAATATTTCTTCGATTGTACCCAAAAACGTGGCAAGTCTAAGTTCAGAGAAAACGAAGGTCGTGTCAAATTTTCATCAAGATCGCATATGCCGTTTGCCCGGTAGAGAGCGAACAAACAGACGGAAAAACAAACAAACAAAACAAAAAAAAAAAAAACACCCGAGCTAAATTTTTTGGGGGGTCAGTGAAGTTGAAGTCTTCGCTTCGCTCGCTACGCTCATCCAATTACTAACACTGCGGTCTTGCAGAACTTGTTAATAACATTTTAATCATATGCTTATTCTATTTTTCATGTTTATGATCACATAATCCAAACTTTATAAACAAAAACGAAAGAAAACAATTTTGTAGGCTCCAATCTTCATTGTTTGTTCATGGCTCCTCCCACTCCCAAAAGCAACTGTTCTGGCAGAAGCAGTTCCTACAATGTCTAGGACACGGCTCCGCCCTTGCTCCGCCCCCTATCGAAAGTCGAATCGATTATCGCCCCGCCTTCAATGTTTACAATCGAAATTAGCCCGCGCAGATTCAAATATACGAAAATAAGCATAGAAAACGTAATTAACGAAATATCCGTAAATAAGACTAAAAATCCGTTTATCCGTTTTGCACCCTAAATATCTGTAAAAACGGATAAAATCCGTTAAAACGGCAGCCCTGCCTTAATCCATGACTCGTTTCGTCCTTCTGGGACTCATCAGGCAGATGGTGGCCACTAAAAATCAGCTAAACATACATACAAAACTCACAACACATAACCAAACCCGTGGTAGGGCCATGCAAGAAGTAAATTCTGCATGTATGTTGTCATCATCAGCAAGGTTACTTCTAGAGATGTAAAACTACCGGTAATTTAAAAATCGGTAACATTACTGGTAATATTACCAAAAAGTGGTAAAATTGGTAAAATTGAAAAAAAAAAATCTTGGAAATCTGAAATTGAACACAAACACAACATGGACAAAGTATATTCTCTGCTATGTTTAGGTCTCAATTGAATATTGCAAGTGAAATAGTAGGGGAGAGCGGGGCACAGTGGTGGTAGGGGCACAGTGGTTTATTGGCTATATTTTTTGTGTTATTTTGAATTTGGTGCCAATATTTTTTTAAATTGTGTTGGCACCAATGATACAATTATTTTACTATGCCTGGCCTACATCAAGCTGTGATAGCTCCCTCCAATGAAAATAAAAAGAAGAAAACAGCATCCGTCAATGCAAGAAATGGACTGGAGGGTGAAGGTATTTTGAAGACTTCCATCTACATTTCTACATTTTGTTTTACTTACATAATTAGGCTATCTCTGGAGTTTTCTCTACAAAATAAAGTATGAGATATTAAAATTCCTTTGATTCTACATAGTTTTAAATGCATAATTAAATAATATTGTACACTGGGGCACAGTGGTGCATTATAACGCCACATGTAAAAAGTGAGGTTATAATTGTAATATTTCTTTTTAACTTGTTGTTTTTACTTTCAAGATAGTGAGAAATTGCAAAAGAAAATCTGTTATAGGTATGACTGATGCTGGAGTCATGCTTAATGCTGTTATGAAGGTAAAAATGAAGGTTAATCCATCCGATCGTCTGCTAAAGAGTACGGAATAGGGCCTAGCTGAAACTACTTCAAACAGATATGTTTTGAAGGCTAAAGCTGAAGATTTGACAATAGATGATGATGACTTGGACATAGTGAAGAAGATGGCACCTAATTATGGAGTTAGGAATGTGTTAAACTCTGAACTTGAGTGCATGCTAAGTGAATACTTTCAATAACGGCATCGAAACTGCATCATGACCTCCCTCCTGTTGAGGCTAGGAAGCTAGCATTCCAGTTTGCCAAAGCAAACCATTGCACAATGCCTCAGATATTATAAAAAAAACTTTCTGCACCAGGGTCTACCGAGAGAACGCTCGGGAAAATTCTGTTCGGGAAAGATCTCTGCCAGTATGAGGCGTTATTAAAGTAAAAAGTAGTCCCTATGTAGACTATGATAAGCCTATAGGCCTAAAATGATGATTTTAATTTGTTTAGATTAAATTTAAATTATATTTTTAATAAAAACTACTCTTTCTGTACACAGTTTTATGTTTTCTTTCATATGAACCACTGTGCCCCATACTGTTCACCACTGTGCCCCGAGGCGGGGCACAGTGGTGTCATTTACGCAGGACTTTGTATATTTTGTTTAGTTTTTTGTTTGCATTTGTATTGTGTGATTAGATTAACTATATGGTTGTAGAAGGATGTAGCTTGAACTGTGTAATTTTTCATCCAGTTTCAGTCATTATTAGAGCAAAAAATAAATAAATGCCAAAAAGTACACCACTGTGCCCCGCTCTCCCGTAGGTAGTTCCTGTATCAGGTGATCATCTGTTAGTGTTCACTGTCATCGTGGCACACCAAAAACGTAAACATTTGTCAGTTGTCTACCTGCGACCAACAAAATTGTATTAGGTATATTTATGTGCGACTGCGAGTGATATTGGTTAGTACCGTACGGATTGATGATGAAAGTGATATGGAAGAGGTTATTGAAAATTCTAGTGGTTCTGATTCGCCGATAAACAAAATAAAATTGCGTAGTCAAGATCAAGGCGGTTACGCTAGGCCTAGGCGTCTAGGCCTGAGGAGTCCTACCTCTGGGCATGCCGCATGCAAAGCCTAGGCCTAGATCTAGGCCAACAAAAACAAACACAAGCAGGAATATCAGAATAGGCCTATATTGTTGGCTTCAAAGACAGTGGCGGCTCGTGGGTTTGCTGGTTAGTGGAGCTGTGGTGGAAAACTAATTCGGTGTGGCAGTCTGGGGTCTGGGGCGAAGTTTTTTTGAAAAATGACTTTTTTAGGTGGCCTAGAACACGTTTACAGGCGAATTTCAATAATGAATAAGGGTTAAGTAGAAGAAGAATCGGCGGATGGAATTTACTTATAAACAATAATCTCTACTCTACTCACAAAAGGTTACGATATCACTTTTACTTACAATAACTGCTTGGTCCTATAACACAAAAAGCGTGCACATTGTACGTACATAACACGGCACATGAAAGGAGAATCTACTCGACACACGAGAAATAAGTTCACAACTTTACAAACGCATAATATGCCAAACGAATATTTTACACCAGCAACACTCACGAAACTTTAAAAATTAATATATTATGTACACATTACACGCATGTTCGGGTGCATAAAACACAGTAACAGACTAACAGTAGCACCTGACACCAGAACTAGCACTCTACTGCGACAGGTCCCTGACCTTCCTTCATTCTACGCGCTGTTTATGGGGGTGGAGACTCGCTCCGTAGCTGGACTAGGGGCTCGCTGGCCAGATCGTGCTGTGTTCTGTGGAAATCACAGCGCCTAGTGTCCGTAGTTTTGCCGTCCGTGGAGGGATGAAGCGGGTCTGTTTCTGCCACAGCGCTCAGTGAGAGGTACAGCGCAACCGAAACTTGTCTAACGTAACGGCCGGCCATTCGCCGCGAGCATACACACAATTGTAATGTTCAATTATTGAAGTGCACAAAAAAGTGAGAAACCATTCAACTTGTAATAATAATTATTGAAAAAATTAAACTTTAACCCAAAATTGAGAAATACATAGGCCTAATGTAAATTTATTAATTTATTTCCTCTCTACTGTGGGTGTCGCTTTATTAATTTATTTCCTCTCTACTGTGGGTGGCGCTGCAGCGCCACAGCGCCTTAGGTAGAGCCGCCACTGTTCAAAGATTTATTCATAAAAACATCTCAAATATCCTGTATTTAATTGGATGAGCGAAGCGAAGACTTCAATTTCACTGACCCCTCAAAAAATTTAGCTCTACAATGTTATTTTTGTTTGTTTGTTCGCTCTCTACCAGGCAAACGGCATATCCGATCTTGATGAAATTTAAGGGGGCCTTCGAAATCTCTGAACTTAGACCTGTTATGTTTTTGGGTACAATCAAAGAAATATTTCTCATGAATATCGTACTTTTACGATTTTTTTCGATTTTTAGTGCGATATTTTCGTGACATTTGGGCCGATTCTGACCAAACGGGTGGGGCTACAACGTTCATATTTTACATGTACATTAAGGTAATGGTTATGTATTGCTTTTTGAAAGAAAAAGTTGAAAAAGTTAACCAGAATCCATAGAATAAAGGTTTTATTCTGAGTTTTTTGAGGTAGGCCTACATAATAACAATTAACAAGTAACAATAGAAACTAGACAACCATCACCTACAATGCGTTCAAAAAGCTCTTGAAAAGGTAAAGAGATCCCACAAAAACTAAAAACTTGCAAAAAGCTCATCCATCAACGCGACTAAAAAAAGCGTTTGCGAAGTTTCCTAGTAAATTATAAATTTCAAGAGGTGGTAATATTACCATAATATTGGAAGTTAATTAAGCGAGCGAAGCGAGCGTTTCCATTTGACTCTGCCGGAAAAAATAGTCACTGGTTTTGTTTTTTTTTTTTTTTTTTTTGTTTTTGTTTGTTTGTATGTCTCGCCATAACGTTCGAACGGAGGCTCGGATCGAGTTGAAATTTTGACCATCCGCAAGCTTCGTTCTCGATTGAATGCCAATAGTTTTGTAGCAAAATCGTTCAAAAAGTTAAAAAGTTACATTAAAGTTAATCGAAAGTTTTTTTTCAAACTAAACGGCGACAAAATCTGAGATGGCCAAATCATTTAGAATGTCCGTCCGGGCACGAATATGTTAATTTTATTTTGATCCGTTAGTGTAGATAGAAATTGCATCATAACAAAGAACGGTTAGCATGGCAACGGAAAGTCGCGCAGCTTTTTTGGCTCATGATAGCGGTCGAACGGAGGCTCGGATCGATTTGAAATTTTGACCATCCGCAAGCTTCGATCTGGATTGAATGCCATTAGTTTTGTGGCAAAATCGTTCAAAAAGTTAAAAAGTTACATTAAAGTTAATCAAAAGTTTTTTTTTCAAACTAAACGGCGACAAAATCTGAGGTGGCCAAATCATTTAGAATGTCCGTCCGGTCACGAATATGTTAATTTTATTTTGATCCGATAAGTAGTGTAAATGGAAATTACATTATAACAAAAGTAACGTTGCCATGGCAACGAAAAGACGCGCGAAGTTTCTAATGCACTGCCACCTAGAAGTAATCAAAATACTTTCGAAGAAGCAGTGTATTATTTGTCGCCAAAGAGTTTAAACTTTAAATAGTTTTCCCAAGGAGTCAAGGTCCTCTAGATGGCGGTGGATTTTATCCACAAAGTAAAGGTTTACACACGGGTTTACGCAAATACCTTGGCAATAATAAATAATATTGGAAACATGGCCCTGTGGACAGCGAACGTCGCAAATTTTAAAATTTAAAAAAATGTGCTATGTGGGTCTAGCTATAACATGTGCTCGCTTATCAACGCGTCCAACTGAGCGTTTCCTAGTATTACCGCTTTACATCTCTAGGCTAGTTACTTCACACACCATTCATACCGAGACACACCGTCAGCACAACCAGTAAGGGGGCTTCCCTCCCAACTCTGGTGCTCGGGAGACAAAAAATACATGACTTATCCTGGATTCGAACCCTTGGCAACAACCTTGTGTATATCACTATATTTTAACTTATACATCATAAACACTTATTGGCCTACCGTACATATAGACATATATATACATATTGCTCTTCAGTCTTCACACATAAGCCTACCTGAATATCCGAGTTGGAAACACCAAAATCAAGGTTTGATACCAGAAGCTTTGTTGGTCCACTAGTTCCTATCGATCCCATGCCTCCAAAACGGTTGATCTTCATCCCTGCACCATCAAACATGTCATGTTGCCATTTACTATTTACATCTCCCTGTAAACAAAACATTACAAATTATTAGATAATAGATAGTATTGGAGTCCTGAGACCCTAAAGCATCAGATTATTATAAGTTTTAGGGCACTTTAACTGCGATCATTCACGAAAAGGCGTGACCACCAGAGCTCTCCACGGTCGGAGAATGGTCGCCTCTAGCTGTTTAAACTGGCTGTCAGTCACGATCGCACGTGAAAATCAAATATGTTTTAGACACTGTGACTTATGCTAGGCCTATCGTGAGTCGTGACGGCATCCTTGCATCCCTGGTTCATAAAAAAAAAACTCACCCACGTTTCTATTTCTTCTACTCTACTATACTCTGCACTATTGTCTATTATCATCCTCATTTAAGTTAGTATTATATTCTTAATTAGTTTAAAAAGCAGGTTTAGCACTTTGTGTCATGGAGCTTTTTGCTCTTTTTAACCCGAGAGTAGTCGCGTGTGGTCTTTTAGACCGACTTTATTTTTCAACAGTTGGTATTTGTACAGCGCGCATGCGTGGCTTGTCTAGTTCCGCCTACCTTCCCAAAATAGATTTGTGAAGCCAGTGTGCAATACGCGATTCAGTGTTCTGCAGAACTTCATCTAAGATAAGAGGTCCTGTTCAGTTGCTTGGTCTTTTCGACCGCTGCGCGACTACTAATGGAGGCAAAAATATGCATACTCAATCACTATTATGAGACATGTATTTTGTTGTAGGTTTCCGTTATTATTCTTCAACATACAGTGTTGGCATAATATAACTGTCTTGGTTTACTAATAATTTGAACTTCAGGGTGTTTCTAAAGATATTTTTACACCTTTTTGTAGGTTTGCAACATTCTATGTTTGATTGATTATTGATTGATTATTTATTGATTATTGATTGATAATTGATTAATATAACCATGTATGCTGTCACATATATGATAAATTATCTTATATTGGTAATCAAAACGTCATCCTAACGTTATTAGCCCATAATAAATAATGCGGTCTAAAGGACCTGGCGCGACTACTAACGTTACAAACAGGGGCGCGACTACTCTCGGGTTAACCTGCTTAATAATGTCTTACAGTAGTAATATTTGCATATAGATGTAGATCTACCTGTGTCCTAACTCTAGCGTAAGTCTGTATCTATATGAATTATTGTACCTAAGAAATTGTTAAATAAATAATAATAATAATAATAAACTTGCCAAAAGTTTATTAGCAAGGCCTACGGTTGTAAATGTGATTGGTAGGCTAGTTCCTGCAAATTATCTAGGTACACGAATCTGTGTAATTGCACGAGCTATCATATTTAAAACTGCATTCATGCAATTTGCACAACTAGTAGGCCTACCCATATTATATTGTGGAAGTCATAATGAATACATTATTCGAGTAAGCTAATAATAACACTTATTGAGTTTCACATTGAAAGGACTACAGAGAAAACACATCTGCTTTCCAAACCAGCAGTTGAGAGAGTTAGACCTTCATTTGTCTTTTAGCTCAACAATGATCTAACATAACAATTGGCTGGTGGTTGGAAGTCACAGCCTTCTAAATAAGTAAAATGTCAGGTTGTACAATTAGTAGATAAAGTAGGTCACTACAATATAAAAAAAACAATAGTTGTTAAAAGGGAATGGGACACATTTGGCTGTTAGCAAATAGCTATTCGCTCGGCCAAGATGCATCCGACGTATATGAAACTTTGCAAAGTTGTCAATAAAGCATACATAGACAGCCCTGTGCTCATAGATTTTCCAAATTTTGACCTAATCAGTCAGAAAAAAATCACAAATGTGGTCAATTTTGGAGTTTTTAACAAAATCAAAATTCGTGAAAACTAATTTAACTTTTATAAATTATTTAAAAACAAAATTTAAAAATGTGTTAAGTGCGGCGCACAATTGGCATAGCATAAGCGCAGCACAACGCAAGCGCAGCATAAGCGCAGCACAACGCAAGCGCAGCGTAAGCGCGACACAAGGGATGTAGGCGCGCACAATTGTCATAACGGAAGGGTGGCGTAAAGAAACTACAAGGCTGTGCAAAGTTTTAGAATGCTCGTTATCAGATGACTGCATGTCAACTTTGCGTTTGACATTTCGTCTTTGAAACCATTTGCAGTAGCCTATGATGCGGATATTGCCTAAAATACGTAATTAGCAGCTCGTCGCTAGACGTCGACTCAACTTCATACTCGATAATTACGTCGTCTTCTGTAAGTTCGTCCATGATAAATAATTTTACACTGACACAAACAACAATAGTTGTGAATTTGATTGAACTGAAAATGGGCGTTTGTGTTGAGTCGTGTTGTTTCTGGATTCCTATTGGTCAAACGCAAGCGCAAGCATAAGAAATATAAAATATAACCATCTCTTGCGCTGTGCTTCCGCGCCTACGCTATGCATACGTGAATTCTGTGTTCAAGCAGCCAGGTGCACTTGTTTATATTTCTTGCGTTGTGCTTGCGTTGCGCTACGCTTATGCTATGCCAATTGTGCGCAGCACTTTACTGTAGAGCCCTATAATTTCCATATTTGTGACATATGTTCAAAATTTCAGACACCTGTGGTGTCAGTTGGCCGAGCAAACAGCAATTTGCCTAAAACACATGGGTCATTCCATGTCAAATCAACCGATGAAAAAACTTCACCGACTCAGATTTTCATGATTTTTTTTTGTAGTAAATACCCCCAAAAATACCATGAATCCAAAATTTTAGGTCTCTACCTTAAATACTTTTTTAGTTACAGCCGGTCAAATATTGCCCGTAAACTCAAATTTGGGTTCGCGCGCTGAAGCGATAAATGCAGTAGCTCTGAAACTATTTGTCCTAGAAAGCTCTTCCATATGTCATTTGAAAGCTGTTGCAAAAATCTATCCATTATAACTACTTTAAACATTGTTTTGAGCAATTCATATGCTATTGTGCTACAGCGTATGTTTTGACCTTGAATATTTCCAAAAAGGTATCTTTGAAAAAATAAAAAATAAATTGGCTTGATATTTGATGTAAGTTCTATGTATGTGCCAAATTTCAAGATGGGGGTGCAATGGGTTTAGATTCTGTAGCTAAATGAATACTGGAAAATGTTAAAAATGATTTTTTTTTCCCCCAAACTTTAATTTTAACATTTGTTTTTACATCTTAGAATTCAAATACGAAATTGTGTTTCAATTTATTGCCAATAGGTGGCAATAGTGTCATGTAAAATCAAGTGAGTCAGCCATATTGTCATAAAATCCTACCAAGACTGCTTAGCAACTATGATGAGCGATCTACATGTGCCTAAGTGTTATTTATCGGACTGTCCTCACTGCCCTGGTGCAACACCTTTGAAGAAGAATTTGCTAGATATCATGGACCGGGAAATGATTGAAAATATTACATACAAACAGCGGGTGTCGGTAGATCGCTGCAATCTTAAAACATTAACAAAATCAGCCGATGAATTTGTTGATGTTTTTTGTGATTAGTTGATTAATTTGAATCGACACTCTTTCATTGTAAGGCAGCAATCAGAATTTCAAACACACAAAAAAAGGCAGCTGGAAGATGGGGAATTTTTTAGTGATTTGTGACTGCGGAAAATTACTCCTTTTTTTTAAGATGCAGCCCAAGGATACCATTGAGACAATGCCCAAGCCACAATTAATCCTTTTGTGGCATACCTACTACAATGAGAATGGTGAGACAAAATATGTAGGCCTAGGCCTAAGTTTTGCAATTTTGCAATTTTTTGCAAGTTTCAGAATGTCTTTGCCATGATACTGTGGCCGTTGGCGTTCACCTTTTTCAAACTAAGTTAATTGAAGTTTAAGAAACAAGTTCCCTGGGGCAGTAAAGAAAATATTTTACTTTTCTGATGGCTCTGCAGCCCAATATAAAAACCGAAAGAACTTTGTATATCTTTGTCTACATAAAGAGGATTTTCATGGTATTGCTGCAGAGTGGCATTTTTCGGCCACTTCCCACGGGAAAGGTGCTTGTGATGATTTGAGCGCTGGCAGCACGGGCAAGTCTGCAGAGAGCATACCAAGACCAAATAATGACTCCAAGGCAGTTGTACGAATGGGCAATTCCAACCTTAACAAATGTGTCCTTATTCTATTGTACCAATGAGAACCATGACACCCATGAACATCTCCTCAAAGAACGGTTTTTCGGCCGGGCTGCTATAGCACGATCTCTGGCACTCAGAAATTACATTGCTTGATACCAATTTCAAACACTACTGTAGCCACAAAAATATTTTCCTATTCAACGCACGTTAGAGAGAAGAGTCTGTGTCAATTTTGAAGTACTACGCGGTTTCGTGACGTCGTGTGTTATTTCAACTGACGACAATAAGAAATAGGTGACATTAAGCTTTCTTCATCCACATGGGCCTTCATCATTGTCCTCATACCCGTAGATACAAGATATCCTAACAGGGGCCCTAGGTTACATACTAACAATAATTGACCCGACAACTATGACAGGACGAGTGTATTCACTGAGCAAGAGTGAAACATCTCAAGCAGACATTAAGCTCACAAGTTGGAAACCATAATTTATTGAAATGGGGTAGGCATAACCTTTATAAACATATCTATGCAACCTATGTTGGTACTTTAAATTTATGTCTACTGGGTTGATCAGTAGGCCCCTACTATTGAGCAAAGTTAAAAGAAAATTTAATGTTGGGATAAACCGAATTTTGAACATTTTCCAGTATTCATTTAGCTACAGAATCTAAACCCATTGCACCCCCATCTTGAAATTTGGCACACACATAGTACTTACCGTACATCAAAGATCAAGCCAATTTTTTTTCTTTTTTTTCAAAGATACCTTTTTGGAAATATTCAAGGTAAAAAAATACACTGTAGCACAATAGCATATGAATTGCCCAAAACAATGTTGAAAGTAGTTATTATGGATAGATTTTTGCAACAGCTTTCAAATGACATATGGAAGAGCTTTCTAGGACAAATAGTTTCAGAGCTACTGCATTTATCGCTAAAGCGCGCGAACCCAAATTTGAGTTTACGGGCAATATTTGACCGGCTGTAACTCAAAAAGTATTTAAGGTAGAGACCTAAAATTTTGGATTTATGGTATTTTTGGGGGTATTAACTAAAATTAAAAAAATCATGAAAATCTGTGTCGGTGAAGTTTTTTTTGGCCCTCGGTTTGGTTGATTTGACACGGAATGACCCACATGTCCTATACTCTCTTAATACAATTTTGCCAAGTTTGGCAAGGGTGCAGTCAGGGGCACAGAGCAAAGTGAATTAAAACATTAAATTAGGAATGACTTTGGGTCAAAATTCAAAACCTCCTCATTTGTAAATCAGTTTCTTCACTAAATAGGATAGACATAAATAAATAAATAAATAAATAAAAATAATAAAAAACAAACAGTTTCTGCATAGGCCGGCCTATAAATAAACAAAAATATTATAAAAATAATAATCAAAGTGCCTTATTAAGTTTTAATAATGTGTTTTTATAATTTCATTTTAGGTTAATTTCTGTGATAATAGGACAATGCCAAGCTGGTTCGCCTCGATTCTCCGCCAGGATTGCATGATCAGGGATTGACCACAGGACTCTTTACATTTTGGTTCCAGTGGAACTTACACATGGTGGTGACCAAACGTTGATCGTCCTGCACTCTGGTGGGAAATGTCACTCTCCAAAACAATAATACACTGCCCTCAAAATGTTGTAAAAATTCCTATTTTATCAACGTAAAGACTGTGGTCAAACCCCGATCGTTCTGTTCTGGGAGATTAGTTTGACCTTTGCCGGCTATAACATCATCATAGTCGCCTACCTACTATAAAACCAGGGTTAAACAACACAATCAGGGTTCCCACTTTTTTTTTAGAATCAATTTCCCTGACTTTACCAGTTTTTTCAGGTCTAGTTTTGGTTTAGTTTTAAATCCAGGTGTGATACACGCCCAAAAATAGCTTGCAGGGAACGCAGCACCCCCTCGATGCGCTCTAAAATTTACTTCCCCATAGGGCCATAGTTCATCAGGGCCGAACTTTGTTTCATGGGCCCGCCCACAAAATTTCTATGGGGGACCCCCTAACAGATCTAGGTGCCCGTTAGGGCGCCGCAGCCAAGCCGCGGTGCGCTACACACTCAAGCACCTTATACACCAAGCAGAGTTGGGGTGATTTCGAGGTGTTACCCAGCCGTCATGTAACGTGATGTGAACTTGAAAACTATCACAATCGAGGGGATTTAGGTACCTGACAACACATGCCAAATTTTATTGGGGTACGACCATTCCTTCTTGGTGAAAAAATGGCTTGAAACATGCTCAAAATCACTTTAAGGATGTTAGCTACTCCTACTGCTACTACTGCTACTTACATCTAATACGTCGGCCCGCGATTCTGACCAGACGGGTGGGACTACAATGTTCATATTTTACATGGACATTAAGGTTATAGTATTATAGTCTCTTTTGAAAAAAAAAGTTGAAAAAGTTTGTTGGAAGGCTTCCAAATAAAGGTTTTAAAATAAGCCTTATACAATCAACAAGTAACCATAGTTACTTGACACTTGTTGACGGTATAAGCAGAGTACGGCGGGAAAGTGCGATACGTAAACAAATGGCGGACATTTTAAATTTTGCTTCAATGTGTGAAATGAGAAAAGTTGTCATTATACTCTCATAAAACAAATCAGAAACCGTCCCTGACCTAGGCCCAGATGTAGAAAATTATTTATAATACAACAGTGTAGGTCTAAAGTTCCATTAGGCTATAGGACTAGATAAAATTATTACTTACATTACATGTTTGGCAAGCCTAGCCAACCCTAGGCCAGCACAACATAGTTCTGTCACACAATACACACAAACACAATGTCGAAGCAAGGTGTCAAAATAATATGCGCTTGCTCATCTGTTTGTTTACATAATTGCAACAATCAAATCATTTCACGCAACTCGTCTTTCGATTGGCGTTTATGAAGGCACTGCCATCTAGAATAAATATAGAACTTTTTCGAGCTCTTTGCTATACGCATATCTTTTTAAAGTGTCAAACGAAAACGACTTCGTTTTCAAATTGCGTTTTCAACAGTCATCTCCCACGAACTCAAGAATTGGGGTCCAGTCCTTATACCGTCGTTATACCATGGTTATACCACCTATACCCAGGATGTACATGAATCCGGGTCTAGATATTTTACATCCTATATTGTTATTGCTAATACCATAGAAATTAAATCAACTTTGATAAAATTATTATATTTTAACATATAATTTTGCAATGGAACTTGAAAAAGTAATGAGATCACACACATAACAAAAACTTGTAGAAATACAGCCAAACCTTACACACTCAAAAGAAATGAGATCTAAAAAAAGGGCCAAGCTCATCTACCCTTCCACATTTGCGCATTCTTAATTCATAAACGTACAGTGTCCCATAACAGCATCCTCGAAAAGCTTGGCAAAATAAAATTTGCATGTTATTACGTTTTAATTAATTAGAAAAAAGAACTTGGATGAACTATTTCGTTTAAATTAATAATCGCAAATTCTATTTTGCCAAGCTTTTCGAGGATGCTGTTATGGGACACTGTACGTTTATGAATTAAGAATGCGCAAATGTGGAAGGGTAGATGAGCTTGGCCCTTTTTTTAGATCTCATTTCTTTTGAGTGTGTAAGGTTTGGCTGTATTTCTACAAGTTTTTGTTATGTGTTACACACATACATAGGCTCAGTGTTGAATTCAGGTTTTTCATGCCGGGTGGGCTATATAATATCCCAGGGATATTATATAGGGACCAAGTACGGGGGGTTTGGGGGGCCTCCCCCCAACAATAGCGCCGCAGCTAAAAATTTTGAAAATCAGGTTTTTAGAGTGCGTTTGGTGCGTTTTAGAAAAAAGTTGTGGGTTGAATGCAATACCAAAATAATGTAGTTTTTGTGTTATTGTGTTGTGGACGCTCGACTAAATATCAGCTAGATTTCACCTTCAAACCGCTAGATTCCTAAAACGGTTATTTTAGCATCGAAAACAAATGATTGATTTTTTTAATTTTTCTGACTTTGGAGTCGGGAAAACATTTTCACAAATTTGGTGAAAATATAATATGTTTTTTGAGTAAACCAAATAAGCCTAGATATAATTAGTATAAACAATAATTGGACTCATCATGTTCTTTTAGTAAATTAATATATTAAATTAAAGGTAAAGCAATATTTCGGGTAGGTACTTTCAGTACCGGTACCCTTCAAAAGGCAACAATGTTGAGTCCAATTATTGTTTATACTAATTAAACCTAACTGTTCTAAGAATCTCAGTACCGGTAGTTATAAAAAGCCTAGATAAAATAAATTCCCATTTTCCCTGACTTTTACAGGTTTTTGAATTTTTTCCTCAATTCCCTGACTTTTCCCTGACATTTTGACCCATATTTTCAATTCCATGACTTTTCCAGGTTTTCCAGGTCAGTGGGAACCCTGACAATACTAGGGCTATATGAATAAGCCTATACAAACACATTTTAGCTTGAGCAAAGGCCTAGCCTAGGCCTACATTACAATAGGTCCTAGCAATTTGGTAGGTAAAAACTAAAAGTGAGACATTTTAATCTTTACCTGCCACCAGTATACTTTTAATGCTACAGAAATATTTTTTTGATATAAAATGTATAGTTTCATCAGAAGAATGAAGTTCAGTCATAAAAATTTGAGAAAAAGTCAGGCAAAAAATTTACTTTCAAAAAACCTGTCTCATTTTTAAACATACAAAATCAAAAAATGAGACGTGTTTCTAAAAGTGAGACACCCTACTGAAATCGGTACTTCTGTACTTGGCGGGTCCCAACTTTTAACTTTTTCGGTTAGGGTCAGTCAATTGTTGTTGTAGGTGCGGCTGCCCACTTAGGCTTATGTAAGACTAGCTGGGGTCGAGGGGCGAAGCACCGGTGGGGGTTGGGGGGGCAAAGCCCCCCCATTAAAGACAAGAAAATAATAAATTATTCCTCTAACGTCGCTAGGCCTAGGCCTATTTGAAACGAAACATCTTTTGCGTTGAAACTCATTTATATTTAAAATAGCGACGTTAAAGGTGTTGTAGGTGCAGTATTTGACCCTTATTTTATAAGTTAAACTTCATTTGAAGGTGTTTTTCAGTGTTTTTCATTGGAAAAAACGTGTTAAAAAGTTGGGACCCGCCAAGTAGGCCTACAGAAGTAGACCTACCCTGAAATCATAGGGTTATAGAGTGATTGGGTCACGAGTTGAAAAATGAGACAGGGCAAGGTTTGTTTTATTTAGAAATCCAAAAAATTATTTTATTCAGACATTTAGAACACAAATTAGGCCTACAGCATTTTCTGGGAACATTGTTGAAAATTTAAGACATTACAAACATAGGTACAGGGCTATTTAAAAAATCATTATAAAGTAAAATCATGATAATTGGGGCCTAAGTAATCAGTTTCTAATCTTGCTTTAGGTTCCGTACCTACTTAAGATAGTCTTGTAGAAGTTCTATTATCTTTCCACAGATACCAAAGCTTTCTAGTTTATGCGCAAGAAGCCGATGGCCTACAGTGTCAAAAGCTTTACTAAAATCAGTGTAGGCCTAGGCGGAGGCCTAGACTGCATCAACTTGTACCTTTTTGTTCATGCAATCAGCAATATATTGAGAAATTTTGTTACCGCAGAACGTTTGCACACAAACATTCTACGGTAACAAATCTTGTAGGCTACTTAACACAAGTTCTTGGCAAGATCTTACTTAGGCCTAACACAAGATCTTGACAAGAATTTTCAGCAGGGAGGCCTAGCCCTAGGCCCTCAAGACTAAATTATAGTTTAATAGGCTAGGGCCTAGCCTAGCAAACGCATTTAACTTCAGGGGCAGCATCGGCACATAAGCCTACTAGGCTAGGCTACCTACCCTAGGGCCTAGCCTAGCCTTAGGTTAGCGCGAAAGGTTGGGGGGGGGCAAGGGCCGAGGCCGAGCCATAGCCTAGCTAGGCCTTAACGTTACAAAAGGTTATTTGGAAATACAATGTATTTCGGAGCCCTAGGCCTAGAGGCTATAAAGCCCGACATACTTACTCTCGAATAAGGTGTCGCACGATTTGGTCCACCTCTAGAAGAAGGCCCACTACGCCTCCGAATTGCACCTGGTCCAACTCTGGTTCCTCGAAGGTTAGTTCCACGGCGTGGGTTACCAAAACCCCTTTGACCGCCTCTTCCACGGCGTCCACCTGGTTTGCTCGACTTAGTAGATTTGATAATATCGTCGAGACTCATCTCCATCTTTTCAACCATTTCGTAGATATCAAATTGAGGCTTAGCTCAATTTACAGATAAATAAACTGTTTTAACACCACAACAACTGCTCGGTACAGACTTTTCCCACAATGCGGCTTTCTCGCAAATCGCGTTGTCCTTCCTCAAACTTCCGCTCCGCTTGCTTGAAGCCGACTTCACGTTTGAAAAGTGCTGTTCCTACACCAACTCAAAACGCGGCAACGTTTTGAATAAATAAATAAATAAATAAATTTTATTTAGAGTCTACCCACTCAGTTATATAACTGATTTTCAGTGGGGGACTTTAAATCAAAGCGACCAAGCCAACCCTGCAGGCCCCGACGCAATCGACGAGTGAACGATAACCAACCAAAGATCGATATTTTTAATAGGAAATATAGCAATCAGTGGTATGGACAGTGCGAACACCCGCGAATCAACGCCAGAATCAACAAGACCGATTCAGAACAACTCTGAAATTTATTATGTGCTTCGTTGCTAGGAATTGAATCAGTTGTTGCGAAAAGGGAATAAGTCACGTTTTGACGAAAATGAGTTAGCACCAAATTCTTGCTTATTTTATATAGACGCACATTATGTGTGAAAAGGAAACAAGTCAGATCATGGCGTATCCAGGAATTCATAAAGGGGGGGTTCAACCAATTTTTTCATAGATGTGCCGAAGGCTAAGTGGGGGGTCCGGGGGGCTTGCCCCCCGGAAAAAATTTCTTCTTCAAGGTCATTTTGGTGAAAATCTGTGCGTTTTTTAAACCATCGCACCAACTTTTTATCAAAAATCATGTTTTTAATCTAAAAGTTTTCTCTATCAAGGATATTTTGGTGAAAATCTGTGCGATTTAAAGCATTACCAACTTTTTATCTACTAAAATCATGTTTTTAATCTAAAAGTTTTCTCTTTTAAGGTCATTTTGGTGAAAATCTGTGCGTTTTAAAGCATCAAAATAACCAACTTTGTATCTACTAAAATCCTCCTTTAGTTAGATGGTAATTTGTAGCTATTTTATTTTCTCCTGTACACTTTTTTTTTCAAAAGGGGGGGGTTTTCTCCCCCCTCTCCCCCCCCTTGGATACGCCACTGAGTCAGATTTACCGTGGGTTCGTTAAGAGGGGGGTCCCAAACGCGAGTTTGTTTGAAAAGGGAATAAGTCAAGTTACTTATTCCCTTTTCAAAACAAACGGCGGCGCTCTCTGTAATATGCTGCGATTTGACAGCTGTTGAAACTGCTTGGATTTGTTGTGAACGTCTGAGGATGAATTTTAAAAAAAAGTACATTATAATTATACTGAGATTTTTTAATGAAAAAATTCAATCCCAGTCCCATTCACATGAAAATATTTTATTTTTTTCGAAAAGGGAATAAGTCAGGAAAAAAAATGTTATGGCCTAACTATGGATTCTAAATTTGAAAAATGTATCTTAATGACATATTCTGACATGCTGTAATAAAAAAAATCACATTCCCATAACCATGGATATTTAAACATTTTTAGTTTGAAAAGAGGATGAGTCATAAAGACACAAAATATTTTTTTTCTGATCAGACTATACATAATAAATTTTATGTAAATACATATTTTGATGCATATTTATATGTGTTTAGAATAAGTATACTTTGAATAATGTACTACAATTATTTCATTATGAAAAAAGTTTTCCCCGTTTATCTCAAAACTATAAAAATGCTGTATAGTTTTTGAACAAAATCCGATCGTTGGTTATAAAAAATGAAAAAATTTAAATGAAAAAAAAAGTACCGATCGTTATGAAATTTTGCAGGGTCAATAAGTACAACATTCTCTCCTATTTTACAAATTTTCAGCTAAATCGGTCAAGACCTTATTGAGCGAGCGTAGCGAGCGTCTCCACTTGACTCTTATGGCTCGAATGTCTGTTTTTTTCTGTTACTGCTTCGGTACAGGTCGCACCGTTTCTCTGATCGACCTGAAATTTTGCACACATGTACATACTACCTATGCGGGTTGCTGTATAGATTTTGAACAAAATTCAATCGTTGGTTATAAAAAATTAAAAATTAAATTAAAAAATTAAAAAATTAAAATGTACCGATCGTTATGAAATTTTGCAGGGTCAATAAGTACAACATTCTCTCATATTTTACAAATTTTCAGCTTAATCGGTCAAGACCTTAAAGGAGTATTTTAACCGCTAAACTCAAAAAATATATTTCATTCAGGCTAACTAGTAATGAATTTAGCAATTAACAGAAAAATTATTGGGGCCATCATGACCTCCCAAAAATTTGTCAAACATGACATTTTTAAAGCTAGGTCCCATCGGCAAAAATCTCCCATAAGAAATAACATGGGGACGATCTTTATGCCCGTGACCTTGGAGGATTTTGATCCAAAAAAATATTGGCCATTATTGACGTACTCGACAGCCTTTTCTGTAAATTCTCTTTATTTTTTTAAGTAATTTGGGCAAGTAGTTCGGTCAAAATATGCTGATTACCAAGATGGGGTGTGATTTTGGAATGCATATTTTTGCATGTTTGAGGGTATATTTGGGCACAGTTTCAAGACACGATGTTATAAAGGGGCATTTTAGATTGGTACTATGCTCTAGTATCTATGTGGACCAAAAAAGAAGCAGGTTAAAGCCGATTTAGGAAATTTTCCAAAACACCAATTTTCGCCAATTTCTGGATCAAAAAAATTCAAAAATTCGTGTTAAATCACAGTTACAAGATATAATTTTTTAAACTGTCATTTTAGTGTAGTATCTTTGAGTATATAACCATCCTAAGGATGGTTATATACTCAAAGGTAGTATTGTGCTATAGATCACGTGGTAATTTTTTTTTTAAGCCCCTTTAAGTAGTGTAGATAGAAATTACACTTTAACAAAAGTAACGTTACCATATGGCAACGAAAAGTCGCACGAGAATTCTGGTCACTATGCACTGCCACCTAGAAGTACCTAGGAAAACGCTAAAGTTCCGTCGCGTTGTTGAGCGAGCACCGGTACGTGCAACACGACCCGAGTACGACATTCCCATAATATTACATACCAATAAGTCTTTAAGGTCTTGACCGATTTAGCTGAAAATTTGTAAAATAGGAGAGAATGGATAAAATCCACCGCCATCTAGAGGACCTTGACATCATTTCTTTGGGAAAACTATTTTAACTCTTTGATAACAAATAATACACTGCTTCCTCGATAGTATTTTGATTACTTCTAGGTGGCAGTGCATAGTTATCAAAGAGTTAAAATAGTTTTCCCAAAGAAATGATGTCAAGGTCCTCTAGATGGCGGTGGATTTTATCCATTCTCTCCTATTTTACAAATTTTCAGCTAAATCGGTCAAGACCTTAAAGACTTATTGGTATGTAACATTATGGAATGTCGTACTCGGGTTGTGTTGCACGTACCAGTGCTCGCCAACAACGCGACGGTTTGCGTTTTCCTAGTATGTAACATTATGGGAATGTCGTACTCGGGTCGTGTTGCACGTACCGGTGCTCGCTCAACAACGCGACGGAACTTTAGCGTTTTTGAGCGAGCGAAGCGAGCGTCTCCACTTGACTCTTATGGCTCGAATGTCTGTTTTTTTTTTTTTTTTTCTGTTACTGCTTCGATACAGGTCGCACCGTTTCTCTGATCAACCTGAAATTTTTCACGCATGTACATACTACCTAGGCGGGTTGCTGTATAGTTTTTGAACAAAATCCAATTGTTGGTTATAAAAAATAAAAAATAAAATAAAAAAATAAAAAAATAAAAATGTTCTGATCGTTATGAAATTTTGCAGGGTCAATAAGTACACCATTCTCTCCTATTTTTCAAATTTTCAGCTAAATCGGTCAAGACGTTAAAGACTTATTGGTAATCATAATTCGAAAAATGATGCTAAAAATGAAGGAGGCAGTGAAGATACAATGATACACTTTAGAAGGCATGACGTGAATTAGTACAATCCAAAGATGTTGGAATAGTATACAGTGTACAATGTCAATATCCAGTTAGGCCTACACTGTGTGGTGGGCCTTATGGGAATGTCGTACTCGGGTCATGTTGCACGTACCGGTGCTCGCTCAACAACGCGTCCAACTGAGCGTTTTCCTAGTCCTAGTTACAAATTTTTGTATTTGGGGGGGTTAATGAGCGATCGTCTCCACTTGACTCTTATGGCTCGAATGTCTGTTTTTTTTTTCTGTTACTGCTTTGGTACAGGTCGCACCGTTTCTCTGATCGACCTGAAATTTTGCACACATGTACATACCACCTATGCGGGTTGCTGTATAGTTTTTGAACAAAATCCGATAGTTGGTTATAAAAATTAAAAAAAATTAAAAAAATGAAAAAAAATGTTCCGATTGTTATGAAATTTTGCAGGGTCAATAGTACAACATTCTCTCCTATTTTACAAATTTTCAGCTAAATATGAAAAGACCTAAAAGACTTATTGGTATGTAACATAATGGGAATGTCGTACTCGGGTCGTGTTGCACGTACCGGTGCTCGCTCAACAACGCGACGGAACTTTAGCGTTTTCCTAGTTACAAATTTTTGTATTTGGGGGGGTTAATTGAGCGAGCGTCTCCACTTGACTCTTATGGCTCGAATGTCTGTTTTTTTCTTTTCTGTTACTGCTTCGGTACAGGTCGCACCGTTTCTCTGACTCTGATCGACCTGAAATTTTGCACACGTCATGTACATACCACCTATGCGGCTTGCTGTATAGTTTTTGAACAAAATCCGATCGTTGGTTATAAAAAATGAAAAAATTTAAATTAAAAAAAAGTTCCGATCGTTATGAAATTTTGCAGGGTCCATAAGTACAACATTCTCTCCCATTTTACAAATTTTCAACTAAATCGGTCAATACCTTAAAGACTTATTGGTATGTTACATTATGGGAATGTCGTAGTCACTCGTACTCGGGTCGTGTTGCACGTACCGGTGGTCGCTCAACAACGCGACGGGACTTTAGCGTTTTCCTAGTTTAATAATGAATTTTACCTGTCCCATGAAGTGACACAGGTCGGCCAGTGCAGTGAATTATTTTATCCGTGATTCTAGTTCCCGCCATTTCCAAGGTTCCCAGAGATTGTATGTACTGCGATCTTTCAAATTACGGTAAGTCGGGACCGGTGCTAGTTTCATGTTATGTTTAATGTCTGCCGCAACCTTGCCGCAACATCACAAGGCGAAGAGAAGGCCAATCGAGTTGTTTTTGGGATTGTCTTGGTGCTCGCCTTATTTTAAATTATCTAACGACAAGTTCGTGCCAACCTAAAGTAAGTCAATAACCTTCAAAACCAAATACACCGATAATGGCTCCACCAGAAGGCGACAAAGATCTTCTATTGGGGATTGATGTTGGAACAACTTCAGTGAAGGTTTGTTTGGTGGAAAAAAGCAATAAACAAGTAGTGCATAAGCAATCGAAAGACACACAAGCTAATGTGCCAAGTGATTTGGGGACGGAGGGTAACAAGCAGTATGTACCTAAAATAATTTCTGCACTTAATAGCTGTTTATCACGTTTACCGAAAGATCAATTAAAGCGGGTAAGTCGCATTGGCATATCTGGTCAGATGCATGGCATGATGATGTGGTCCAATGAAGAAAATAAGAAAGCCTGGGATTGCACTGAAACTAACAGTGGGTGCAAGTTTGAGATACCTTCTGAGCAAGTGACAGCTCTTTATACATGGCAAGATTCTCGATGTGATCCTGCATTTCTTGCAACTTTACCAGTTCCGCAATCACACATGCGTATTTACTCTGGCTTGGGATGTGCTACTCTTTTCTGGATGGCAAAACATAAACCCGAAAAGTTTGAACACTACAACCGTGCTGGCACTATCCAGGATTTTGTGGTATCAATGCTCTGTAATCTGGATTGTCCTGTTATGTCCGTTCAAAATGCAGCTAGCTGGGGATACTTCGATACAACTGTTCAGGATTGGAACATTGATTTATTAAATAAAGCTGGCTTTCCAATTCATCTTTTGCCAAAAATAGTAAAATCTGGTGACATAGCTGGATCAATGGCTCAATCATGGTATGGGATTCCAAAAGGCACATTAGTTGGTGCGGCTTTGGGTGATTTTCAATGCTCGGTGTTGGCAACACTAGAAAGCACCACTGATGCTGTGATGAACATTTCAACTTCTGCTCAGCTTGCTTTTATCATGCCTTCACAATTTGAACCAAGTAAAACCTGCAATACCGGTCCACATTTGTCGCAAGTTGAGTACTTTCCTTATTTTGGAGGAAAATACCTTGCTGTAGCAGCATCACTCAATGGTGGAAACTGTCTTGCAACATTTGTTCGAACCTTGCAACAGTGGACCCTTGATCTGGGAATCCCAGTGCCCCAATGTGAGTATAGGACTGGTCTTACTCCAAACTTATTTTATTAGGCCAAGACATAATGACCCTAAACATAGCTCTATTTGGAATATCAGTAAACATACCGGTATTGTGAAAACAAAAAATCTCATTTCCACCGTTAGATTATTTTAACCAGGACCCTGTAGGTAGGCTATGAATTATTTTCTCTTTTATGAAGTTCACTTACCGGTAAACACCAAGAATTTTTATCCTTTGCGATGGCATAGGGCTTGAGCAATAGGCCCTAATTAGGTTTCACCATAATTTTTATGAAATACCCACCAGAATCGGACGTTTAGGTGTACGGCCTAGCCTAGAAGGTTTGGTAGCTCTGAATAGGTCTATTAGGCCTAGGTGTCGCACGGACACCGGTGTTGTTTTTGTTTTCACTTTTCAGCTTATTCTAATAGGTAGCCCCTACCTATTGCAATTGTTTTTCTTAACCTGTGCACTTATCATAATCACACTGGCAACAAAAAAGGGTAACAAATTAGGGCCTATAACTCTAAAATTGGCACTTCTTTGATTCTTTGATTAAAAAACATTTAGGTCTTAGACCAGTGGTTCCCAATTTTTTTCATCTCATGGACCGGCAAAATGTTAATGCCAAGTCCCAAGTGCTACAAGGGGTCTGGGGCACATCCCCGGAGGCAAATTATTTTGGGTGATCTGATCAAAGAAGGCAGACGAAGGGAAGAATCGGAAAACAGAATAGAACAAGGAGACACAAATGGTCTAAATCCAGAAGTAATAGTGCTCCAAGTAGGTACCAATGACTTAAAATCAACAAAAGTGCAGACCACTTAATGGGGGATATATATGGTGCAGTGTATGCCTTAAAACAAAGGCACAAAGATGCCAAAATAGTGGTGAGTGGCATTTTATATAGGAGAGACATTGACACAAGTTTTATCAACAAGGTAAATGCAGGCTTAAAATGGGTAGGAGAAAGTTTTAATGGTATCTTTATTAACCCAAATAAAAATATTCATCCTAAAGACATCAGCAAAGATGGGCTTCACCCTAACACCAGAGGGGCAATAAAACTAGGAACACTGTATAGGGATGTGGCATATGCCCTAAAACATACTAGGCCTACGGAAAACTAAAAAGGACAACAGAGGTGATTTCTGCCAATTTATTGGAGAAAAATAAAGAGAATAAAGAATGTAAAACTAGTTTAAAATCAATAGCAGATCAAAAACAGTAATGAGGGAAAACAGAGACCTATGCAAAATACTTAACACCAGTAGCAAAAATAGGAGCAAGTTAGACATCAACACAAAGGGGATCACCAGGCCTACAGACGACATTTCTGGGTTATCAATCATGCATCAGAATATTAGGAGTATTGGGAACCCAGATAAAATTAATGAAATCAGTGCCTTACTGGACGATTTCCCCCTTATAGACGTAATTTGTTTGACAGAGCACTGGAGACAAGAAAATGAACTTCGACATGTAAGATTACCTGACTTTGAACTGGCAACGTACTCGACTAGACTTAAGGAAAATTATGGTGGCACCTGTATATTTTGTAGAAACTCGTTAGAAAAGGTATCCATACGGCATGACTTAAACAAACTTAACATGGAAAAACAGTTTGAATGCTCTAGTATTGAATTGGAGATGGAAGGTAAATCAAAAGTAAAGGGGATAATAACTTGTATATACAGACCACCTAACGGGGAGGTTGAGATATTCTTTGATAAACTAAATCAACTTTTAGATAAACTGCACAAGGGGAAAAATATAAGTATCATATGTGGAGATTTTAACATCGACTTGCTAAAAAACTCCAAGAAAAATGTAATTTTGAACTAATACTAAAATCATACAACTTTAAAGCGGTAATCAAAACAGCAACACGTTGCACAGACACGTCACAAACGCTTATTGACAACATAGTAACCAATGTAAATGATAAGACTTTCATGATACAAAATTTTCCAACCACACTTTCGGATCATAATGCACAAGTGATTACATTTAAATTTAAAAAAGAAACATTTCAGGGGAGGTCATTTAATGATGAAAATATAAAAATGTTTCTGGATAACCTTGCAAATGAAACTTGGGTGGGGGTGCTACATGCAGTAGATACAAATGAAAAATACAATACTTTTCTTAGCATCTTTAAAAGTCACTACGAAGCGTGTTTTCCAAAACGGCAAAAACAGACTACTAAAACGAAAAGTTGGATTACTCCGCAGCTCAAAAACACTGGTAAACAACTTAAACAACTCCATCATCAAATGAAATACCATAATGATATGGAAACAAAGCTTAAGTATCAGGCCCTTAAATCAAAATATAAAAAAGACTTGAAGAAGGCAAAACGCGTAAATAATAACAATTTTATTACAAAAGCTAAAAATAAAAGTAGAGCCATTTGGCAAATAGTACGCAAAGAAACGTTCTCAACGAATACAAAACAATTGAAAAACATTAAACTGCATATTAGGGGAACAAATAAAACGGACCGGTATGTTGAAAACCCACTAGAGGTTGCCTCAGAATTTAATACGTTTTTTTGCAAATGCTTTCAAATCAGTGAGTCCAGACGACCAGCCACAAAGCAAGAGAATAACCAAAAACGGGGAAGACGAAGACCCAATGGAGATGATAAAAAAAACATAGTGAACCGTTAGGGAACTCGTTGACTTTGACACCGGTCACGGAAAAGGAGTTGGTGGAAACTGTCCTAAAACTAAAAAAACACAACAGCGTGCGGGTGGGATGACATCTCAACGCTAATAATAAAAAAAAGCGTTCACTTAATAAAAGGGCCATTAACCCATATATTTAATAACTCGCTAGAGACCGGTATCTTTCCAAATAATCTAAGGCTATCCGTGGTCTCTCCTCTTTATAAAAAAGAGGACCCAGCTAATATTAACAACTATAGGCCAATCTCAATGTTGCCAATATTTGCAAAGGTACTGGAATCATTAGTACAATTTCGAGTCGTCCAGTTCCTGGAAAGTAATAATGTAATATCAAAATCACAACATGGTTATCAAAAAAACAAATCGACTATAACGGCTCTAGCAGAATTGGAAAATCTTACTCTGAAAGCAATGGATAAGGGAGAATATGCTTTGGGCATTTTTTGCGATCTGACAAAAGCGTTCGACTGTGTTGACCATAATGTACTTCTTAGCAAGCTAGATTTCTATGGTATAAGAGGGGTGGCATGGAAGTGGTTTAAATCGTATCTTGGGGGAAGAAAACAAAAGTAAAAATAAGATATAATAAGAGAGGGCTTTGTACAGAATTCTCTTCAAACTGGTTAGAGATGGTGGCCGGAGTACCACAAGGTTCGGTCCTTAGTCCTACCCTCTTCCTTGTTTATATAAATGATCTACAAAAATATATTAAAGAAATAACGTTAATTCTTTTTGCAGACGACATAACAGCGCTGCTATTTAATAAATGTCTGGAAAGCCTCGAGAGGGAAGCAGTAATTATTATTAAACTAATTTACCAATGGCTGGTAGCAAACAAGTTAGCACTAAATGAGACTAAAACATGCTTTATTCAGTTCCATTTTTGGCAGAAGCATATAGAACATTTCCCAAAATTACAACTTAATGATAAAAAAATTGAGCGAGTAACGAATACAGGGTTCCTGGGGGTAATCACAGATGAAATCTAAACTGGGAAAGCCATATAACCAAACTAAGTTCTAAATTAAGTTCGGCATCTTTTGCATTGAGGGTGATTAAGGCAGCCACAGGCAAGCAAACAGCTAAGATTGCATATCACGCATATTTCGAGTCACTACTCAGATATGGAATACAAATATGGGGAAGCACCACTCACCTAGGGGACATTTTCATACTCCAAAAAAAAGCGATAAGGATAATAGGAGGACTAGCCTTCAGAGAGTCCTGTGTGGCAACATTCATTGAATTAGAGATTCTTACGGTACCATGTATCTATATATATGAATTGTTGAAACTAATTATTAAACAGCAGACAGACAGAGACCAAACGTTAAATAAAGACATTCACCAGTATAACACAAGACATAGGGGGGATTTTAACATACCACGCAGTAGAACAACTAGGTACCAAAAGGGTTATTGTATTACAGGCCAAACAATATTCAATAAGCTCCCAAAGGGTATTAGAGAAATAGGAAATAAGGATAAGCAGATAGAGAAAATACACAAGTACCTAGTCAAAAATGCATTTTATTCTGTAGAGGCATATTTTACAGTGTGACCAAAATAAACAAAAGGTGGTGTTTGTATAATGCTTAATGCTACAACTTGTTAAATGTTACAATTTTAATTACCTAACTTTGAACTAATTTTAACCAATGATTGTGATCCATGGTTGAATTGTTTTTTACATAAGGGTCTGCAGTGTTGTTGCATTTTATGTATTTATTATTGTTGTACAGAAACTGGTTGTAGGTAAATTTTCTTTTTTTTAGTTTTTAGACATGCCTGGATAGGCAATGACATGTAATATACCCAGACCAGCTGATGTTGTAACGGGTCAACATTACGAAAATAAAAATGAAAATGAAATGAAATGAAATGAGAGGCAAGCGGAAGAAAGTGTACCCTATTATACAGGCACAGGAATTATCATTAAAATCATTGTTAAAAAATATTAATAAATTAATTACTAATTAGTAATTATCGATTGTTAAACTTTTTTCCCGGCTTAGCTGACCTTTGGAGAAAACCCTTTTTGTTACGCCTGTCATTGCTCTTAACTTTCTGTGTCGGTAGTAGTGGGTGTTTGTAGTGTGTATATATAAGCAAGTGTCCCCTCCTAAGAAAATATAATTTAGCCATTAATCCCGAGTAGGCTAGGCCTACACGTAAAATAATAAAGTGTAAAGCAAATTTTCGAATTTTTACACATTTCTAAAATATTAACATAGCATAGGCCTAGGTAATTACAACAAAAAGGTAGCAGCACTTCGCAGATCGGTAGCAATGAGTCTGCGGACCACCAGTTGGGAACCACTGTCTTGGAAGACCTTCTGGTGACTTATTTTCACTGTAGGCCTACACCCGTGTTTACAACCCTGTTCTGGTCTGTCCAAAAGAATGTGCCATAATATGTAGCCCTAGGGTATCATGCTTTCATGCACATTTTTTTTTTTAGCTAAGATTTGGGATAAATTGTTGACACTTGGGGCAGAGGACAAGGCAGTATCATCATTGCACATTGTTCCAACACTACTGGGAGAACGGCACGCACCTGAGCAGAATGCTTCGGTCACTAATTTGGACCTTGGAAACCTGGGACTAGGACAAGTGTTTCGGGCCTTATGTCATGGAGTCATACAAAATTTACATGGGTATGCTTATCATAAATAAATAAATTCACAATATTTTTGCAGAGGATAAATTTGTGAAAAGAAAATCCAAATGATACTAGTCTAAAATTTCCACAGCATGATGCCACGTGAAATGCTTCTCGATTCTGATATTACACGCATTGTTGGAATTGGTGCTGGATTGACCCGCAATAAAGTTTTGCAAAGTGAAGTGCAGCAGTGGTACCAACTTCCAGTAAATTTCATATCTGGAGGGGATGCAGCATTGGGAGCAGCTATTGCAGTCTTGGAGATTGAGTAAGCAATAATATCTTCAAGTGCAAGTACACTTTAAGCCCCAAACACATTTGCTGTAATCGGGATCAGTATTGTAGTCTGTAAATCGCGTAAGATATTACCTACTTGTTCAGTTCATGGCACACTGTTCCCAACTAGCTTAGAAAAAAAATTTAAAAAAATCACCATTGTGGTCATATCTAAAGTTCTAGAAAGCTGTAAAATATTATATATTGTTATAAACCTATGACTGCAATCCTGATTACAACAATTGTGTTTAATGCTTAATCTAGCCATTAGCCAATTAATACTATTACCTAGGTAGTTAAAATTAATAGTCAACATATCTTATCCTAGTCATTTGTTACGTTGTTAAGCAAAGACAATGCAGCTACTATTGTCATAATGTTAGCGCATTAATGTTTTAAGTTAGGGTATAGGATAAATGCACTTGCCATTACAAATGTTTAAATCAGGTGAGAAGGGATGCACATCGATACTTTTTTCATTATCGATCATCAAAATGGTAGTCATTAATTAACAAGGTGTTCATCATCATGCAAAAACGAGTAATCAGAGCGTTTACCCTAAGCTGACAGAACATTGCAAACCCTACTTTATTACTTATTAGGCCTACACTAAACATTCTTACAGTTCCATGCCTTAACATTCTCAAATCAATTTTAGTCATAAGAAAAAACATCCACACTCTCACAGTCAACAGAGGCATACACACCCATAACATAAGTCACAAAAATTACCTCCATCTTAACCAATATCGTACCAACCTAGGTGAAAAAACTATGATTACCGGTATCTAACTAGGAAAACGCCAAAGTCGTTGTTAGACGAGTGAGTGAGCCATGTGTTGTGTAACATTCCCTTTTTTCCCCTAACTAAGGCATCTAGCCTATAGCCTATCATAGGCTAGATTGGCGCATTATGGCCTTACAGTTGACGTGCCCTTATACCAACTGAACTCAAAACCCTATTAATTATACCTATACTGTACCCTATAATTAAGCGAGCGAAACAAGCGTTTCCATTTGACTCTGCCGGAAAAAATACTGTTTTGTTTTTTGTATGTCTCGCCATAACGTTCGAACGAAGGTTCGGATCGAGTTGAAATTTGAACCATCCGCAAGCTTCGATCTGGGTTGAGTGCCATTAGTTTTGTGGCAAAATCGTTCAAAAAGTTACAAAGTTACATTAAAGTTAATCGAAAGTTTTTTTTCAAACTAAACGGCGACAAAATCTGAGGTGGCCAAATCATTTAGAATGTCCGTCCGGTCACGAATATGTTAATTTTATTTTGATCCGATAAGTAGTGTCGATGGAAATTACATTTTAACAAAAGTAACGTTACCATGGCAACGAAAAGTCGCACAAGGTTTCTGGCCACTATGTACTGCCACCTAGAAGTAATCAAAATACTATCGAGGAAGCAGTGTATTATTTGTTACCAAAGAGTTAAAATAGTTTTCCCAAGGAAATGATGTCAAGGTCCTCTAGATGGCGGTGGATTTTATCCACAAAGTAAAGGTTTACCTACGGGTTTACCCAAATACCTTGGCAATAATAAATAATATTGGAAACATGGCCCCGTGGACAGTGAACGCCGCAAATCTTAAAATTAAAAAAAATGTGCAATGTGGGTCTAGCTATTCGAGAAAACAAGGAACACTAGCGCAGCCAAGTGGAATTGGAAAGTGGTCGAAATGCGAACTATTATTTCGGGGGTACTGATCGCGGAACATCATGCAAGAGGTAGGGGTTTCTTAAATATGTCCCGACTTAACACAAAGAAATAATGTTCGGTACCACAGTGCTCATCAAAGAAAACAGATAATATAATCTTTCATTTATTTTCGAACAATACAAAATGAGGAATGAGTGGAAAAGGGTGCTGTTAATTGCGAAACCAATCCCTAAACACATGTGTGTCTGCAGTCTGTACTTTCGCCGTCTCGAAAAACATTGTTCTGCTGAGTAATATGCTTATACTACCGGCGAGTTATTTTTCTGGCTATTTTATATTATGCACATAACGATTAAAGGTGGGGTGGGGTAACGTTAAAACGTTTCCAATTTTTGTGGTAAAATAAACTTTTTGGTTGACCTACTTGGTGTGTCTATCCGGTATCCTGAGTCCTAAGACACTGTCAAACTAGGAATGTCCTACATAAAATTCAAATACACCAATATAAAATCATTATGACAGTTCTAAATATTTGGCCCAGTAGTCCTATTTGGTACCTACATCTATTTATAATTTAGGCCTTCACTTGTGATAATAATTGGTCTGGGACGGACACTTTAATGGGCCTACACGGCTACAAGTGTTAGTATTTAAATGTTAATTTAAATGGCTTTGCGCGGAGCTTTTAAACTGGCTGTGATTTTGTATTACGGAGTGTAAAATCAATCGTAAGGTCAGCCTTACGAATAATTATGCACTTTTCGTCGTACGGTCATCAACGATACCACCTAACATAGGCTACTTCTCTATACATCACTGTGCATTGTGGCAAAATGGTAGCGCGTTTGAGTTCTATGCGAAAGGCAGGCAGTTTAAATCCACGTTCGGTCGTTTTTTTTTTTTTAACTCTTCTATTTAGACATAGGCCTATGTTTTTCTGCAAATGATTTCATTACATTCGGCCTCGTCGCGGACGCAATTCTACGTCGGAGATAGTAATTTAGTGTTGAAAGTGTTGAGTGCATTTTGAGGAATAATTTGGAACGAAATTGGAACGAAAGTAACAAACAAAACGGAAAGAAGGTCCATTGTGTATAAATAAATAAATAATTTTTTGTGGGAAACCTGTTTTAGGGTGCACACCAGTTTTACCTGATGCGCCCCTCTTCAGGTGACTAACTAGGTATATTGGAGTAGGAAATTATGAAGGGATGTCCGAGGGCTGATTAAGAGTAATGTTGGCCTAGCCGTAGGCCCATGTTCAGCCATTCAGCACTGCTATGCCTAAAGTGTATCTATCCTTGAGATACAAAGTGACCATCGACGGACGCGTCGGGTATGGGTATGAGGCAGCTGCTAAGGGTTGTCGCGTGTAGTCGTAAAATAGACCATCCTAGAAGCTGAGGGTTTTCTACCTGCTGTATTCTCTTCCTGTTCTATTGTTCTATTTATTTATTGATACTTTTTTTGTTTCATTTCAAATATCTAATAACGTTGCTAAAATATTAAGCGTGCAACTTGAATTTCATTTTTTTGGACGAAATTCTACGATAAAAATTGACTGAGTTCCCGGTACGGATAATGCTTCTATAATATATTTTGATAATATTATTTAGTAATATAATAATATTTATATATTTCAGTCAGTTTTGATCGTAGACACTAGGGAAAAAAACGCATTTCATAACTCAAGCTATACATTTGAACCACGTTATTAAATACATGCAATTATAAAAAAAGTATTTCGCTGAATAAATTATTTTCATCACAATAGATTTGAAATGTGTGAAGGCAGGTAGAAAAGAACCCATGTTTGCTCCCAAGTTCGGTCACACCAAAAAAGGTGGAAAGGGAAAAATGCAGACAATAGACGGGACGACCGATCTCGGTCTCGTCCGCTGATGGTCACTTTGTATCTCAAGGATAGATAAACTTTAGCGTAAGTATTTTGTCAGCACTTCATGAACATACAACACAAATGGCGTCTTAATTATTAAACGAGTGAGCGCAGCAAACAGAGTGATCTCCATTCGACTTAAACGGCCCTTATTCTGTTATTCTGCGTGCGTGTGTGTACGTTGAAAATCAGCCGAATCGCTGAACAGATTGCGCTGAAATTTTAAACAGACATCCGGTACGAGTTTATTGAGAACTGCTAACAAAATCAGGTAGATCCATTGCGATTTAAACCTACAAGAAATAATAAATTGAAAAATAGGCTTCCAATGTTTAGAAATTATTTTAACGACAATGGTTTAGATTTTGAAAATATATTTTTTGTTTGTTATTTACCTGGCTGTGAAATGCCGTGTCCATGCAAGGTCTGTCGAATGTTGCACGTCAAGGTACCCCCAAATTCAGCTCGTAGATTGAGTAAACCTTGCAATATTTTCACGTATTTCGTACTGGCTATGTTTTCCTTGGTATTGTCACAGATGATGGACTACACTGCGTTATATGCATTTCAAAACATGTTTAATAATTTTTAAAATACAATCCAGAAATTACAAAATCTTTCCCGACCAGGGGATTGAACCCACGTCTCCCATATTTCGGCTATAAGGGCGCTTTAGCCAACTAGACTTGGGAAACGCCAAAGTCGTTGTTAGACGAGTGAGCGAGTCATGTGTTGAGTACCCGGGAACATTTGCATTTAAGATTGATAATTCAATTCATATAAATATTAGTTTTTTAAGTTTAGTTGGTAGGCTATACGGGCGCGTCAACTGTAAGGCCATAATGCGCCTCTCTAGCCAATGATAGGCTAGGGAGGCCTAAGGTAGGGGGAAGAAAAGTAATGTTACGGGGTACTCAACACATGGCTCACTCACTCGTTTAACAACGATTTTGGCGTTTCCCTAGTTACCATGTGAAACAGTTTGTCAATGCATTTTTAGAAAGTGCAACTGACCATAGGCCATAGGCCACCATAGGCCTACGCATTCATAGAGGTGTTTTTAAATGTTTTTTTCCTAAATTCGTTTTGGAAATTGTAAAAAGTGGTGTTATGTTTTTTATTGTATTTTTGCATTGCAAAACAGTGATATAGGTAATCAATCGTATTATTTAAAATAAAATCCATAGTGAATTGCAATGTATGTGCATAAGTCACCCCAGTTGTTATCTCGACTAATATACCACATAGTGATTGCTCCTGCAGAAGTTAAAAGAAGTGTAAACACAATACTAGCACTATTTAATCAAAAGAAATATATTTTTTTAAATTGCAAGTAGGCCTATTGTTTTTGTTTTGGCTTGTTTTTATCGGCAAGTTTGTAGTGAAAAAAGTGACTGTTTATATTATATATATATATATTTATATAATTGATTATCGAATGAATGACTTGATTATCGAGATATTATCCAATATTGATTATTTTTCGATAATATCAATTATCGTGTGCATCTCTACAGGTAAAGGACCTAAAGGTAACATTTTATATTGGGGGCATATTGTCACATCCATATTATACAGTGTACAAACCTAAAGGTAACATTTTATATTGGGGGCATTATTTGTCGCACTCGCATCCGTACTATACAGTTTGGGTTGAAATGTCGAAATAGAGAAAAACAAAATTTTCAATGGGGTCAAAATAACTCGACCATACACTTTAACAAAAGCCTTAAATGTGAAACATGTGGTTTGACAGCAGCACAGTTCATTATAGTAGGCCCTACATAATTTAGTTTTAGCTATACAATGCCTACCGGTATTAGAAATTATAATACATCAAGGGTTGAATATGAATACCTTGTTGGGATCAGATCCAGATCTTGAAGCACAACAATCAATAATGTGATGAATTGATGAATCATCCAACTAAATAATTGATTTATTCCTCTATTTGCTAATACTAATTGAATTAAATAGGTACGCACAGATTTATTATCTCAAGTTTACGCAAAGATACATATAGTTTTTTGATAAATTTTCCTCGAGATACTATTTTAGTGTAATTGTAGGGCCAATATGCCTTGTATTAAAAAAGCAGAAGCACCAAGGGAAAATAAGATAGTTAAAACAGGTAGGCTTATACCGCCACTGGTAGGTTTATGTATTTTAAAGGCCCGTTTGACATTTGATGTTAATGCTGTGTTGGGAAAGTATAGGATATTTAGATTTTCCATTTCATAAAGAAATTGATACTGGTAATCAATTAATCAGGGACAAAAAGAAAACAACAATAATTACGGTACACCACATTTACCTCAAAGGACTGGACAAAATACAGTTCTCACAATTGCCAAGGTAACAATTATACATCTTTTGTGGTAAAGTTCCTTAATTACGTATTTCCACATGCATTTTGTAATGTAGCCTACTCGAGGCCTCTTCAGACAGATCTGGATAGCATCACACAAACTAGTCGTCTCACAAATTATACAATTGATTTGCTGTACCAGTATCCTAATAATATAATATCGGTAAGTAGTAATTTTTGTCAGAATGAAGTATTTCAACAATATAAATAATTAATAAATACATGCTATACCAAAGCTAAGCAATACAAAATAAATTTATTTCTCTGTAGACCTATACACCTTATGTGGAGAAATGTAGGGTCGGTTCATAGTTGCTACACACTAATGTAGGCCTAGGTCTACTCCTGGCCCGGACTACAGTAAAATAACATTAAGGCGGAAAACTTCCTAAACAACTTTTCTTACATTGTTATTAAATTTGGCTGCTGATTATTGTTAATATACCGGTACAGTAGTATACAACCTACTGCACGTATGGATGATTGGATTGAGAAAATAAAATGTATGTATCGGTAGGTAAGTTACTCTGTCTGTGGGTGGGAGTGAAGTATTTGGTGCTAGGTGGTGTATAGGAATAGTGTATCAGGAGAATGTTACATAACTTCAGAGTTTGTAATTTTCCTATAAGTTGGAATTTTGGTTTAAGACAAAATACATGTGTTAATGAATGTTACCCTATAATAATATATACTAATAATGTTGTCCTATAAGTTGGAATTTTGGTTTAAGACAAAATACATGTGTAGCCTAGTTAGTACATTGTGTGTAGGCCTACCCTATGTATATTTAATTAGGCTGTACAACATTATAACAATAATACTCATGCTTGTAAGTTGTAATAGAGTATTGGATAATGGGATCTTGTATGGTAGTACAGTACTCTGTAGCCTACTCTTGTTACCATACCAAATACCGTAATAGGAATAGCTCCGCTATTAATAATACAAACTACTGAAGGGAAATATTGGCGACAAACAACAACGAACAATTCGATGAAGTTCTAGGCCAAGTCACTGCTGCGTCACTGGCACTACTAACAACATCATCCTAATCGACAAAGAAGTCACTAATAGCAACAGTGCGATGGCAATCAAGTCCAAGACCATAGGGTTTTTGTCGCCATTGCCGCCTGTTGGGAGTAGTTTGTATTAATAGCGAAACTATTACAGTATTTGACCATACCTCTACAAGCGGGTTGTTAAGTATTCATACAAAGTCTTACCGCATAGACTCATAGTCATACTCATAGGCTACACCTCAATGATGAATGTATAAAAGTGCATTTCAAATAGGTGCAGTGTACGTCAAGTACAAACTACAAAATATTAAACCTACTTTCTAAAATAAGTAAAGTAGCACTATTACAGCTATAGTTACTCACTTCAAAGTAGCTTAGAGCCTTAGATTCTTGCCATCTTTAATTTTTAACAAATCGGTACAAAATACCGCCAAACAAAAAATTCACAGGAAAGACAATTGTTAAAAAAAATCTTTCTTCTCTCAGTCAGCCTATAGAAAACCAGTTGAAAATTAATGTCACATAAACACAACACCCTACGATGAATGGTGTGCCTAGGCAAATTGAAGTTTGAAATTATTTTGAGGTGGCGATATTGGCCGTATACCGGATCAGAAAAAATTTGAAAAAAATAGTTTTGATTTTCTAAAAGAACCAGGTTTCAATGTCATTCACTATATTTTGACTTGGTTGCATATTTTGGAAAATAGAAAAATGCAGTCGAATAGCCTTAATAATGGAATGCAGTCCAGGACTTGGCAAATGGCAACACACTTCCAAAGATGAAAGGACTTGGGAATCATTTGGACCAGCCTTTAGACAATAGACGATGCACGTTCTACGTAGTTACAGCATCACATGTTATCCCACAGCTGCTAATTAATACAATACAGCACCAATTCTATGAAGCCCTATTCAATATTAATTTGATTTCAAATTTATTGAGTAATGACTATAATGAGTATGACTGAACAGTGGTCATTGGTAGGCCTTTATTGTTTCATTGCACAGCAGAAGTAATTTTTTTTTTTTTTTTTAGATAGATACATCAATGTTTATATACTTTATAGTAATACAATATCTTGCTACTCACTTCTCTTCTACACCTAGTAGTAGGCTATTGGCACAGATAATAGAGTGTACTCTGTTATCTGTGCTATTGGCCTTGATATGCTGCTAGAAGTTAGTAATATTTATTTTTATTTATTTTAACACTCGGTATCACTTGGTGTCTGAATCTTTTCTCTCTCCAATACCAGAACTTGGTTTTTACGAACATTGTTCTCCGCAAGTGGCTAAGGGCGACAGTTAAAAGATTTTTTCGAACGGGGCACACTTTGGCGATCCGTATCACTCCCAACGGGCAACAGTACATGGTGTTCCCAAGCGGTCACCGATCTAAGTAGCCTACTGACCATGCATGCTCAATGTTGCTTAAGGTGGTAGTCTACCACCGATATTAAAACCACACTAAATTACATTTTTTAGTGATATCTCGAGAACGCTGCAAAATATCGGAAAACTGATTGCAGACAGCTGATGAAGTTTTGTGAGAACTAAATAGTCTTCATGAAAAAATATTGTGATGTGATTGTAGGCCTAATTAAGTTTTAAAAAAATATTTAATTAATTAAAATGCATATTTGAAATAGTTAAAGAGTTATATTTTTTCTTGTATTATGTTGTGACAAAACAAAACAACATTATTGTCTGCAATCAGGTTTTAGATATTGTACACTGTTCTCGAGAAATCGCTAAAAATTGTAATTTTGTGTGGTTTTAATATTGGTGGTGGTCTACCACCTTAATTTTAGATGAATCGAGAACCGGTGTACCGTATTCAACATGGTAAAGGTCGTTGGCATACAAACAATACTAAAACACAAAATCAGTCATATATACGTAACTAGCCTACAATTCTGTACCACTGGCACAGCCAGGCTTTATGTAGAATAAAGTTCAGTTTCATTTTATTGGCTTGTTTTATATGTTGCACTAGCATACAAGGTTCATTCATGACAAGCAAGTTAAACTATACATTATAAGCTAGGTGTTAAACTATAGTCTTTTAAGTTTAAGAATATTCAATGTTTTAAAATGTCCTCTACATGTATCCCCTGCCTCTTAATTTTACCTATTAATAATTATCTTACAGCATTTTTTTGCATGACAAAGACCCCACACTATTAACCCGTAGCTCAAATGTGACTCAATCAGGGCATAGTACAATACCAATTCTCATTAGTGACATTTATCCATAGTTGTAAATCTAAATTTTGATACTAGTATGTATACATGTAGTATAGTGTTCACCAATGTTTTTAACTTTTGTTTTATGTTATTGTAGTATAATACATACTATTACATATATTAGTACTGTATAAGTTACCTGTAGAGATTCCATGTCATTGTTAAACGATTTTGCAACAAGTATTTACAAATTGAATGACTGTTAAAGATGTTGCTATTAAATTTAAATAATTATAATATGTATTTGTATATCATGTTACCACTTTTTTTAGGGTAATCCTAACCAACATTTTGATAACAAGGATGATTGATGATTGGATGTAGGGTCTACCTACACTAATTAGGTATGCTTTTATCGGCTAGCTATAATGTGAAATGATTAGTGGGTTGGATTTGGATGGAAATTAAGAATTTACCATTATTCCAAGGTATAACATTCAGCATCGCTTAATAACAACTTTTCTCTTCACTGTAAGTTTCTTGTGTGATTGCTTCAAAACGTTTCCTTGCCTTCATTTTTTACATTTTACTTTTCCAACTTCCGAGTGTACTAAATGTTCTTAATCATCTAAAAGTCCCTTGAACAACAAAGTTGTGAGTTGCTGTCGAGTCGCGAGACGGCGATTTCAAAGAAGAGACTGACAAACATTGTTTATGTCGTTATCGTTCCTTAGTTGAACTAGAAGTTTTATTGTGTTTTCTTTTATTGAATGTTTATTGTTGTTGTGACCTCCCACTAGCTAGCCTGAACTATGTATGATTAGGGTCAAGTAGTAATAAATAAATTTAAAGTGTTTCTTTGTTTAGTTACTTTTAGATAACTTTTTCTTGATAATGAAACGTAACATTAACATCCATATCTGTGATGTCTTAAACGAGTTAATAAATAAATAAGTTGTTATTAATTATAACTGGTGAATCTCACTGGGAACCCCATCACGCGACTGTGTCACTTGAGCGCCAGTAAACATTTGTCCCACGCTTTTTAATAACTTTGCTCGACTCCAGTTTTTGGCCTTTTGGGACATTGCTAGGACAACCGTTTTTACTATTAATACACTAGCACTAGCAGGGTGTCTACTACAAGTCTGGAAAACCTGGAATAGTTGGAGAAATAAATAATCTGGAAGTCAGGGAATTTGGATATTTTTTCGGAATTTTTCCTTATTTTCCCTTCAAAAATCTCTAAAACAAAAAAAAAAAATGTAAAAAATTTTTCCCGGGGGAAAAACCCCTTTTTTAATTATTTCACCCAATTGAAATCCAAAACTTAAGGGAAAAAATTTAATTTCTTTATTTAATTTTCTCAAATCAGCCAAATTAATAGCCGGATAAAAAGGTTTTTAAATTTGGGAAAGTTTGGGGGGTTTTGTAACCTAAAAAAAGTAGCCTAGACGCTGGGCTAGAACATAGGGTTGTGCCCCAATCAAAATGTTGACAATTGAGTATACCAGCCCTTTCCCTTTTTTATAGCATTGTCATCTTGAGAAAACCCAAAAGGGGGGCAATACAGTCAAAACCACTTAGCACTGCAGGGGGTGCGACGTTTATTTCCCCCCCTGTCAATCAAAACGAAAACGGTGAAATTCTTAATTTACCACCACAGGGTAACCCTTCTATTTTTCTCTATAATAGGAAAAATGAAGTAAAAACGTTTAAAAACTAGGGTTTGCAAAAAAATTCTCCTGAAATATGTCTCCACTCCACACTGGCACACTGAAAGAATGGTATAAATGATGCTTAGACACCCGGGTTTTCTCAGAACCCCCAGACAACTGACCGGGTGGTGGGGACAAAAATTTTTTTTTTTTATTTGAAATTTAAAGCTTTATTTTTCCCTTTATTTAAAAATGTATACACAGGAGATACAAGTAATGATTTTTGACCCTTGGTTTTTAAAGGGAGGGGGAAAGTAAAATTTTTGATTTTTAATTAAAAAAAAACAGTTTGTGAAACTATGCTACCTATATATTTTTTAAAAAAATATACTAATTGACAAAGTCCCGTTAAAAAGCAATTTAATGAAAGTAAATATATTCAATTATATATAAAAAAAAAAAAACAAAACAAAAAAAAAAAACTAAAAACCCAGGAAAAATAGTAGACCATATTTTTTTAAAATTAACACATTTAGAGATGTGACATCCACAGTCTGGTGGTCCATCTAGACCCCTTTTTTTTTTGGGAATAAATATACATAATATGCATTTAAATTTTGTATTAATTTAATATCTCTAACACTTTAATGAAATGTAAACTGGGGTATCAGGAGGGTTTTCCCTTAGACTGCACAAACCCTAGTATACATACCTCCCCCCGGAGATGTTTCTACTCTCCCGCAGGCGAAAATGAAGAACTGTTTAGAAAAGTTGGGGGGCGCCTTTCTCGGACTTTTAAATAAATGAAAGGTTTTTGTGGTAAAAGCAGTTCCCTACTATTTCTACTTATTATTCTAAATATAAAAACTAAAATTTTCTAACAAAAGAAACTACAAAAATAGAACACATGGTTAACAATAAAAATATTTTTATTTATTGAAATAAAGACAATTTGTATACAATACATTTTTTATAGCTATTAGTAACTTATAAAATAAAAAAATAATAAAATTCAAAGAAAATTGTATAAATTACAACATTTATTAAAATAACATGATGGAAATACAAACATGATTTTTGAAGGATTTTTGTATAACCCCGAAAACAATGTTTCCCGGGTATTTGTGAAATTAAAGGGGTGACGAAAAACCCCACTTTTTTTTTCGACCCGGGGACCCGTCCTTTACCCGCGGGTTACCCGGGGAAATAAAACAAAAAAATTTTGTGTGTGGTGTCTAAAGGACTAATAACTCGGGGCCCTAAAAGCTGTTCTGGAATTACCTACCTTTATGTGGATATTTGAATTAGGGCCGTAAAACATTATAACAATAATACTCATGTTTTATGTAATAAGAGATAATGGACTTGTATGTAGACAGTACTCTGTGCATTGTACCATACCAAATACCTAATAGGAATAGCTCGCTATTAATACGAACTACTGAAGGAAATATTGGCGACAAACAACACGAACAATTCGATGAAGTTCTAGCAAGCACGCTGCGTCACTGGCACTACTAACAACATCATTCCTAATCGACAAAGAAGTCACTAATAGCAACAGTGCGATGGCAATCAAGTCCAAGACCATAGGGTTTTTGTCGCCATCGCCGCCTGTGTTGGGAGTAGTTTGTATTAATAGCGAAGCTATTACAGTATTTGACCATACCGTTAATAGCGCTATTACAGTATTTGACCATACCTCTACAAGCGGGTTGTAAAGTATTCATACAGTCTTACCGCATAGACTCATAGTCATACTCATAGGCTACACCTCAATGATGAATGTTATAAAAGTGCATTTCAAAAGTGCAGTGTACGTCAAGTACAAACTACAAAATATTAAACCTACTTCTAAAATTAGTAAAGTAGCACTATTACAGCTATAGTTACTCACTTCAAAGTAGCTTAGAGCCTTAGATTTTGCCATCTTTAATTTTTAACAAATCGGTACAAAATACCGCCAAACAAAAAATTCACAGTAAAGACATTTGTTAAAAAAAATCTTTCTTCTCTCAGTCAGCCTATAGAAACCAGTTGAAAATTAATGTCACATAAACACAACACCCTACGATGAATGGTGTGCCTAGGCAAATTGAGTTTGAAATTATTTTGAGGTGGCGATATTGGCCGTATACCGGATCAGAAAAATTTGAAAAAAATAGTTTTGATTTTCTAAAAGAACCAGGTTTCAATGTCATTCACTATATTTTGACTTGGTTGCATATTTGGAAAATAGAAAAATGCAGTCGAATAGCCTTAATAATGGAATGCAGTCCAGGACTTGGCAAATGGCAACACACTTCCAAAGATGAAAGGACTTGGGAATCATTTGGACCAGCCTTTAGACAATAGACGATGCACGTTCTACGTAGTTACAGCATCACATGTTATCCCACAGCTGCTAATTAATACAATACAGCACCAATTCTATGTAGCCCTATTCAATATTAATTTGATTTCAAATTTATTGAGTAATGACTAATGAGTATGACTGAACAGTGGTCAGCCTTTATTGTTTCATTGCACAGCAGAAGTATTTTTTTTTTTTTTTATAGATAGATACATCAATGTTTATATACTTTATAGTAATACAATATCTTGCTACTCACTTCTCTTCTACACCTAGTAGTAGGCTATTGGCACAGATAATAGAGTGTACTCTGTTATCTGTGCTATTGGCCTTGATATGCTGCTAGAAGTTAGTAATATTTATTTTTATTTATTTTAACACTCGGTATCACTTGGTGTCTGAATCTTTTCTCTCTCCAATACCAGAACTTGGTTTTTACGAACATTGTTCTCCGCAAGTGGCTAAGGGCGACAATTAAAAGATTTTTTCGAACGGGGCACACTTTGGCGATCCGTATCACTCCCAACGGGCAACAGTACATGGTGTTCCCAAGCGGTCACGATCTAAGTAGCCTACTGACCATGCAATGCTCAATGTTGCTTAAGGTGGTAGTCTACCACCGATATTAAAACCACACTAAATTACATTTTTTAGTGATATCTCGAGAACGCTGCAAAATATCGGAAAACTGATTGCAGACAGCTGATGAAGTTTTGTGAGAACTAAATAGTCTTCATGAAAAAATATTGTGATGTGATTGTAGGCCTAATTAAGTTTTAAAAAAAATTTTAATTAATTAAAATGCATATTTGACATAGTTAAGAGTTATATTTTTTCTTGTATTATGTTGTGACAAAACAAAAACAACATTATTGTCTGCAATCAGGTTTTAAATATTGTACACTGTTCTCGAGAAATCGCTAAAAATTGTAATTTTGTGTGGTTTTAATATTGGTGGTGGTCTACCACCTTAATTTTAGATGAATCGAGAACCGGTGTACCGTATTAAAACATGGTAAAGGTCGTTGGCATAAAAAACAATACTAAAACACAAAATCAGTCATATATACGTAACTAGCCTACAATTCTGTACCACTGGCACAGCCAGGCTTTATGTAGATTAAAGTTCAGTTTCATTTTATTGTCTTGTTTTATATCTAGCACTAGCATACAAGGTTCATTCATGACAAGCAAGTTAAACTATACATTATAAGCTAGGTGTTAAACTATAGTCTTTTAAGTTTAAGAATATTCAATGTTTTAAAAATGTCTTCTACATGTATCCCCTGCCTCTTAATTTTACCTATTAATAATTATCTTACAGCATTTTTTTGCATGACAAAGACCCCACACTATTAACCCGTAGCTCAAATGTGACTCAATCAGGGCATAGTACAATACCAATTCTCATTAGTGACATTTATCCATAGTTGTAAATCTAAATTTTGATACTAGTATGTATACATGTAGTATAGTGTTCACCAATGTTTTTAACTTTTGTTTTATGTTATTGTAGTATAATACATACTATTACATATATTAGTACTGTATAAGTTACCTGTAGAGATTCCATGTCATTGTTAAACGATTTTGCAACAAGTATTTACAAATTGAATGACTGTTAAAGATGTTGCTATTAAATTTAAATAATTATAATATGTATTTGTAAATCGTGTTACCACTTTTTTTAGGGTAATCCTAACCAACATTTTGATAACAAGGATGATTGATGATTTGGATGTAGGGTCTACCTACACTAATTAGGTATGCTTTTATCGGCTAGCTATAATGTGAAATGATTAGTGGGTTGGATTTGGATGGAAATTAAGAATTTACCATTATTCCAAGGTATAACATTCAGCATCGCTTAATAAGTTTCTTGTGTGATTGCTACAAAACTTTTCCTTGCCTTCATTTTTACATTTTATTTTACTTTTCCAAACTTCCGAGTGTACTAAATGTTCTTAATCATCTAAAAGTCCCTTGAACAACAAAGTTGTGAGTTGCTGTCGAGTCGCGAGACGGCGATTTCAAAGAAGAGACTGACAACATTGTTTATGTCGTTATCGTTCCTTAGTTGAAGTTTTATTGTGTTTTTTTTTATTGAATGTTTATTGTTGTTGTGACCTCCCACTAGCTAGCCTGAACTATGTATGATTAGGGTCAAGTAGTAATAAATAAATTTAAAGTGTTTCTTTGTTTAGTTACTTTTAGATAACTTTTTCTTGATAATGAAACGTAACATTAACATCCATATCTGTGATGTCTTAACGAGTTAATAAATAAATAAGTGTTATTAATTATATTGGTAAATCTCACTGGGAACCCCATCACGCGACTGTGTCACTTGAGCGCCAGTAAACATTTGTCCCACGCTTTTTAATAACTTTGCTCGACTCCAGTTTTTGGCCTTTTGGGACATTGCTAGGACAACCGTTTTTACTATTAATACACTAGCACTAGCAGGGTGTCTACTACAAGTCTGGAAAACCTGGAATAGTTGGAGAAATAAATAATCTGGAAGTCAGGGAATTTGGATATATTTCTGGAATTTCCTTATTTTCCTTCAAAAATCTCTAAAACAACAAATAAGATATATAAAATTTTCCGGGGAACCCACATTTTAATATTTCACCATTGACAATCCTAACATTGAAGGAAAATTAATACTGATTTAATTTCTCAGTCAGCCAAATTAATAGCCTGGATAAATACGGTTTTTAATCTGGAAAAGTTGGGGGATTTTGTAACCTAAAATAAGTAGCCTAGACAGCCTGACTAGGGCATAGGCTTGTGCCCAATCAAAATGTTGACAATTGAGTATACCAGCCCTACATTTCTATAGCATTTGTCATCTTGAGAAACAAAGTGCGGCACATACAGTCAAAGCCACTTAGCACTGCAGGAGTGCGACGTTTATTGGCCTACCTGTCAATCAACACGAAAACGGTGAACTTCTAATTCACCACCACAGGCTAACCCTTCTATTCTTCTCTATAATAGGAAAAGATGAAGTAACACGTTAACACTATGTTCGAAAATAAATTCTCCTGAATAATATCGTCTCCACTCCACACTGTCACACTGAACGAATGGTATACTGATCGCTTAGACACCCGGGTTGCTCAGAACGCATCAGACAACTGACCGGGTGGCTGGCGACAAATTTGATTTGATTTGATTTAAAGCTTTATTTCCATGATTTACAATGTATACACAGGAGATACAAGTAATGATCTTGACCCTTGGTTTGAAAGGTATGTGGAAAGTACATTTATGATTGTAATTAAAAAATAACAGTCGTGAAACTATGCTACCTATACTATTTTAAACTATACTACAGTTGACAAAGTCAGTTAATAGCAATTTAATGAAAGTAAATATTATTCAATTATATATAATAAAAAAAAACAAAACAAAAAACAAACTAAAAACTAGAAACTAGTAGACCATATTTTTTTAACTTAACACATTTAGAGATGTGACATCCACAGTCTGGTGGTCCATCTAGACCCATTTTTTTTGGTAATAAATATACATAATATGCATAATTGTGTATTAATTTAATATCTCTATCACTTTTAATGAATATGTACAACTGAGTATCAGGAGGGTTTCATTAGACTGCACACCATAGATACTACTATACCTCCACCCGTAGATGTGCTACTCTCTGCAGGCGACATGAAGAACTGTTTGAGACTAGTGGCGGTGCGCCTTGCTCGGACTTTTAACTAACTGAGGTTATGTGGTAATGCAGTTCCCTACTATTTCTACTTATTATTCTGAAAATATAAAAACTAAATTTACTAACAATGTAACTACAAAAATAGAACACATGGTTAACAATAAAAATATATTTTATTGAAATACAAGACAATTTGTATACAATCACATTTTTCATAGCTATTAGTACTTATAAAATAAATAATAATATATTCAAAGAACATTGTATAAATTACAACATGATTAACATAACATGATGGAAATACAAACATGATTGTGAAGGGATTTTGATATACGCGAAAATCAATGTACCCGGGTAGGTAGTGAAATTAGGGATGACGAAACCCGACTTTTTTTACGACCCGGGTACCCGTCCACTTTACCCGCGGGTTACCCGGGAAGTAAAACAAAAAAATCGTGTGTGGTGTCTAATGGACTAATATCTCGGACGTAATGCTGTTCTGATTGATTGATTGGGATATTGCTTTACGTACTCATATTTATGCAACATGGTTGGCTAATCGAGACGAAGGGAGGGACGTAAGGGGAGACGCGGGGGGACAAGGGGTGGACAGGCCTGCAGCCACAAAGCGTATGGGGGAGGGCAGGGGTTCCCCCACGTCGTGGTCGTCTCCGTCTGTGTCATCATCAGTACGTGTTATCATTGTCGTCGCCGTCGGGGAGGTAGTCAAAGGGAAAGGGAAAGTCCCCGACGACGACCCAGAGCTCGCACATTAGTTTCAGGGAGAAGAACTCCCCTAATCACGGGCCAAACCACGAGAAGGTTGCGAGCTGGAATTTGATGGCCCAATGCTGTTCTTTAAACAATGACGTGCTGATGAAGTAGTATTTCATAATCACGAAAGAGGAACAGCAGCGAGCCGAGATAACACTCACGGTTCGTTACATGTTTTATATCTTGTCACAGTCAAGTCAAGGTCACAATGCGTTGGTGCGGGGCGTGGGAGGGGCTGGGGGGGGGGGGGGCTGGAGCCCAAATGAGAGTAAACATGATAAGGAAAGGCAATTATCAACCATGGGTGATAGCTTTTAAGTTTTGACTTCTAGCAGATTGAAAACATAAGTGAGTTGTGACTGGTAATTAAGATCGCATGAGCAGTTAGGCAGGGTGGGTGGGGGGCATACTCAGCACACTACCACAAGTCGGCGGCATGAACAAGGACATTATAATTCAGAAGAAAAACGCCGTCAATAAGCACAAAAGATAATGAGAAAGCGCATGTTTACATTAGCCTTACGCCTAAAATGTGACATCTCAATTCAGGAACTGGGTTAGTGATGATAGATAGTGATGTAAGAAATTCATAAAAACCTGACAGTGATCAGACATGTCTCTTGTCCAATGTGGTATTATGTACCCGTTACGCCATCTGTCTTCATGGTAGCTGTGTGGCAGGTTGACTTCTTGGATGTCACAGATGTAGTCCTCATGGCGTCATCTTGATCATCATAATGGTATACAGGGCTCAAAAAATACCATGCCCGAGATGACCGGGGCATGTAAAAAAAGCGGTTGGGCACGTAGATTGGGCATGTGGGAAGTCTCACTATCGCCCTGCGCTTAGCCCTTAGCTCATCGCAGCCTGGGAAAAAAGATAAGTCCAACTTGTCCAGTAACAGGCCCCATGCGTGCGCCCCTTGCGTCTGGTTTATATCTTGTCACAGTCTAGTCAAGGTCACGATGCGTTGGCGCGGGTTGGGAGGGCTGGAGCCTGAATGCCAGTAAACAAGATACGGAAAGGCCAGCCTTGTCATCTTGGTCTTCATAATGGCATGTAGTCTTCACTCTTCATGTCATCTCATCTTCTTGGATGTTAATTGTGTTATAGTGGCCGATTCATGCAGCCATTAGCAGAAACTGCCTACGGGCTATTCCGTAGAAAATTAATTTAAAAACTAAGAAGGGCATAGCCTAGCAATTACTCGTCCTGGGCCCTTTCTCACCTTTGATGGTCAATGATAATCACTTTCTATATTGATTGGTCATACATTGAAACATTTTATTATGCCTCAAAATTATTGCCTTCGAATATTGTAGGCCTCCTTAATTGCCATGTGACTTTCACGTGCGTTTCTAAGACTTTTGTTTTATCAATATTTTGAAGTAAACAACTGCTATATCGGCCAATAATCGATTAGTCGCGCAAAAAAGCGACGATAACACTCTGATGCTCGGACTTTGAACTACTGAAACTCGAAACAAATGAAGGAACACTGCCACACGATTTAGCATTGCTCTTTCAGCACCTGCTGCACACTATCATGTAGAATCATAATTTATGTAAATTTTTGGGGTTTAATTGGGGATAATTGCAAGTTTAATAATCAAGCTAATTAAGGTAATTAACGAGGGAGTTCAAGGATGAAAAGTACATCAATATGTGCGTTTTGGCATAACTAGAGTCATGGTCTTTAGTTGGAGTCGATTCATTAAGAAATAAGAAAGTTATTAACAATTTTAGGTTTGCATCTGGGAAGGGAGGGGTTTTAACATTGGAATTAGCCTGAGATGCATGACTGCACACAGTCTGACTGTCGCCAAGTGCTACGTGACTAGCGAGTTGTTTTGCAATGGCAATTTAGGGGTAGAAACGTCCAGAAGCTTCTATAAAGGCTGACCAAGAGTCTCTTGGAGTAGGTGTTTGAAGCCATAACGGCAAGGTAGTAGGAGGCTGAAGACTGGATACCCTAGGAGTGGGGAGGCTAGGGCTGTCACGTGACCTGTCAGTGTTATAAGACCACCCTGCCAAGGGGAAACTAGTAGGGTAGTGGAGTCTTAAATCTAATCTAAATTAAATCTTAACTACTCAACCGGGTAGGAGTAGTGAACTTGATAGAGAATACAATAAAATTGTAAAGAAAAATTTGTAATTAAGAAAAAGGCCTAGTAGAAACAATTTTTTTTTTTTTTAAGCTTATAGACTTCGACTAAGATAATGTATCTGCGAAGAATTCTTCAAGCGAGTAGTAGCCTATGCTTTTTCATTCAGTAATTGTTTTAGCTTAGTGCGGAATGTGTCAGTATTTTTTATGTTGGTCAGATCTGTAGGTAACTTATTAAAAATCTTATAATTTATGTACATTGAGTTGTTTTGTGTAAAATTTGTCTTGTGCTGAGTTACATGTATTTTGTTAATTTGTCGTGTGTTGTGGGTATGGATATGGTTGTTGAGAGATGGTGCATTAGAACCGGTTTTTCTTTTTACAAGGGTGGATGCTTCAAGAATATATGCTATAAAAAGTCAAAATTTTATGTTTAATAAAGAATTCTCTACAGTGTGGTCTGGGTTTATTTTTTGGTGATCTGAGGCCACACATTGCTCTTAGGGCATTTTTTTGGATAGTAAATATATTTTTTGTGTCCGGTGACAATCCCCAAAAGGTAACACCGTATCTTATTTGGGATTCAAAATTGGAGTAGTAGGTACACCAGTTTTGCTGTCCTTAAGCTTGAGTGAGCCTTTACCGATCTTATGGCGAAACAGGCCGAGTTTAGTTTTGGTATCAAGCTATTACAGTGCTTTGACCAGTTAAGGTTTTCATCCAGTATGATACCAAGAAAGTTTATGTGACTTGAAGGTGAAAAAACGGAGTTGTTTGTTTTATTTTTTATCTCTGTGACTCGGTTGATGACTTTACTTTTGCTTTTGTGGTGAAACTGCAAAAATTTAGTTTTCTCTGCATTTGAGATTAGTTTATTATTGTTGAACCAATTACTAGTGACTTCTGCACTCTTGTTTGCTTTGTCTGAAATGTCATCAATGGTCAAACATTAATCAGTTTGGTAAAGTCGTCGGTAAATAGTTCAATGTTTTCTATGATGAATGGTAGGTCGTTTGAATACAGAAGAAACATTACTATAAATTATAAATATAAAATATAAATTACTGCTCATCCCTTGCAGTCTGCATCAGTGAGTGACGTTTTAAGTTTTAACACAAGATCTCAAATCTGCCTTGACAACCCAATGAATTTATTAGCCTATTTGGTACTTTGATTCTCAACATGACAAATACTATAGTGAATGTTACAATACTTTGTCCAGGACTTCCATCACACAACTATCATAAAATTCCAGTAGTTAGAAACTCCATACTTTTTTGTTGTCTTTTAAAGCCTACTGACCATAGTAGTATATGAGTAAGACAGAATTACAATTTTACTATACATGTCATTAGACAATGACAAAGTCAGTTTCCACTACTTTTATTTGTAGTTCTAGTTTCATGATAAAACCAGTGCCCACTGGGAGCAGTGAGCACACACTCTTAATACATTGAATCTGGGTCAAGCACCATGCGCTCCACTCGGTTATTAAAAGACAAGCTAGTGCGACAGATCCAGAGTTACATTAAGCATGCTTTGTGTTTCATGTACTGTTCTCCTTCTTTCATGCATTTAAATCAGATAAATGTTATTGACTTGGTGGGTAAAAAATATACAAACCCTTGATGTCCTACCTTAAATTATCAGCAATTAGTGATTACCCTACTGATTAATTCATTATACATATGGAATGGATAAAGGATGACCCTATGCCTATGGCAGTCAATCATTTTAGATCCCAATCTTCCTAATAAGTTGTTTTACCAAAGGAAACTACACCTACCTACAAGCCTAGCTTTATATGTAGGCTACCACTTTACTTATGCATAAGGTGACCGGTACAGTACCGTTTTCAGAACACTTGTACCGGTGTCTCGAGAGACTCGTTAAAATGACGTATTTGTACCGGTTTGCAATTTTGGAGGGGAAATGTCCCGGTATTCAGTCAACTGTACCGTGTGGAAGGATAATGTTTTACGTGAAAAAATACACTCTGATAAAATACTAATAGTAAAAACATTGAAATAGTTCTTCCACTTCCAAGAAGATAATTTATTTTCTTTAGGGGTGTACAAGTATTATTCAATGATTTTGGTGGAGGTGCCGGTTTGCGCTCGAGTGTGAAAACGTAAATATCGTTATCTATTCTTGCCATTTTGGCATTACCTTAACCAACCCGGAATATCCATAATACTAACCTCAGTCTTTTGATTCAAATTCATGTTCTTTTTGGAAGTTCTGAACTTTTTTTTGGCACAAATAATAAAAAAATATGTCACTGTAATGTTTGTATCAACATTTTCATGTAATACCAATTACTACTGAATTATGTCATAGCCTAGCCCTAATTACATTTGTGCTTGATCATTAAATCGAGAGAGATTACTTTTTAAGTGCGAAAGTGATAAAATAACATTTTGTTTTTTACTATCACGTTTACACGTTTATATAGGCCTAAAACTCTTAACGTTTAAACTCTACATGCGCGTTTAAACGACCCATCCCTAGTCAGAACACATGTTTTTTCCGTACTAAATCCCGAACTTCCTGTACTAGGCCTCGTTTTCGCTTAATTCCGAACTGTTCATAATCAGTCTCGGACCTAAACAAACCTAAAAAAGGAAGGCTTGCATAGTTAGTTCATAGTTCAGTTCTTTATTGTACATAGGTATTATGTGTGATAACACTTATACATGGTACATGGTCAGCAAATTATTGGTTACAGTAAACATTTACAGTAAAGCATTAGCTTACACGGTAATAAAATTAAAATTACATTCAAATTCGCTTTTGAGCTAACACAGATGGCTATCACAGATACAGATGAACATGCTTAAAATAAAATAAAATGGTGATAAGAGAAGAACTGACTGGCACAAGATTAGTGTTCAAATAAGTCATTAATGCTGTAAAAAGCCCTTGTGGTTAAAAAGTTTTTTAAAGTATTCCTAAAATCACGTGAGTTTTCAATTTCGGTAATATGTTTAGGAAGAATATTATAAATTTTTGCGCCGAGGAAGTCTGGACTCTTTTGAGTTAACTCTAATCTGCGAGGCAGGACTTGTACATTCTCACGGTTTCTGGTGTGATGGCTGTGGATGTTGCTGTTAATTTTGAGTCTCCCCAGGTTAGACTTGATGTGGCAGGCGACTTCCAGGATGTAAAGGCTGGCAACTGTTAAGATATTTAGTTGATAAAAAAACTGCCGACATGATTGCCTATTGCTAACTTGAAGTAAAATTCTGATTGCTTTTTTTTGAAGGATAAAAATCTTATTAAAATTGCGAATAGAAGAAGAGCCCCATAGTAATATGCCGTATCTTATAAGCGATTCAAAGTAGGCATGGTAAACACAAAGTGCTGCTTCAAGTGAGATACATTGTCTAATGACCCTAATTGCATAGCAAGCTCTGCTCAGTCTACTAGCTAATTTGTCTGTATGAGATTGCCAGTCCAAGCTGTTGTCAATACAGAGACCAAGAAAGTCGAGCTCGTCACACTGCGACAATAGAATGCCATTTAGCCAAACTGGAAATACAGTTGGTGTCCTGGTAGCTTGATGTGGATGAATAGACATAAGGTGAGTTTTCTCTGCATTCATAACAAGGCTCTTCCTGCTTATCCAATTGGAAATGCGGCAAGTGGCTTGATTGGCCATTTCGGTCAAAGCATCGCTTTTCGGCTTCCTTAGCGAGATGGTGAAATCGTCCGCAAACATAATCACAATAGCTTCAGGGACTGCACCAGGAAGATCATTAATATAAACAATGAACATGATGGGACCCAAGACGGAGCCCTGGGGAACCCCCATGTTGATCACCCTATTAGTTGCAATCAGGTAAATAGGTACCTATTCAATAAATAAGAATGTAGGCAGATTTAAAAAAAAAACATTTACAAGATCCGTTTGATTTTTTTGTCATTCAGGGAAGCATAAAATTATAAAAATTTGTAAATCAGTAGTTTTTAATAGAGGCCAATACTGGCTTTGTACAATAAGACAGGTAAGTCGTAGGTAACACAGCCTACTAATGGAAAATAAGTTCCCATTTTTGATAAAGAGAACTAGTGATCGATGTTTGAAATATTTCAAAGTGAAATAGGTATTTAAAATAATTACAAACCAAGTTTTTAATTTAAATATTTATATGTATGCACTTGAAATTAACATTACATGCTTTCGGTATGCTCCAGAGTTTCAAGTCTTCTCAATTCTGGACACACAAATAGTTGAATTTGCAATTATACTATATAAGCAAAAGTTCCCATTTTTTGATAAAGAGAACTATGTAGTGATCGATGTTTGAAATATTTAAAATAATTACAAACCAAGTTTTTTTTAAAATATTTATATGTATGCACTTGAAATTAACATTACATGCTTTCGGTATGCTCCAGAGTTTCAAGTCTTCTCAATTCCGGACACACAAATAGTTGAATTTGCAATAGGCTATACTATATATAAGCAATTTTTTATGCTATGTGTTTTTTTTAGTTTCGTACCGGTAGGTAGAATTTCGACTCAAGACATTAGGCCCTACTGTAAAAGTAAGTCGACCTTAAATTAGCCTCCGTTTAGATGTCATCGTTTTGTTTGATCCAGTACTATTTATAACTCCATGGTTTGATTAACTATGGCAACTGAAGTACAAATTTCAACTTTTTTGATCATTGAAATTTTTAAACACTAAAGAGAACTATACTATAATAATAAGAAGCAGACTAAGTAAATACTTAAGTTAGAACCTTAAAGGACGACTCTCATCTCAAGTGACAAATGTGGCTTTCAGATTATAGGGCCCAATGATGATGAACAAGAAAATCGAAGAATCCTGTGGGAAACAAGCTTTCCGTGTCCTAATCTTAATTTGTTGCATACCACTTTTGATGTCAATCAGTGCGCCTGAGCTTGGCTGCTTTATCATGCCCACTGCCTTTAGCCGCGTTTGTTCACCTACTGCCGGTAACTGAGTCACGGTTGAAGTCACACGAGGAGGAGTGGCTAAGACAGGATTTTGGCAAATAATTTTTATGGCATAACATTTGTCCGATTTATTTTTTGTTCCGTTTTGCGTACGTATTCAAAATAACAGGAGAGTCAAAAGTAAAAACCAATGGAATTCTTGCTTCAAGATGAGAGCTCCTTTAAGGGACCGCTTAACACAATCTTATTCCCCCATTTAACATGGCAGGTAGGTTTACTATAGTGCAGTCAAATTTTGGTGATGTTTTTAACAAGGCAGCAGACAATAAGACCAAATTCAAAAAAAGTTTACCAAGAGAACTTGATTTTTTTTTTAAATATTTGGTGCGGAAGGCGTCACCACACCAGCAGTGCGATTCTATAAGATCGTTATGGAAGATAACGATCGTTATCCGGCACTTTAGCAACAATTTTGCGTGTCGACTGATTCTGTAAAAATGATGTGATATCGTTACGGTAGCGATCGCTATGATAACGAGAATGAAAAAGGAGTCGCTATGCTATGCTATCAAGATACGATAAATGGCGGCCGTAGCGACTATTTTACAGAATCGGGTCGATAACGATAATTAATAACGATTGATATTTCATATCAACCGTGATCGCTATCGCTATCATAGCGACTATTTTACAGAATCGCACTGCTGATGTGGTTTGCAATCAGTTTGCAGTTTGCAATCAGAACATTTATGTAGGCTGCATATTATGTATGTAGGCCTAGACCTAACTCCTTTAACCAATGATAGTGGATAAGATAAGACCTTGCAAGTTCTTAAGTCATATTTATATTGGTTTTCAAGAGTCAAGACACATGATGACAATGTCAATGAGGGCATAAGTGAACCAGTAACCAATACCTAGGTTAGCCTACAAGTTAAAGCTCACCTAGGATATTGGTCCCGAATATTTCAAAATTTCACCAAAATTAATCCAGCTGTGTGAGCCATACTCGACGGACAGACAAATACAAACATAAAAACGGATAAAGTCTTGATAGAGCTCATTAACTTTACTCATGATCAGAGGTCGATTGGCACAATTGCTAGCCTAACCCTACTTGCATTATCCGTCAAAAAGAAGCATGATTTAGAAATTAATGTTAGTTTTAAAGTCACTGTAGGCCTAGAGTACATTTTTCCTTAAAAGCCAACAGATGGAGCCATGCCAGATTTTAGGCCACATACAGCTATACACAAGTTTATAACTCGCTCTGCTAGAGTGACCAACTTGTCTGAATTCATGTCATTTATCACTAAAATATTACACTTGTACTGATCTCGAAGAATTTTCACATTAGCTGTGGTAACCTGATAATGTTCACTTTGTATAAGTACAAAACAAAACCTTCCAAAGAAAAATGTTTTATCCAAATGTCTGATGTTTGAGTCAATATCTTTTAAGCAATTGTCTTTATTACAGTCGATAATGAAAATGAAAAAATCCAAATGTAGTTCAATGTTGTGGCATGATACAATTTGTTGTATGTTTTCGCAGGAGTGAGCAAACAACTGGTACTGTAAACATTGCCTCTGTGCTTGGGCTAACAAAGCATCAATCAACTTAGTTTGCACGTTCCTTTCACTGGAGACTACCTAGAAGTACATGCAAAATGTTAGTTACCGGTAGTCTCAATGGTAATTGAGATAATGTGCTGTGAGGGCCTAGACCTACCTAAACTTGGTTAAGGAGTAAAACTTCCGTATAGACCTACTAATAGTACACCGATTCTCCCCTCAATTTTAGAGTGTAGCTAATACCCTAGGTCCTACCGTTTTCCGTTTGAAATACAAAAACTTAGCTTAAGCTAAGTTGAAGTAAAATTCCTTCTGGGACAAATATTTCGCGTGCGCTCTTGAAACAAATTTCCTAGAGCTGGCACAGCAGGTAGGTGGAAAACTTTAGTTTGCTGCCAAACGTTAATTAGGGTACGCTCTTTAAATAAAATTCCTGGAGCTGGTGCGAGGCCCGAGCATGGTAGGGCACAAGTGCGCCACTATACGGAAGTATTATTGGTGAAGGACACTAGTGGCCTAGGACTGATACAAGACTGCATAGGGCTAGGCTAGGCTTAACCTACTGCAGTCATGGAAAGTGAGGTTATGAATTGAGAAAACTTTTGTAAACCAATAGACTACAGGCCTAGAACCTAGTCCTCTCCTACTAATGTGTATATTTTGAATCAGATTCTTAAATGTATACAATTAAGTTACAGTACAATAGGCAGGGAACTTCATAATGCAGATGCTTACCATGAAATTAAGACTGAACTCCGTGTCTTGATTGCCATGGAACGGTATTATTTCTGCACTAGTCATTGTTGAAGTGAATAATATTTCAAATAAATTGATAGATTAGAGTTAAGATCATTGATTGAACGAAGTTGCCGGCCTCGAAGTCAAAGCACGGTCGGGTCAAATCAAAGGTGCTAATGTGTTGCGAGGATTGATTGTGGGTGGCCTAGGTGCAAGATTCGCGCCAAATAACTGCAGGGCTACCAACAACAACGCACAAAAATCATAAAAGAGAAAACCAGCTGAAACAATTGTGATAATCGGGTCAAAATTGGGTGATAATCAAGCGGGAACGCTAATCAATCGAAAATAGCCCCTTTTTAAAATAATTTAATGCCCGATATGGCACAGTGATTTAATCTTTAAAAATTAAAGGGCAAGACATGGGGCAAGATATTAAACACCGCCTTTGACATCTATTGTGCTCACTTTTAGAAGGCCGTGCGAAATTATTGAATAATAAAGATGTCCGTCGAAGAATGTTGGAACGTGGATGGAAAGCACGAGGTTCTTATGCATTTTGTTAAAGATATTAATTGTTGTTTTACATTTGTACGGTTCAATTTCGGCTACTATTAAATACATCTTTAAGAAGACTTTGTGGTGAAACACAGAGTGAATTTGTAAGTATTCTCCAATGTAGGGCTACTAAACAATGTGTCAAAACAATATGGTTAAACCTCTGGCTTTGTGGCGTACAGCACAGTAGTAGGGCTAGGCCTAGGCCTAGCCCTACAAATTAGAGGTAAAAAAGAGTAGGACCTAACCCTAGGCTTAGAGCTAATACATTGCACGTGTCTAGGCTTAGCATAGAGCATTAATTATAGCATCAATGGTAGGCTAGGTAGGCCTAGCCTACTCTTTCAGTTGGGAATGGCCAACTTTTCATCAGTTTTTTTTTTAAATTGAAAATGACGAAAAACCACTGTAAATATGAATTATGTTTTTAATTGAAAAAAAAACGGTGATGAAAAGTTGGCCATTCCCAACCGAAAGAGTACCACATCAATAGCCCTAGCCCTAGTAGGCCTAGCCCTAGCCTAGGCTTGTCCTAAAGGGGTAGGGCCTAGGATAGGCCCCAAATGTTTGTCCTTTATTGCCACTCGGGTTGCCTCCACCAACGACAAGGGCTTTAGGCCTACTGTTGGAGAAAACCTGTGGTTTCTTTACCATGACCTGCACCTTGGTAAGTGTTCCATCCTAGGCTAGAGTTGCCATATGTCCCGCTTTCGGAGGAACAGTCCCGATATTCAATTTTAAGTTCCGCGTCCCTAGGGTGACCAGACGTCCTGGTTTTACCGGTATCGTCTTGTTTTTGTGGCCTGTCCCAGTGTCCCAAAAAAAGTTCTCGGGACGGCAATAGCCTATGTTCCGGTTTTAAGAGTTCATCCAATTCCAATTATTTTGTATTTTCCATGTAAATTTATATTAGCCTAATAAACAATAATTAAGCCAATAGTAGGCCTACCAGTTAATACAAAATACTATTAGGCCCTATTAATTAATTCATATAAATAGCTTACGTACTAATACACTAGGCTACCACTTTGTTGCTGCAGTGACGTTCAATAAAAGGCTACAATGACGCTTGGACTTGTCTCTTGGCTTGAGGGGGTAGGAGGCTGCCGGCTCGTAGGCCGCTAGCTCTGAGTAGTCACCAGTAATTATTGCAACTAGTATAGTCGTGTCATCCTTGCTCAGATCGCTCTAAAGGCTATCTTGAAAGCGAAAATACCCGTCAAATTTTTTCTTGGTCGGGTAGAGGCGCGAAGGGTTCAAATACAATCTTGGTTTATTTTGAAATATTAAAATGCTGGTAGGCCTAGGTAGTAATACGACGCGTTGTGAGTTTTCAACATCATTGCGCCTATTTATTGTTTCCTGGAACCTGACTCTTATTTATTTATTTATTTATTTATTTATTTTTGAATCCATGGACATGTAGCTACATGGTACACATATCGGATATACATACATAGGCTATGCCTAACCGTTACATATCACAAATAACAAATAAGTGAAATAACAGATGACAAATAACAATTAACAGATAACAAATACAAATTCAAAAGAATACAATAACAATTATAAATTTCAATATGGTAAAACTCTAAGTGGAGGGATTTAGGAATTCGTCTAGAGAATAAAAAGATTTTTCTAGCAAATACTTCTTAAGGTCAAACTTGAATGATTTGGAATTTTTGATATCATGTGGGAGATTATTGTAGGCCTAGAGAATGCGGCAAAGGAACTGTGGACTACTTTTATAAAATGAATGTCCAAACGACGGGATGAAAATATTGGCTACATTTCTTGTGTTGTGACTGTGATTGGTCAAATTGGTGTTGAATTAGAGTTGAAGTTAGGGTAAGAATACGTAATTTGGGAAAGTATGTCCTGCAAGATGTCCGCCTAGAGAGACCAGCGATTATTCTTGCAGCTCTTTTTTAGAGATAGAGTTACCAACACCCACTATCGATGATCATGTGCATGTCCTTCTGCAACGAGGGAACACCGATCTCTGCAACAACATAAAGATATTGGAAACGCCAACAGAGGACCGATCAGCAGAAGACAAGAAGAAGGAATTCGACAACTTGAGAAGATTGCCATCGGACCGAAGCAGTTCCGCTAATTTGCGCATCTGCAATGAACCCTGTACTGAACGAGGAGGGAGCAACGCTCAAACTTCAATACGACATCCAACATCGAACAAACAAAAAGAGCAAGTCAATACCACTGTATTGCCTGATCTACGGGATCCAGATCACTGTAACTGGGGCATTCGTATACCTGAAATACAACGAGATCTAAACACATCGGTTAACAAGGCAACTGACAAAACACCCTTCAAACTATTACATGGGTACACACCGTGTTTCCATAACGGACTCTCAAGATCAGCAACAATATTGTCAGAAAATGAAGAATGGCAAGAACCATCTGCATTGCAAGACAAAGGAAGAGAAGCCATTGTTGATACGCAGCAGAAGACGAAAATGTATACGAACAAACTCGCTACGATACAAAACAAGGATGCGATACTATTCAACCGAAAGCAAACGACAAAGGAGGTCACGTTCATAGCACTGTCCTGCTCGTGCCAGTTATTGCTATTGCTCTACAAGATTTTGAACACCGAGATTCGAACAAAAATGTACCGTTAACTCAGAGTTCTAAAGTTATCTGCCAACAAATCGTCTGACAAAACATCATGTGAGTTGCTTCCCAGATACACACCACGGACGCAGCGAGACATTGTTGTGTTGAGAAGTTCGCCAACACAGATCGGTAAATATACCAAATTGCAGGTCAAATTCCTAGGGTCTACTTCCAGCTCTAGCCTACTACCAGGTTATGGCGAAAACGATGACGATACCGCCAGCTCACTTGAAATCGAGGACGATTTATTCCCAGGATGGCCGAGTGTTATCGTTCCCTGAGAGTCACACCTATCTCAGGCACTGGAGTGTAGTCATGGGCAACACTTCTACAACAAGACATGACGACTCGAAGACACCAACATGGCTGGTCTAACGTTCTTATACTGTTGTTCCGTAATCTTTGTCTTTCTTTCTGTATTATTCACCGTGCCATTTACTCATGTAAGTTACTTGTGCAATATGTTACTTGTTTAATACTATATTATTTTAGACCTATCGTTGTGTGTAACTCTTACGTTATTTAATCCTGACCACCGACAACACCGAGGCCAAACCGTGGCTATTGCTCGAATCCTTGCCAAACCAAACTCATCACCGGAGTAAGGAAAGGTAAGAGATTACACTACCAAGATTGTTCTTGGGGAATTTTTTTCCATCCTGATGCATTTTTGGTGGTTTTCTGGTTTTGCACTTCAAAAACAACAATATTTTCATTAATTCAGTCCAGTACCTATTTTTTTTATGCTCAGAACGCACTCTACAAGACTTGTTTAAAAAATCGCTTGTGGCGCTATTGTTGGGGGGCTCTGCCCCCCCAACAATAGCATTTTTAAGAAGTGTCAAGGGAGATACAAAGATGGACAAGATAAGAAACTTAATGTAATCAGAAAAGAACTGGGACTGGCGAGATTGAGGTTTAAGCTAGGAAGAGAACGTCAAAGATGGTTTGGACATATGAAAAGGATGGGCAGAGAGAGGATTCCAAGACGAGAATTTGAAGCGGCAGAGGAGGGGAATAGAAGAGTAGGAAGGCCAAGAGAGAAATGGGAAAGATTAATTCAAGAAGACGTTGGAAAACGGGATGAAGTGTAGGAGCATGTGACAAGAGTCAAGCTGTGGGAGGACAGAAGAGAGTGGAGTAAATTGGTGGAGAGGAAGGAGTTACATGATGAGGAAGAAACACTGAGTCGGGCAAGCTTAGTTTCATTCCCTAGATAATGGTGGAAAATCACCACTCAACCCGACATAGTAGTTGGAACTGCGTTATGATGATGATGATGATGATGATTATTATTATTATTATTATTATTATTATTAGGGCCTTATTATTATTATTATTATTATTATTAGGGCCTCATACAAATTAAATGATTTATTTACAAGAAATCGCCTAATTAAAGTATGAAAAAATAAGTAAGCCTAGCAAAGATGTGAAGGATGTCTGCTCCAAACTTAATTTTTGTTTTTAACTTTTTTCTTGCATATATAAACAACAGTTAACAAATAAATTAATATTCTACATATAATTCTACATAATATTCTACATAATCTAGGCCACCATATTCTACAATATTTTCTACGTGTAAGTAGAATAATAATATTCTACGTACGTGTAATGACCCAATCCTGCTTGTGCCCACTTGGCCCATTCACATTATTATGTCATCGTCCGTCTAGCCGCCCCCCATGCCTCCTTAAGTTCTTAATAATATATTTATAATAAATAATACCCCCTGACTATTAACCAGAGAATGATAATAAAACACTGATTTCCTGAACACAACACGGTTAAAATAACAATGCACAGCACTCACCCGTGGCGTAATATTTTGGTGACAACCATCGCCTTCCTCAGACGCGAGGTTACTGCGCGTAACCTCACGTCACCAAAATATTACGCAGCTGGTGAGTGCCTTGCATTGTTGTGTTTTGTGTGTGTTTTGTTCAGGAAATCAGTGTTATTATATTTGGATGAGCGTAGCGAGCAAAGTGAAGATTCCATTTCACTACACCGGAGAACAAAATCCGTAATGTTTATTTTTTTGTATTTTTGTAATAAATGGGTCATTCTCAAACGTAATGACCATATTGAAAAAAATGCTTACAAGAAAAATTATAACATAAAATTGGATGCCTCCTTTAACAATACATTATCCAATAATTTGTTCTTACAGCCCTAAAAGGGTTTATCTAAATAAACAAAATTTTTTTACATACAAGCATTTTCATCAATCCAAGTGTACGAAAATGTCATGACTGTTACCGGACATAAAAGTGACAATTGATGTAAGAAGTTATTTATTAAATCTATATTCATGTGCACAATAGTTTTAGTTACATTATCACACAAAACTAATACATTCAATAAAATATACGTTTTTATTTTAATCACTTTTTATAATACCAAAATGTCAAGAATGTTACTCAAATTTCAAAACCTGGTAATTAACTTACTAATAATGGACAAATGGCAAATCAAATTTTATCAAGATCACTGTTAGCAATGAAGTATTAATATTATAAATAGATTAAAAATGTGATTCAGTTATTTTAAACTTTAAATAAGACTTAATTTAATAATTAGCTCGGGTAACGGTGTTGACAAAAGTAACAGTCTTGACGAAAAAGTTACTTTTCTAACAGTAATAATTTTTTTCTAAGATCATGTTGCTTGTTAGTGTACAAATCAGTCAACCTAAAGATAAAATCCATCTAATCCAACAAGTTTGTGTTGAGTTTAAAGTAAAGAGACACTACGGGTAACGGTCTTGACAAAAAGTAACATTCTTGACAAGTGATCACTGAAAATCAATAAAAACAAGTGTTTTGTTACTTTTGAGTATGGCAATGAATTACAACCTCTCCCTTCAAAACACATCTACAGTTGCAGGAAATTAATGCAGTAATCCACGATGCCCTTGGTAATGTTACTTTTTGAAAGTAACATACCTGACAAGTAACATGCATGACATTTCAACTTCATTAATTCATTAGCTGTTAACAATCCCATTTGAAAAAGTAGGGTTATGTTTTTCTATGAGCTGGAACTTGATTGTAACTTAACTCAATTGTTAAATAAAATATTAAATACAAATTAAATTGTTTTATCTTGGTAACATTCATGACATTGAATTAAAATACTCACCGTTAAAATGTTTACTTTTCAATTTTAAAGAGTTCTCATGTCAAAACAAACCAAACTTCCATGATGCCATGTCAGGAGCTGTTCTTCTTCTTCTTCTAGATTGATCCACTGCCTTTTTGAAAAATTATTTAAACTCTTTTACAATGGTAACAGTCATGACATTATTATGATTGCCACATTAGGGACAAACACTTTCCACTAGTTATTGTTTGAAAATGTAAATTTTTAAAAAAAGTCACTAACACACAGTTATTAACTGTTATTTCTGCATTAATTCCAATCTAGAGACTAAATAAATTTTAGTCTTAAAGTCAAACATTTTACAAAAACACTTCTGGTTTTGAGGATAGGGACATGGGTTTTAACACATTTTGCAATACCCGACATTGAATTAAAGGTCAACCTTACAAGATAGAAGTGCAAAAATTCATGGAGCTAATAAAAACTATAAGTATTCTGAAAATGTACAACCAAAATTTATGCAAATCAATATCTTGATCTAAAAAAAAAATAATATTAAGGTGGGACAGCACAAGGGTCATTTTATTTGAGAATGACCCAAATAATAAATCAGGATGTTTTTGACTTTTATCATTGATTTAAATCAATGCACTTTTTCTTCATTTTTAGCAACAAACACATGAGTTATAACTGATTTAGGCAAAGTTTTCCGTAAAATAATTTTTGAATTATATTTTCTGAAACGCTTGTGAAAGTATTTGATCCGCTCGCCAACTTGACAAGTTTTGAAACACTGATATTGTTGATTTAAATCGATAAAAATCTTATTTAAATAAAAAGAAATGAAAAAAATCTGATTTTAATCGAAAAGTTGATTTGAATAAAATATTACCAATTTATCCCATCGGTGTTTTCGCCGGTCGAATCGACGGGCCGTTTACAATGCGCGCCGACATACCTGGCCATCGGATCGACGGGCTGGAACAGCAAGGGAACAGCGAGCTACATTATCGGTCGTTGTATGAGAATGGTTCGTCCAATCACCAAGAGATCGCGCTCGATGTACTCTACGCACTTCGCTGCATCCAACGATGTGTTTGGCTCGTCACTCGGTCAAGTTTTAGCCTGTCTATGCTTGAAGGAAAGATTATGTTTTCATTGGTAGGTGGTATGGCGGCGCGCGCGCTATGGCGGCTGCAGCTTATTGCAATATTTTGAAGGATATGACGAATATGAGGGGTGTGATATTTTGACACCAAGAAAAATCGAAGGAAAGATCATACACCCTAGACATTTATTTAGGCTACATTTAAGTTTTGATTTCAAGTAAATCGGGTTATTTTTGTTGTAACAGTAAATTTTTTGCTGCGGTGCGCTCCGCAACCCCATTTCGTAAAAAATAATGGAATTCAGGGGCCAGGCGGCGAGATTTTATATAGAACGCCGATGGTTTAAATAAAATAAATCATGATTTTTGATTTTTTCAATAAGGTAATAAAAAAAAACGCCCTGTAAATAAATAAATTGTATTAAGAGTCTACCCACTCAGTTATATAACTGATTTTCAGTGGGGTACAGTAAATCAAAGCGACCAAGCCAACCCTGTAGGCCCCGACGCAATCGACGAGTGAGCGATAACCAACCAAAGATCGATATTTTTAGTAGGAAATATAGCAATCAGTGGTATGGACAGTGCGAACACCCGTGGATCAACGCCAGAATCAACAAGGCCGATTCAGAACAACTCTGAATTTATTATGTGCTTCGTTGCTAGGACGGCTCCAAAGTCACCGTTTACAAACTCCTAAGACATGGACTGATGGATTGATGGATTGCTTTGCATTTAAAATAACTCAAGAAGGACATAATTAAGAAGAAAGACAATTCATTATAACCATATTTAAAAAAAAGGAGATGTAGTGTATTGTGTAACTTGTAAGTTGGTACCTCCGGAACCCTAATAAAAAGTAGTCTGTTTGTCTAGTGAACCTGAAGCGTGCAGTCAAGAGTCAGAATCCAGAGTCCAAATCAGAAGTAAAAATCTTCTGTCTTTGGCAGGAATCGAACCCTGGACCTTTTGCATTGGAAGCAGATATGCTAACAACAAGACCAACGAGTCACACATGATTCCGCCTAAACCAATGCCACGTTTTTGAGCGCAATCGAAAAATTATTTCGCATAAAAATCGCAATTTTAAGATTTTTTTTTATTTAAAAACAAATTCTTCGACTTATAACACCTACATGTTTTTTTCCGATTTGTAATGATTTGTTAATAGAACCTTACTTTTATGAATTTATATATTCATGTGACATTTGAGGGGAATCGAAAAATTATTTTGCATGATAATCGCAATTTTTGGATGAGCGAAGCGAAGACTTCAATTTCACTGACCCCCCAAAAAATTTAGCTCGGGTGTTTTTTTTTTTTTTTTTTTTTTTTTTTTTTGTCTGTTTGTTAACTCTCTCCCAGGCAAACGGCATATCCGATCTTGATGAAAATTTGACAGGACCTTCGAAATCTCTGAACTTAGAGGTGTATTGTTGTTTTGGGTACAATCGAAGAAATATTTCTCATGAATATCGTATTTTTACGATTTTTTTTCGATTTTTAGTGCGATATTTTCGTGACATTTGGGCCAATTCTGACCAAACAAGTGGGGCTACAACGTTCATATTATACATGGACATTAAGGTTATGGTGATGTAGTACCCTTTGAAAGAAAAAGTTGAAAAGTTAGCCAGAATCTATAGAAAAAAAGCTTTTAATATAAGTTTTTTGATTTTTTGTGCGATATTTTCGTGCCATTTGGTCCAATTCTGACCAAACGGGTGGGGCTACAACGTTCATATTATACATGGACATTAAGGTTATGGTGATGTATTACCTTTTAAAAGAAAAAGTTGAAAAAGTTAGCCAGAATTCATAGAAATAAAGCTTTTAATATAAGTTTTTTACGGTAAATAATAAAAATTGACAATAAACAATAGAAACTTGGCAACAAAACAAAGCACTTACAAAAGTAAAGATATCCCACGCAAACTAAAAACTTTCAAAAGCTCATCCATCAACGCGGCGGGACTTTAGCGTTTTCCTAGTACGATTATTTTCAATTTTTAAAATTTCATCGACTTATAACACCGACATGCTTTATCCAATAGTAATTATTTTTTTACATAACCTTAATTGGATGAGCAAAGCGAAGACTTCAATTTCACTGACCCCTCAAAAAATGTAGCTCTCAATTGTTTTTTGTTTGTATTTTTGTCTGTTTGTTCGCTCTCTACCGGGCAAACGGCATATGCGATCTTGATGAAAATTGGAGGGGACCTCCAAAATCTCTGAACTTAGACCTGCCACGTTTTTGGGTACAATCGAAGAAATATTTCTCATGAATATCGTACTTTTACGTGTTTTTTTTTTTACGATTTTTAGTGCGATATTTTCGTGACATTTGGCCCGATTCTGACCAAACGGATGCTACAACGTTCATTCTATGAGCGAAGCGAAGACTTCAATTTCACTGACCCCCCAAAAAATTTAGCTCCAATGTTTTTTGTTTTTTTTTTGTTTGTTTGTATTTTTGTCTGTTTTTTAGCAGGATTCCGGGCAAACGGCACAAGCGATCTTGATGAAAATTTGAGGGGACCTTCGAAATCTCTGAACTTAGAGGTGTATTGTTTTTGGGTACAATCGAAGAAATATTTCTCATGAATATCGTACTTTTACGATTTTTTTCAATTTTTAGTGCGATATTTTCGTGACATTTGGGCCGATTCTGACCAAACGGGTGGGGCTACAATGTTCATATTATACATGGACATTAAGGTAATGGTGATGTTGTACCTTTTGAAAGAAAAAGTTGGAAAAGTAACCCAGAATCCATAAAATAAAGCTTTTAATATAAGTTTTTTACGGTTTAGTGCGATATTTTCGTGCCATTTGGGCCGATTATGACCAAACGGGTGGGGCTACAATGTTCATATTATACATGGACATTAAGGTTATGGTGATGTAGTATGTAGTACCTTTTGAAAGAAAAAGTTGGAAAAGTTAGCCAGAATCCATAGAAATAAAGATTTTAATGTAAGTTTTTTACGGTAAATAATAACATTTGACAAGTAACAATAGAAACTTGACAACAATCACCTACAATGCATAGGCAGCAAAGCAAAACACTTGTAAAAGTAAAGATATCCCACGCAAACTAAAAACTTTTAAAAGCTCATCCATCAACGCGGCGGGACTTTAGCGTTTTCCTAGTATTTTACATGGACATTAAGGTAATTGTGATGTATTGCTTTTAGGGTTGCCAACCGGCCGGTTTTTGACCGGCATGCCGGTTTTTTCCCCACTTGGCCGGTTGCCGGTCAGTCCCTTCGACCGGCAATAGTGTTGCCGTTTTTTTTACGTAAATAACCCATTATACTAAAAATATTACTAAATATACACAAGAAACTAAAATAAATATTTAATAACCATCCTAATCATCGTTTCCCAAATCCCAAATCCCACTTAATTAGTAAACATTGCTCTTCTCCACTTCCCCTTGACCTAACCCGCCAACCCCCTCACCAGACAGCGAACAAGGCAGTAGGCTGGCCAAAGACTGCCACACTGCACTGCAGTCCACTGTCAATGCCGTTCATACGGGAAGTTTGTGCACGAATCCAACGATGAAATTGACTCTCCGCGAAAAAATAAAGTCCAACAAGACTCTCCTTCAAGCAGCAAGATCAACTGCTAAATACTCATTCACGATTAAGAAGTAAACTTGTTAATTGATCATAATTCCTTTAAATCTGTTAATGCTATTACGTAATATTAATTTACGGCTTGGAAAATCGTGATATGACAAATTGAAATTAAGACAAAAAAAATTATTCGTGGTTTATTTGAAATTTATTATCCTTAGGCCTAAATTACTTATGAATAAAAATATGCCCATTGCCTACTCGAATTATGAATACTCGGCATATCAGCGGATGTAATATTATAATCTAGGTCTATTATCTCAGTGACTTTTTTATTTTTGGTGGTTTTCCAGTTTTGACTGCACAAAAACTACATTGTTTTGGTATATCATCCAGCCCACCACTTTATTCTAAAACGCACCAAATGCAATCTAAAAAGCTGAATTTCAAAATTTTCGCCTGCGGCGCAACAGTTCCCCGGGGGGCTCTGCCCCCCAAACCCCCGTGCATTGTCCCTTTCCCACGAATTTACATGAAAGGCCGGTTTTTCCCGTGGCCAGAGTTGGCAACCCTAATTGCTTTCTGAAAGAAAAAGTTAAAAAAAGTTAAAAAAAGTTAGTCAGAATCCATAGAATATAGGTTTTAATATGAGTTTTTTGGAGGTTTATAATAACAATTATCAAGTAGCAATAGAAACTTGACAACAATCACCTACAATACATTCAAAAAGCACTTGCAAAGGAAAAGTTGTCCTACGCAAACAAAAAACTTACAAAAAAGCTCATCCATCAACGCGGCGGGACTTAAGCGTTTTCCTGGTTTTTTGATATAGTCGTGTGAAATTTGAGCAGAATCGAAAAATTATTTCTCATGAAAATCGCAATTTTTTGCTTTTTTTGTTTTTAAAAAATTACGCTCATCTAACAACGCGCCTGAAAAAGCGTTTGCGAAGCTTCCTAGTTATAATTATTCAAGTGCTAACTTTAGCAGACTGGAAGTTTTAATCTGTTACTCTTTGGTGGTAAAGTTCTACAGACTTACTAACCCAACACTGATGGTGCATGCAGCACAGGTATCACAATATATAGATAAATTATGTTATTTGTTTAGAAATAAATCTCTTCTATTAATGTGCCTATTCTCTTCTTTAGGTAGAGCATAGGCCTACAATGGCTGTTGTTGGGAATACTAGTTTTGGATCGTTATCACGAACAATTCTTGGAACACCAGTGGGAAATCTTCAGGAAATACAATGTAGACCTACTAACTTGCCTAGCAGCAACCTAAAGAATGCCAAAACTATTCTTATAAATTTCCACAAAAGAATCGACATCAATGCATACCAGAATTTATTATTTGAACTAAAGAATTCTGAAATCAGCGATAAAGCTCTGCAGCAGCTCCTATCTGACGTTCGCAATATTATGTCTCTTATGGACCGAACTTCTCGCCATTTTGTGGAAACACTCTTGGACTTGGAGTGGTTTACACATGGAAATGAAGCTACCCAAGAGTATCAACTCTTCTTGATAGAATTGCTATCTGCTCACAATTACTATGCTAACTACGCTATAGAAAGATTGGTCACCAGTTTTAAAACAGGTAGGATCCATGTATAATCATAAGTTATACATTATTAAGAGGGGGCGCTGAGCTTGGCCCAACTCAAATACGCACACTCGAGTGTTGATGATTTCTGCTGAACGGTTGGTAATATCATTTCCAAATTTTGCATGAATGTTTACAGGCCTAGTCCTAAAGTACTTTTATATTGATATCCACACTTGGTTGTAAAATTTAGCCTTAATGATCCATTGCAACTTGCAAGACATTAGTCCAAAACGTGAAAAAAACCGGTAGGGAAATCCTAAACATGGATTTCATTTCAGGAAATTCCCATCAAACCACTTATCTTACGATTTACCAAATTATGAATTAACCTGTGCTTTCACATTGATTTAAACGTTGATATCAGTTTGAAAATTTACGGTTTAAAGATATCTGTAGCTAGCTACACTTGGAATAAATTCCTGAATTTCACCAAGATAGAATAAATTACGGAGGTTTCATGAATTTTTTATTCAAAAGCAATCAATGAACTAGGGCCTAATAAAACGTTTACCCGGAAAACAGAAAGCTGAGCTCTTAAACTTGTCTCCGCGTTGACCCCTCTTTATTTGTTACGGTAGTACAAACTGATAAAAAATAATATTTCCTAATTGGATTCATGGAATCTTTATTTAAATGACTAAATATAAACAAATTCTGTTTTTCTTTCAGTTTCTGACACAACTGAGTGGCCAGATGGACTACCATCAATGGAAGAAAAATGCTGCTTGGAAAAAGTGCACCATGTTTTAAAAGTTTTGCTTCAAATTATTCCAATGTCATCAACGATTCTTCACCAAGCTTTATCCAATCTTTTCCCATACCTGAAGAAGAGTGCCCATGAGCACGAAAAATATATTTACAATCTATTGGAAATAGCAGAATATCAATCACAATTAAGACTTGACATTTTACTCATCATTGTCAATAGGTAGGGCCTGTATAGTGAATAATAGAGCTTGACCATTTAATTTACATGTTAGGCTCTACCATGTCGGTCTAGTCCATATCATGTTGGTCTTGTAGCCTTTGCCAAGTTGCTATTAAATTAACAGCTGATATGCCCATGTAGCTACTAGCTAGGTCTAGGGCCTACCGGAACTAAAATTTAAATTAAAAATTAAAACACTCCTCCTCGGCTCATCGTAAAAGGTGATAAAATAGACAGTCTGTGTGGACTCCTCAAATAACATCTTGAGTTGACTGGAGACCTCAAAGGGGGCTCTCCTCTCATGCAAACATTTTTACTATTTCAAGTTCCTAACTTCATACATGCATTTTTATTTGAAAATCATCTAGGCTATATTTTCTACTTTTTCATATTCTCTACTCTTAACCATCAATGCTGGTCCCCTTTGTGTTCTAAGCTTCGTGATTGCTTTACAGTTTGCATAGGTAAAATGTCGACCTTGGCAATATTTTTAACATGATAGGCCTAATGACCTTGTGTTTTATGTTAAAGTTTTGCATTTTAAACATAGGTAGGCCTACTTTATAGATCTATGTGATGCAAAAACCCTTAAACTAGTGATAATAATAACTAACATTTTATATTTTTTGTTTCCAGGATTGTTAATTTAGATGTACATGCTCCAAGAGAAGCAATAGAAGATTGTGATTATCAAGATATGGATGTAAACAATGAAGAACCAGAAATCTTTACAATGGATGAGTCTATAGACCGGCAAGAAAGCCTTTCCATGGCACATCCAATAGCCAACACTTTGGATGTAGTTCTTGCACAGCTTTTCAAATATTTTCATTTGGTATGTTATCATGAAAAGCAGATTCTGGATTGGGAAGCATCAAAACGGCTTTACCAAGACTTGTTAGTTGTATTTGAACGCATCATTTTGCCAACTCATAATGCGCACCATGTTCAATTCATCATGTTTTACATCTGCAGTTTCAAAGTTACGATAGCTGAGGCATTTCTCAACTTTCTTTGGCGAATAGTGTCGTCTCTGAATGAGGCCCCGCACATCCGACAAAGTGCGATTATGTATGTCACAAGTTTCCTTGCTAGAGCTACCTTCATCCCCATCAGGTGAGTTTTATATAATTATATTGTAGGCAGATACAGACCTATAATGTTATATGGTGTACTATTACAAAGTTGGTTGCCCAGGCTAGAACACTGTGCATGAACCACTATGCTGTAACATGGTGTAGCCTGTAGCTTTATTTAAAATTGTTTGGCAGTCATGTAGGTTTGAAGATTTACACGAATCAGGCCAATACATGACAAAATGACAAAGGGGCTATTACCCGAAGAAAATATTTTTTACTACATATTAATCTAGCATAATACTACACTAAAATGACTGTTTTAAAAGCCTATCTTATTTCTGTGATTTTACACAAATTTTTAAATGGGTATTTTAATCCAGAAATTTGGGGAAATTGGCGTGTTGGGAAATTTCTTGAATCGGCTCAAACCTGCTTCTTTTTTGTTCCTCATAGATACTAGTGCTAGGCTATGACAAATTATCATTCAATTATTGATATCATACGAAAAATTTTGATATGATATCGATATAGGGTACCTAGTAGATATCAAAATTCAAAATGTAAAATCAAATAATTTCTGCTGCCAACTCGGCACCACCACCAAAAACAGAAACATTTTTAAAGTGTTTAAAAAAAACTTATCTTACAAGTTTTTTATCGTGTTTGGGCGAATTTCATTGCGTTACAATTAGGCCCTACTGTAATTTAACTAATTATAAAAAAGGGGTGTCAAGCTATGCCGGGCGTCAATAAATTTTTGTCCGGCGCCCGGCTAACCGGCTCTGGGGAGAACTCTGAAACGTATACCTATTTATCAAGTTCCTATGTTAGAAATTATTAAGCGAGCGTTTCCATTTGACTCTACCGGAAAAATTAGTCACTGGTTTTGTTTTTTTTTGTTTGTTTGTTTGTTTGTTTGTTTGTTTGTTTTTTTTTGTTTGTTTTGTTTGTATGTCTCGCCATAACGTTCGAACGGAGGCTCGGATCGAGTTGAAATTTTGACCATCCGCAAGCTTCGTTCTCGATTGAATGCCATTAGTTTTGTGGCAAAATCGTTCAAAAAGTTACATTAAAGTTAATCGAAAGTTTTTTTCTAAAACTTAACGGGGACAAAATCTGAGATAGCCAAATCATTTAGAATGTCCGTCCGGTCACGAATATGTTAATTTTATTTTGATCCGATAAGTAGTGTAGATGGAAATTACATTATAACAAAAGTAACGTTGCCATGGCAACGAAAAGACGCGCGAAGTTTCTAATGCACTGCCACCTAGAAGTAATCAAAATACTTTCGAGGAAGCAGTCTATTATTTGTCAACAAAGAGTTTAAATAGTTTTCCCAAGGAGTCAAGGTCCTCTAGATGGTGGTGGATTTTATTCACAAAGTAAAGGTTTACACACGGGTTTACCCAAATACCTTGGCAATAATAAATAATATTGGAAACATGGCCCTGTGGACAGCGAACGTCGCAAATTTTAAAATTTAAAAAAATGTGCAATGTGGGTCTAGCTATAGCACGTGCTCGCTTATCAACGCGTCCAACTGAGCGTTTCCTAACTTGTACTATGTTGAAACGAAACACTAAAATAACCCCCGCGTTCTAAGCTACTGGAACGAAAAGTCCTACGTACAGACTCCACTGAAACGTAACAGACGTAAAGACTAAGAAAGCCCCCACGTTTGCCGCCACTGAAACGGAAAGCAACCTCGGTAACTACAAAAAGCTCCACGTACCGGGTGCCCCTGAAACGTAACCAGCCTACGTTAGTCTGCCACTGCAACGAGACGTACCAGTCTGACTACCCTACTGTAGCCCTAAAACTCGCAATTTCACTCGATTAGTGATCTATGTACTAATAGTTCGGAACAGACTGTACCTGTATCCTAAACTTCGAAGTATCGACCGGATTATTGGTAATTATGCACGCATAGACCCTCTCGGGGTTAGGCCTATGTTGCTCCACGGCTACGACTATGCAAATTAACCTAAGATAAGCACTCCTAACTAACTCAGGGGGAGGCCCTCTCATACGTCGGGAAAACACAAATAAATACAGTATCCTAGCAAAACATGGTAGACATAAGTGGTGATGACAGTGAACCGGTGACCTGTTGAGCACGGTTCCCCGTTTAGGAATGTACCCAACCTTACCCAGTATGCTAGCGTTGAGCCTCGCCGCTGGAGCTCCACGTCCTCGGAACAGCTGGGCGGTCCACACGTTCTTAAAGTTACCACTATGGCTAAACAAAAAGCTTATGCGTCAGCAATATGTGACGAGCTGAAGGCCGTGCATTAATTGAAATGTTGAGGTTGTGAAATGACTTGGGATTGAAGGTCGTTAGCATGCCCCTAATGAATTGAAAGTGATTAATTCGGATATCAAAAAGGTTGCTTTAATGACTCTTAAGTTATGCAAACAAATGAATAGAAAGATGCAATTAGTGTGAAAGCTTGGATCCAAAGCAAAGATTTGAATATTAAATTACCGTGAACATTACATAAATTGATACAATAAGTCTTATTCTAAGTCAACCAAAGTTAGTAGTCAACGTTATCTTGAGTTACGATACTGTAGTGAAGTGGGGTGGGACGTTTGCCCTCTACTTGGCACGTTCGATGGTGACTTATGCGCGCTGTAGGCGCCTCGGACCCTCAGGGCGAATTCCGCAGTGGCGGATTGACCTGCTTCCCATCTTGGCGTCCTGGGTGGACCTCGAAGTGTAATTGTAGAAATGTACTTAGGTACTCAGTATGTAGACAGGGTAGGCAAGATATATTCACGTTGAAATCGGTACTAATTAAGTGATGATTTGGTTGATTAGATGCCTAGCCACGACTGGACCACGTGGTGTATGAATTATAGTTCGACGTGTAAAATGCCCTCAACTCAGGGATATTCATTTAGTTGCATTAAGATTGCCACTCCCGGACTAATGAAAACTGTGAACTTTAAAATAGAATGTCCATTGTCTCGCTGGTGTCGTCGACTGCCCGGTGGCGTCGGTCGTATGATAGCTACCACATACTGGTGGGTGGCTTAAAACACTCCCGATTTACCGAAATGGTGTTAAATGAGTTGAATCTAAATCAAAACCGCAAAACTAGCACCTGAAACCGCTCTCTTATACGTGGAGAGGCGTGTGGTTCCATTGCCCTAAAATGCCTGGCTTCGCCTGCTTGATAGGCCCGCACTCGGAAGATACCTTGGAAACGACTTGCTCGTCTGAAGGCTTGAATCTCAGTGGACGAGGCACTCCGTGCGCTTCGTCGCAAAAACGCCCTGCTCTGCTGGCCTAGGTGATGACGTAGACCATTGTCCCTGGCCACATCTACCCCGTTCCGATCGCTGATTGGTCGACTACTGGTGAAACCAACTGTTTCACTCCGGCCGACTCATGCTGCTAGCCCGCATACCGATTGAAGCCTACCTCGTTTTGCACAGATTTAGACACACAAAATTCACCCCGTTGGTACAGCAAATAACATTGCTGACCATTAGCCACTTTTAGACTTATCGCACAAGCCTAGGCTATTTCCATATGACCTTAGCCAACTTGAAAATTATTGATTATGTAAATTTGAAAAATATGTAACTTTTAGGTTTCAAAAATTGAAAAATAGGGACCAACATGGCCGTCCAGGGCTGTACAGTTACAATGTACTAGTTACTAGTTAGTTACATTATGTTTTTAATAACTTTTATATTATTAAATTATTCATTAAGTAAGATTTAGGGTGCTACCTTACCTATGCTAGAAATTAGTTCACCCATGTTTTGGGAGATGGTATTATGTTTATTTATTATCCTTCATATTAGGTATATCCTATTTTATACTAAGCTAATAAATTACAACAACTGACTATGTATATTTTATTTTTACATAACAATGATGCGCATTCTTCGCCTAGTCATGCAGTCTTAACACCAAAAGAGAGTAATACCTGTAGGCCTACTATGTATGTGATCCTATTGTTGAGTTGTTACTTGTTACTGTATTTGCTTAAATAATAAATACCCACATTTGACTACCTATGCCATCATGCTAGATTTAATCAACCAGTAGAGACAGGAGACAGGTTTAATTTTTGTTCAATATGTTGGATTCTAATTCCATGTTTGTTTTAGTATACTGAAGGACGTTATTGCCAAAATATCCACGTGGATTCACAACTACATTTCACTCCAAGACGGTCTTGATAGTGCTTGCTTAGACATCCGAGTACATACCATCTTCTTCTCGGTTTGCCAAGCTCTGTTTTATCTGATTGCCTTCAGGCACGCAGATCTTGTCGACACAAGAAAAAGTAAGTTGGACACTAATAATTTTACATTCTCGCTTTAATGCCGGCTCCAGACAACATGTGCATTTGACAAAACTTTGCGTTGGAGTTGGAGCATGTTTTGCCACATCAAGTGTATGGACGTCGAACGCAAATGTTGGCATTGGCCTGTTTGTAGTTTTCCACACAAAGTTGTTAAATCTATCTCAACTGAAAGGATGGCCAAGAGTATCTACCTCTTTGTAGGTCACCTGCTCACCCACCAACATTTATGTTGACCCTCCAGACGACATGTTGTATGTACCAAACCTTAAGACAGTAGTGGTGGTGGTGGTGGTGGTGGTGGTGGTGGTAGTGGTAGTGGTAGTGGTAGTGGTAGTGGTAGTGGTGGGGTAGTAGTAGTAGTAGTAGTAGTAGTAGTAGTAGTAGTAGTAGTAGTAGTAGTAGTAGTAGTAGTAGTAGTAGTAGTAGTAGTAGTAGTACCGTATTGTTCCGAATATAGCGCGATGTTTTTTTCCGAAAATACAATCTCAAAAACAGCACTCGCGTTATTTCCGCGCGCTTGCATTTGAAATAGCGCCTGAACATAGGCCACGCCTCTATACAACTCCCGCACATAGTCTGCTGCGCTTCGCCCCGCCCACCCACTCGAAGCAACTGAACTCGGCCGAACCTTGGGCGAAACTGTCTGCTAGTCGTCAGAATCCTTAGCCGTGATCACATCGTGACCTAGCTTGACCTACATAGATTTTGTTTGTCGGGGTTGTCTATCTACGTTGCTAAGAGTCTACGTAACGTAATAATGAGTGATGAAGGAGAAGATGAAATGGCTCAAAATGAACAAATGAAGACTGCTGATCGCGTGGAAAAGAAAGGTTCCTCTGCCTTACAAATCAGCAAGGGATTGCGAAGGAGCTAAACCTAGGCCTACGACCATAGATACTAGGGCCTAGTATAACCCCCACCCCCCCCACGACGTAAACATTGAAGACCAGGAATCAGACTGGTGAACTGTGGTTGACATGTGAGCTTGTGCTTGGCCCTACCCTGTAAAAAACCATAGGCCTAGGCCCTAACATTGTTCAAAATGTTTTGTTGTAAGTGTTTCATGTACATTTTAATTTTCTTTGATTTTTTTCTTTTTTTTTGAAATGATTCTGAAAAATTGGGGGTCGTGTTATATTCGAGGTCGTGCTTTATTCGGAACAATACGGTAGTAGTGGTAGTGGTAGTGGTAGTGGTAGTGGTAGTGGTGGTGGTGGTGGTGGTAGTAGAAGTAGTTTATTTATTTTAGCAAATTGCTATTTTACATACAAATACATATTAACAACATATCATACACAAACACATATACAATATAATATCATAGTTTGAGATGAGCGCCGATCGAGCACATCAGTTTATATATCATTAATATTACGAATATGAGGCCTACCATTTGGAATCAAAGAACCTTCACAAACATTGATATGAAGTAGCAATTGCATTTTAGTATTGAAGGCTCAATGATTGCTGAGCTTTTAATAGAAAATTGTGTTAACGGGCCTATCTTTACCGCCTGTTTGGCTTAAGTGTTGGATGTAGGCACATGTCGTCTTCTAATTAATCTTCTAATTTTTAGTATGGTTTATATAGCATAAGATTGGAGAAGGGTTGACAGGTTGGGAAAGCATAGAGAACATAAAGCCCAGCCTGAAAGGCTGGGGGCGACAAAACTTTTCACCTGCTGATGACAAATAGCTGCAGTTGTCATCAGCAGGTGAAAAGTTTTGTCGCCCCCAGCCCTTCAGGCTGAGCTTTATGTTCTCTATGCTTTCGGGTAATTCCATGTCAAATCAACCAGGCCATTTCCATGACCATCTCCGATTTTGATGAAACTTGGCAAATTTACTCTTACTAACATATATATTGATCGTGGAAAATTTTGTATTTCTGACGCGCTTAGTTTTCGAGTAACGCCTCGCTCAAAAACTCAATTTAGCGACGCCGAGCGGCGTATTTGAATTCGTAAGTTTTGAACCGTTGTACATAAAAGGCCAATTTTTTTTTTTTAAATTAAAGAGCTTTTTATTGGCAATTTCATATATATGTATTTGAATGCATTCCTAATTGTGAGACCATGTAAAAAATCAAAATTTGTTTTTAAACCTACCCTATGAGAAAAAGTATCTCTGAAAAAAAAAAAACTGTTTTTGTTTAGATGTTTTTTTACATGCCCAAAAAAATTTGGGATGGGATGGCATTGGGATCATGATATATCACAGGGTCATGCACCAAATGTGTAAAATGTGTCAGTTTTTACCTTCCATTTGTATTGAAATTCAAATTTGCCGCACTTAATTTCTTTGAAAAATAAAAATTGCATTGCTGACACATTATACACATTTGGTGCATGAACCTGTGATATATCATGATCCCAATGCCATCCCATCCCAAATTTTTTTGTGCATGTAAAAAACATCTGAACAAAAACACGTTTTTTTAATTTCTTTATTTCAGAGATACTTTTTCTCGTAGGGTAGGTTGAAAAACAAATTTCAAATTTTTACATGGTTTCACAATAGGAATGCATTCAAATACATATAAATTAAATTGCCAATAAAATGCTCTTTAATTGAAAAAAAAATAGCCTTTTACGTCCAATGGTTTAAAACTGACCAATTACAGTACGCCGCTCGGCGTCGCCAAATTTGAGTTTTTGACTGGGGCGTTATTCGAAAACTAAGCGCGTCAGGAATACAAAATTTTCCACGATCAATCTACATGTTAGTAAGAGTAGATTTGCCAAGTTTCATCAAAATCGGAGATGGTCAAGTTTTATTTCAGGCTCGGCTTGGTTGATTTGACATGGAATGACCCTTTCCCTACGTGTCAACTCTTCTCCAATCTAAACTAAACTAGCCAGTTGGCCTTTTCCAAACTTTTGTTACGGTATAGCTTTTAGTATGGGTACCGGTAGTTAGAATTTAAAATTGTACGAGTATATTTAGGGTTGTCGTTCGATGTGAATTTGAATATCAATAATCGCGCATGCGCAATCGATATTTTTTACGGCGATCGATAATCGAATATAAATTAGGCCTATACTTTTTTGCATACCGACGCGGACCGTGTACATTTTGTGAGTGCATCTTTTTGTTCCTTCTATTTGCTCAAAACAGGTTTTTTCCACGCTAGCGACGTCTTTTACGAGAGCCCCCCCCCCCCCTCACCACGCGTGGCTGGACGGCTTGACGAGAGCGCGCTACGTAGTATAAACTGATGCTACCCGGCTCGTGTGTTGTCTTTGAGAAAGGTCATGCTGTAACGTTACAGCCCTACCCCTTGTATTTTTATATTTTTCACTGTTTTAAATCTATCTATGTATTTCATATCATGTGGGACTTTCAATATTTTCAAGGCCTTAAGTCATATTTTTCTAACTTGTTCAAGCCAGTGTGAATCTGCATCTAGGCATGCAAAGGCCAACCTTAGGGTTGAAAGTGTGGAAGGTGAAGTTGTGGAGCCGAGGCTCATGTTTTTGGTTTCGGGTTTACCAGAGTGGCCTAGAAGTGACGTCACCCCATGTTAAATACGGAACGTCCTGGAAAAGTGCGTTGGCTTCAACTTTCGACGGCAGCGAGCAAGGGTTGGAATGCGGCAAGCATAAATGGCAACGTTGGTGACTAAAACCAAAGGAAATGTGTATTTTCGCGAAGTTTGTAGTCGACGAATCGCGAACCCGGAACGACCCGCGAAGTTTGAATTAAGAAGGCTGACCAATGGCAGTGTCCAGAGAGACACACGTGACCGGATGGCGAGGCCGAGCAGAACCCCGGACGAGGCGAGGCTGGCAGGAGCAACCACCTCGATCACAGTGGGTCACGCTTTGGAACCGGACGGTCGAGTCGACGTG